>VONZ01000765.1:0-354591 GCA_012976165.1 Labeo catla
AAGGATACTACCAATTTCCAAGTGAAAATGTTCTACACCAATTTTTCAGCTTACTTTGATGTCCAGATCTGAAGAAACTCAGTGTTGTAACTTATTAAGTAAAATTAAAAGAGTTTTCAGAATTTTGAATAAAGAATTTCAGAAATAAAATAAAACAAAAATCAATGTAAACTTGCATATTTAAGATAAGGAAAGGAAAGTTTTTTTTTAAGTATATATTTATAGTAAAATGGTATAAAAATAAATAAATAATAAAAAATAAATGTAAATGTATGTCTTTAAGATAATTGCTATGGATTGTTTTTTTTTAGTTAAAGCACTAAAATAAATCAATTATAAATGAAAATAAAATCACATAAAATGACTAAAAATTAAAATAAAATAAAAATGGAAAGCATATAAACAAAAGCTAATTCAAACTATTAATAAACACTACAATAGTATATAAATAATACTGACATGACACTGGATTGTTACATTTAGCTTTGTCCCACATATTCTGTTGGGCAAAAACATTTTTGGTAATTAAATTAGTAATTAATATTGTTTTTACTACAATTCTTGAAATTTCAATTCAACAAATGTGGTCAAAATTACACTGTATAACTTTAAACAGACAGCTCACCAAAAAAATGAAAATTACCTCATGATTTACTCATGCTCAAGCCATCCTAGGTGTATATGACTTTCTTCTTTGAGACAAATGCAGTTGGAGTTATATTAAAAAAAAAAAAAAATGTCCTGGCTCTTCCAAGATTTATAATGCCAGTGAATGGGTGTTGACATTTTAAAGTCCAAGAAAGTGCATAAATCCATCATAAAAAAGTACTCCACAAAGTACTCTGAAGTGAATCAATGCATTCGTGTAAGAAAAATAGCTTCCGCTAACTGTCGTACACGCATTCACAGGAAATTAGCGTTCCAGCGGATGATGTAAGACGTAGGCGTAGTGTAAGCTCCGATGAGAATATGCTAGTCTCATGAGAACCAAGTTTTGTTTGCAAATCATCATTTTGTGCTTCTAATTTGTGACTGGTGTTTTGTTTTGCTCTCTCCTATGCACTTCCATGTTCGTCACTTCTTACCATAGTTCACACTACGCCTGTGTCCTAAATCGTCTGCTGGAACCCCACTCTCATGAATGCACACATGACAGTTAACGGAAGTTAGAGATTATGGTTTATAAAGTTTTAAATATACATCTTTCCTTACTTCAGAAGGCCTTTATTAACCTCCCAGAGCCGTGTGGAGCACTTTCATAATGGATGGATGCACTTTATCAGACTTTAAAATCTCAACACCCATTCACTGCCATTATAAAGCATGGAAGAGCCAGGACATTTTTAATATAACTCTGACTGTATTTGTCTGAAAAAATAAAGTCACTTACATCTAGGATGGCTTGAGGATGAGCAAATCATGAGGTAATTTTCATTTTTAGCTGAACTATTACTTTAATTGACGCATATAGTTAAGAAGGTCAAGACCTTGCTACAGTAAGTTAATTTTATTTAAGCTCCCAGTTAATCTAATACAGTATCTAGTAGTTCTCACAAAAAAGACATGACGTTGTGCTTTAAATATTTAGAATGGAAAGTGGAAAGTGGCCTATATATTACTTCCTGTCTTTGCTCTGTTAACCTACACCCTGGTTGTTCTTCAGTAAAACCTACATTTGAAGATCCCATGCTCTCGTTTGCTCTCTTTCTCAAACACACACATACTATTTGTTAAATCCAATCGTTTCAAGGTTGCGGCTGCTTTTGACACCCCACTATGCATGTGTGCATGAGGGAATTTGAGCGTTCCTTTGGGTTTAAGCTCAATCTGGAAGCGTGTAAAAATGTGTAAAAGGAGAGAGGAAGTAAAAGACACAGAGAGGAGGAAGATGATTAGTCACCCTCATGCCATTTCAGACCTGTATGACTTCCCTAGAAACTCAGTATTATTTTGGACCCCATTGTACGAACAGAAACATTTTTCAAAATATCTGCTTTTGTGGTTTGCAGAAGAAAAACGTCCTACAGGTTTGGAGCAACATGAGGTGAGTAAATGGTGAGAGAATTTTCATTTTTGTGTTATTCCTTTAACAGCACACCATCTGCGTCCCACAGGAAAATCAACATCCCTCTTTCGTCCTCGCTCTTTCCGTCGGTTTCTCTCCTTCACTGCGCTCAAACACGCCGTGCGGTTTTCAACAAACGCAAATGAGGCTAGCAGCTTCAAGCATTGTTTCTCTCTTAAAGTTCGCTCGGGAAAAAACAACATTGTCGGCCTCCTGCGATTGGCTGCGGCAATGATGAGGAGCATTTGTGCAGAAAACATGCAGTTTGTAGCCTGGCACTAATGCAAGGTAGGAAATGAATAGGTCTGATATCCCGCTCCCCTCACCCACACTGTATTACAATGAATTCTCCTCTATGCCAGACTGCGATACTGTAATAATCCTGTGCATATTTGATAAGCAAGCCCATGCCCCCCCCCCAACTTCCCATCATCTCATCCCTCACCACACCTCATTTCACTTATGGAGCGATTGTTCACTCATTAATTCAGTCTCACACTGTGGAAACAGGTGAATGAAGCGCGAAGAATGACTCCGTTCCGTCTCTGCCTGTCGCGGTGTCTCTGTTCATTTTTCTTCCTTAGAGCTTTTTTGTTTCTCTGTCAAGCTCTCTGCTGGATGTTTTGAACTTTCGCTAAATATAATCTATAAATATGTGATTAGCGGGTAATAAAAATATCAGCAAATTAGCTTGCAGTAATGCGAGGTGCAGTGGCTCACCAAATACACTTGGATGCTTAAAGGGATAGTTCAACCAAAAATGAATATTCTGTCATTATTTACTCATCGTCATGTTGTTCTAAACCTGTAGGGCATTACAGTTTTCTGTGAAACAAAAAAGCAATTATCATTAGATGATTATCATTACACTTAGCATTAATTAGAATCGTGACACAAATCTCTTTTCATGAAAAGATTACAGTCTATCAAAATGGTAAAATGGTCCTTACACCATAAATATATATATTTATACTTCAACATCATTACTTCAGTCTTCAGTGTCACGTGATCTTTCAGTAATCATTCTAATATGCTGATCTGCTGCTCAAGAAACATTTCTTAATTTTTTAATGTTGAAAACTGTTGTGCTGCTAATTATATCTGTGGAAGCCAAAGCAGAAAAAAATAATAATCTGTAACAGACTAAGTTCAGACTGCTCATTTGCGTACCGACATGGTTGACAGCTGGTTGATCACCATTTTAGATCGAGTAAGATTTCTAGTCGAACTGTGGACATAAATCTAGGCTACGCATTACCGGTTTTAGAGCAAAACAAATAAATATCACATTTCATTCACTGATGCGCTTCACTCACTAAAACCAGCATATACTTACTTGCCAGCAACCCACCAGAATAAAAAAAACTTGGTTATTTCAGATTTGAAAATGTAGAAAATTCATATAAAAAATAAAAAGGAAAAAAATTAAATGTAAATATTAGCATTGCATTTGTAAGTGTACTATATATATATATATATATATATATATTTGTATTTAATACTCATATTTTATTTTAATATATAACAGTATTATTACACTTTATTTATTATTTTATTTTATTTTTAAAATAAACTGAATAAAGTGCAATAATACTATTATTAATTCAGTAATCTTAGTTCTGCCATTTTTTTTGCAACTAAGAGTTTACATCGACTTGACTATTTTTTTTTTACAAAAAAAAAAAGTTTTGCAACTTTGTATCACGTAATTCAGAGAAAAACTTAGAATTGTGTGATACAAACTCGCAATTCCGAGATATAAACTTGCAATTGCAAGTTATAAAGTCAGAATTGTCACAATTCTGAGAAATTAAGACGCAATTCTTTATTTCTCAGAATTGCAAGTTTATATCATTTTTTTAGTTATTTTACGACAGTGTTTTAGTGCCATGTTAAAAAAATAAAAAAATCTAAAATTATGAGATTAAAGTCGCAATATTTTGAGAATAAAGTCGAAATATTACAAGACTGAAGTCAAAACATTTTGAGAATAACATTTAATTTACGAGAATAAAGTCTAAATGTTTTGAGAATGAAATCTAAATTACGAGAATTAAGTCAAAATGTTTTGAGAATAAAGTCGAAATTACGAGAATTAAATTGTAGCAATTGAAGTTAAAATATTTTTTGAAAGTATAGCCTGTGCATGCAAATAGCTCAGATTGTAAGCACCGGGAGAAGTTGCAGGCCACCGGAATTTATTTGAATATATGTGGGACTATTATCAGAAATCATAACGTGTTATACTCGCAGGGATGTTATGCTTGGAAATAATATTTTTTTTTGTCCTCAATTGCATTCATATGGCCTATTTAGTGCACCAGTCATCTAATAATAACAATAATTATAATATAAGACAAAGTCTTAGCTTTCAAAATCTGTCAGTTTTAAAGCAAAGTATAAACAACGTGTCTTGCAATGTGTCTCGTTTTTCACGTTCTTTAACGTGGCGGGACAGATCGCTGTATTCATGTGAATCATTCTTCTTTTTGATTGCAGTGAGACATTCATTTCATTAAATTATACTGTTTTCTTTGTGAAAATTCCACCACCTAATCCACAAAAATATCTGTGGCAAAACATTATTGTAATAGACATATTGTTTGTATTTCGCTATAAAACTGACAGATTTTGAAAGCTGAGATTTTGGAATATCTCCCAGTGCTCCCAATACGGGCCATTTGCATGCTCAATAGGCTGGAATATTCACTCAAAATATTATAACTTTAATCTTGTAATTGCTATGAATTAATTCTCATAATTTTGACTTTATTCTCAAAAAATGTTGACTATATTTTCAAAATATTTTGACTTTATTCTCGTAATTTCAGCTTCATTCTCAAAATATTACAACTGTAATGTCGTAATCTTAGCTTTTTTAACGTGGTGCTAAAATGCTGTTGTAATATTTCGCAGTTATGACTTTATAACTCACAAATGCAAGTAAGTCAGAATTATGAAATTTGCAAATTTGAGAGAACATCAGGCTTTTTTCCCATCAAAACTGGACTTTTATCACTTGCAATTGCGAGTTTATGTCTCACAATTCTGAGGGAAAAAAAAGTCAGAATTGCATGACATAAACTCACAATTACGAAAAATTACGAGTTATAATCATAAGTTATAATTGCAAATAAAAGAAAAAAAAAAAGAGTAAAAAAAAAGTCAAAATTGTGAGTTTATATCTCACAATTCTGAGGAAAAAGAAAATCAGAATTGTGATTTTGTAGCACATATTTCTGAGAAAAAGAGTCAGAATTGTGAGATTAAAAAGTTGCAATAATCTTTTTTTATGTTTTGGAAGAAATGGGATTCCATACCAGGTGCTCTCTTCAGAACTTGACCGAAAAACTTATGTACAGCCCTGATTATAAGTGTCTTCACTTAACTTTTGTTCATTTTAATGCATCTTTTCTGAATACAAGTATTAATTTCTTGAAAAACTAACCTCAAACATTTCATATTTAATTGTCTAATGCAACAAAACCAAGATTTGTTTTCTCAAATCCCTAGATTCTTTTTTTTGTGGCCACCACATACAGTATGAGATGTGATTGGTGGCTTTTTTTTTTTTTTCTCCCCCCATCGCTCCTGTCTCATTTGGCCAGGTTGAGCTGATGAAGCATGTGTCAGACTATCGCAGAGAGTGCGTTGACCGAGGATAAACGAGGCCGGCAAATGATAAACAGTATTTCTATGTGCGTGCATGACAGCTTCTATAATGCATAATATATGATTGTATATGTGCATTCTTATGAATTATAAAACATCTTTCAACCTATGTACCGTAAATCAAAGGAAAAATGCCAGTCTTGGCAACCTTCATCCACTCCCAGAGGTGGTGCAATGGAACGGTTAAAGATCTGGGCTGGTAAGCATAATGTTGTAGGTTCGGAGATGGCAAAAGTACACACATCCTTCACTCAAGTAGAAGTACAGATGCTAATGTTTAAAAATACTCTGGTAAAAGTAGAAGAACTGACTAAACTTAAGTTAAAGTAAAGAAGTATCAGCTCATACATGTACTTAAGTAAAAAGTTCCCATTACTACTACCTGTTTTAGTGTCACACTAGTAACTGGACCTCATCATATTGACACATTAATACAAATTAACTTACATTTAAAATTTGTTAGCTAATGAATGTATCAAGGTTAAACAACCACCATGTATGAGCAGAACTGTCTCCACCTTGTTGCAAACCAACCACCTCATTATATTCTATTTGCAGTAACAATTTTATTTAAGTTCAATTTAAAGTATCACATCATGACCAGGTGTTGTTGTTTTATCTTAAAATGGCTTAAATACTATAGATTTAACAAAACCATATTTTGTAAATTGCCTAAATGTCAAAATTTGTACAATAATGATTACATCATGACAACATCTTTACAGAAAAATCCTAGTACTGAACGTTATTGCATTATCATGAGTCATGTTTAACCATGGATTATTACAGTAAAAGTATCATAACCATGTTGTTTTTTTGTTTTTGTTTTTTTGGCGGATTGATTACAATCTGTTTTAATTTAACTACAACCATAGTTTTACTACACATTTCATGGTTAGACTATAGTTAGTGTAGTAAAACCATGGTTCATTTGTGGTTACCATGGTTTAACTATATTATCCATGGATTTTCGTAAGGGTTGTGTTGTTATCTGCCTTAGCTCCCGACTGAACGTATTACAAAATGGTATTTTAAAACATTCGTTTGCTAAATTACTAATATAACTTTACAGTAGATAATAATTATGTCGTTTAGCATAGAGTATTTTGAGTGATGATAGTAGGCCTAATTTTGTTTAGTTTTGTTTATAGTAGCTGTAAGTTTGTCTTTGTTTACTTAGTTAAGCATTAAACTGCTAGCAACTCTTAGCAGCCTGTTTACAGATGAAACTGACCTGCAGTTGAAGTCCTGAACAGGTCAATAGTTTTGCCTCTATGATCCACCCGGGTGCTTCCACTCCATTCTCGAGTCACTTGCAATGATTACTCAGATAGAAACTGTTTGGCGGAGACCGAATCGCGTTGCCAGTAGCTAAGACTAATCAATCCATGACTTATTAGAGACTTGTTATCAAATGGTGATCCACCAAATGCTGATTAAAACTAAAGTAACAAGCTTGTTTTAAAAATGTAAGAAGTAGAAAAATTATAAAGTATTGAAAGTACTGGTACCAGAAGAATCTACTTAAGTACAGAAACGAAGGATAGTTACTTCCCATCTCTGTGTAGGTTCATACTTTACATGTACCAATCCATAATCCATCAGCGCTCATATCTCACATACATGTACTGTATATTTAAATATGACAAACTTCCCACATATAAAACTAATTAGATACATGTAATGATGCATTATTAACATTAGTTAACAAGATTCTGGGTCTCTATTGTATGTGACTTTTGTTTCTGTGCACAGTTATGTCTACAGAAAGGAAAGAGAGATGAAGGGTATTTGGAGGTTGGACTGAGTAGAATGCAGCTGAGATGCTGTTAATGTTATAGTAAATTAATATTCGTGTGAGGTCATCTATAAAAGGGAAGTGCAGGTACCGTGAGAGACATCCTAATGGACCTTGTCAGAGAGAGAGAAGTGTGTGTGTGTGTATGTGTGTGAGCTAGAAAGAATGCATTAGAGCCTACAAAGTGTAAGATGGGTCTATGTTTTTGATGTACACATATTGAAAGGCTTCTTTTTTATTGGGGACTTTTTACCAGTTTTTTCACATGCAGCGAAAGTAAAAAGAAGAGGGAACAGGATCAAATTCAAACCATTTTATCTGCCTGTCTGTCTGTCTGTCTGTCTATATATCTTCAACTTTCAGGTAAAGTTGTTTCAACTCTACATCAAAGTTTGCCTTTCCTTCTCCATTCTTTCCTTTTCCAGTCAATATAAAAAACCCCAGAGGTTTTAAAATGGGGGAACACAGGAAAAAATGTGACGGCAAAAAGAAGAGTGGCTATAGCAGCCACTTTAGACAGGACAAAGATTGAGAGAGGACATTCGCACAGCCAACTATCTAGATTTCCCATCTACTCCTTTTGTCCAGCATATCACACTGTGAGACTACATCGGTCACACTCACACACTCCGACATTGACAGGCCTGTATATACAGAATACATGCAATAAATGGACACATATTGATACGCATATATATTATTATCATTATCTGTTGAATATATTATTACTATCAGTTGACAGCTGTTGTGCTGCTTAAAGAGACCCTTTTTACAAAATGTAATATAAATCTCAGATGTTCCCAGAATGTGTTTCAAATCAAAATACTCCGCAGATCATTAATTATATAATTTCGAAAATGCCTATTTTGAGTGGAAGCAGAAACACACTGTTTTTGTGCATGTCTCTTTAAATGCAGATGAGCTGTTGTTCCCCGCCTACTTTTCCAGAATAGGGCTGAGCCTTTACAGCTCATACCTCAGATACTCTGCCAAAAAACATCTGTTTGGTTTTGATTATCATGTCTATCTCACTAGTGCATGCGTTTTAAAGCCATATCAGTTTAAACTTTTGGTATACGGTTTTCTGAAAGCACAGAACCGGCTGTCACAAAGCATGTAAGTACTAAAGTAAGTTCTCTTTCGTGTCTTACTGTGTTTAAACTGTCAAATACACACACGTTTAGGTTAAAAACTCACATAAGTTATATAAGTTAAAACACAGTCAGTTATGTCTGTGAAGGTCATGGCGTTAGAACTAGTACACTGTTGTCGCCTGCGAAACCAAAATGGCGGCACCATGGGTGGAAACACGCAGACTCCTTTTGGAAACATGCAGACTCATTTTTTCACAAGCTTGCAGAGAAACGCTTACCGACACAAAGTTATTGGGTTGTTTTTTTTTGTTTGTTTTTTTGTTTTTTTTACGTTTCCTGGGTTGGTACATGCATCGGGGACCCAATTATAGCACTTCAACATGGAAAAAGTCAGATTTTCATAATATGTCCCCTTTAAAGTAATAGTTCACTATTAAAAGTAAAACAAAGGAGCCACTGGTGAGTAGGGCTGCACGATTAATCGAATGCGTTTATGAGGCACGCTTAGTCAGTAAAGCCGGTACTTTGATTAGTAGTAAAGCTCCATCAGGTGCGTTCAGCTGGAGCGGCAATTAATACACAGAGCCGTAAATCACTGACAAGCTACGCCAAATTGCGCTCATAATCGCAGATGAATCGCATTTGATTATGAGCGCGATTTTGCGTAGCTTGTCAGAGAGTTACGGCTCTGTGTATTAATTGCTGCTCCAGCTGAACGCACGTGATGGAGCTTTACTACTAATCAAAGTACCGGCTTTACTGACTAAGCGCGCCTCATAAACGCATTCGATTAATCGTGCAGCCCTACTGGTGAGCAAGTGAAGTAATGCTAAATTTCTCCAAATCTTTTCAGACGAAGAAAGTCATCTACATCTTGGATGGCCTGAGGATGAATAAAATTCTTTTTTTTTTTTTTTTTTTTTTAAAAAAACAAAAAACAAACGCAATGTTTTAATAGCAGGGGGGTGAAAACTTTTGAACAAAATTAAGATGTGTACATTTTTCTTATTTTGTTTAAATATCATATTTGTTTCATTTAGTAGTGGCATTCAGAAGCTACAGAGGATAATTACATGTTTCCCAAAAGATTAAATCCGTCAAATTTACCCTGATCTTTAAATTCAAAAAGTTTTTACCCCCCAGGTCTTAATGCATTGGGTTTCCCTCAGTTGTCCTCAGTGAGAAAAGATAGATCTCAAAATCATACAGTCATTGTTGGAAAGGGTTCTAATACACAAAAATGCTGAAAAAACAAATGATTTGTGGGACCTGAAGGTAATTCTGACTTTACTCTCGCAATTCCGAAATCATATCTCACCACCGATAAGAAAAATCAACTCATCATTCTCTTTTTTCCCCCTCAGAATTGAAAAACACACTTATAAAGTCTGAACTAGAAGATATAAACTTGCATTTGCGAGAAAAATAGTAAGAACTGTGAGATAAAATAGGTAAATGTTATGTAAAATATAGGTTTAAATAATATTTCATGCTGTAACTGTAGGCTAATCCAATATGTCCCCAATGAACTGCATATGTGAATATTAGACCTATTTTTTTGTGGGACCTAAAGGATTTTTCTGACGAACGGGCAATTTAACTGTTCAGGACAAACAAGGGACTCATGAACAACTATCACTAAACAAAAAAACACAGCTGTGGATCATTCAGGTAACAACACAGTATTAAGAATCAAGTGTATGTAAACTTTTGAACAGGGTTATTTTTATGAATTCAACTATTTTTTTCTCTTGTGGACTATACGTAAACATCCTTTATGTGAAATATCTTATTCAGGTCAGTACTAAATAAAAAATAACATGCATTTTGTATGATCACTCTTATTTTGGTAAAATAATTAACATTTTGCAGATTCTACAAGGTGTATGTAAACTTATGACCTCAACTGTATATATTTACATTTTCTATACGAAGTAAAAGGAAAAAAGCTCATGTCAGTATAGTAATGTGGAATCACCCACAGCTCCACACACCCAGATAACAATATTATTATCCAACTAATATGAAATAACCACTTTGATAAATTCAAAAATTCCAGTTTGTGTCTAATTGTACCAATTATAGACAATTAATCTGAGCTAGACTATAGAGAGATTAAGCAGGAGAATAAAATAAGACAGACAATAGAATTAGCATGTAGATTTACTCAAAAAAACACCCACACGGGTATGAAAAAATTAGACTATACACCAAACACACACACACGCACACACACATACAAGTGTGAATTCAGTCTGAAATTACTCTTTTCCCCAGCTGCCTGCTCTTTCTTTTGCCTTCAGACGCTGTGTTTGTGTGTATGTGCGTGTGTACGTCGGACACAACAAGAGAAGGTGTCTTCCCGTTGCCGGGGGTGATAAATACAGGCCTAATTGAAAGGCTCTTTGATAGCTCTCTGTAGCCTGTTTAATTTCCACCTTCTCAATTAGTCTTGCCATTTGCCCGCCTGTCGTACAGGCAAAGACCACAGAAACAGAAAAAAAGTGCAAGAGAGAGGGAAAGGGAAAAGGAAGGGAGGGGAAAGGAGGCATTACAACATAATTGTACGTCATGTTTGACAAGTGTTACAGTGGAATGAGGTCACCTCAGGGAATGAAGATCACACACTCAGGACCAGGCAACATCAAGAATATTATCGTTAACGAGTCTTTCCCCATTCATCTCAGCTCTGTATTCTTCAGCAAGTTTCAAGCCATGAACTAAAGTAACCAGCTCTAAGACAAATAGCTGTACTACAAATTAAATTCAAAGGGAAGAACTTTTAGGAAGTATGAAAATAGATAAAAAGGTTCAATATAGAACACTTTCGGGGTTTGCAAATAGTGATGATGCTTTTTTTGTGGTGACAGAAAATTACAGTTTTCAAGTAGCAGTCTATAGAACCCATTAAACAAAAGAACAAAACAAAGGTAAATTTGAGTTTATATTTCAAAATTCTGACTTTCCTCTCGCAATTCCGAAATCATATCTCACACCTGATAAGAAAAATCAACTCATCATTCTTTTTTTTTCCCCTCAGAACTGAAAAACGCACTTTTGTTGAGTTAAATTGAGTTATAAAGTCTGAACTAGAAGATATAAACTTGCATTTGCGAGAAAAATAGTAAGAACTGTGAGATAAAATAGGCAAATGTTATGTAAAATATAGGTTTAAATAGTATTTACACAATCACCTGCAAGTGATGTAACTGATGTCTACTCCAATTAGTCTATTGTGCATTTTGTATCTTTTAAAAATGAACTGCACATGAGTACAAAACAATACATATGTGACCCTGGACCACAAAACCAGTCATAAAGGTCAATTTATTTAAATTAAGATTTTAAAATTGAGAATTGCTGAATTATAATAATTTCCATTGATGTATGGTTTGTTAGGATGGGACAATGTTTGGCTGAGATACAACTATTGGAAAATCTGGAATCTTAGGTTGCAAAAAAATCAATATACGGAGAAAATCGCCTTTAAAGTTGTCCTAATGAAGTTCTTAGCAATGGATATTACTAATCAAAAATTAAGTTTTGATGTATTTACAGTTGGAAATTTACAAAATATCTCTATGGACCATGATCTTTACTTAATATCCTAATGATTTTTCTCATAAAAGAAAAATCAATAATTTTGACCCATACAATGCATTGTTGGCTATTGCTACAAATTTACCTGTGCTGCTTATGACTGGGTTTGTGGTCCAGGGTCACATATATTACAAAACTACTGAATATAAGTCAAAATAAGCTTAAAGTGTATATGATTTCCAATGTCCAAAGTGACTTCTCTGATTTGTGGCTCTTTTTGGAAGTAAAATACCAACAAACTTGATTCCTTTTCACACAAATTATGATCACAGGAGCAGATTATCGATTCATAAAGACTAATTTTCACATTATTCCTTGCATAATACTATGCTATGACCTCAAAACACTTTTACCATAGTGCATGAATTGTAAACTGATACAATTTCATGTTTAAATCCAAATCTATGGCTTTTCTGATATAGTAAACTTGCTTGGTAGCTCCCCTGGAACAGCACTGCACCTATGATTCAAAGGCCTCAGTTAGGAGTCCCAGGCAACACAACTCAAAATAAAAGTGGTGAAATGACATGGTTGCTTCAGCAAATGCTTTTTTATCTTACATTAACTTTTATTAACACTATCGGTTAGATTCAGGTTAGGGTTTATCAACATAAAAACTTTGGCAGATTGTATATTTCACTTTGAAATAATAACATAACGTAATATAATTTTGTAGAAACATCGCAAGACATTCAATTGAGTCTCGGTTGTATTACCAATATGTATAGCTTTGCAAAGACAAAATAATATGAAGACATAATATATTTTCATGGCAATACAGTGTCAGAGAATGTGCGTCGGTTTTACACTAAACATTAAAAAGTGAAAGAATTTTGAATTGAATATTTCAGAATTTTGACAGTAGAACAAAACTGCACTGTATAAGGAGTGATTTTAGAGAGCTTATATTAAAATATACATTACATGAAAAAACTAAAGTCTAATAAAAAGTTTCCAGTATTTAATCACAACATATAAACCCTTCAAATCTCCCCTTGAATGTTTTTGGCACATGCTAAAGATTATTCCTATTAAAAGAGATAATTTTACCTAAATCTCTTAATTGCACTAAAATTAAAACCCGTTT
Source organism: Labeo catla (assembly GCA_012976165.1). NCBI lineage: Eukaryota > Metazoa > Chordata > Actinopteri > Cypriniformes > Cyprinidae > Labeo > Labeo catla. The sequence continues at coordinate 13,317 of VONZ01000765.1, forward strand.
ACCACACCACACACACAGATCTGTGTAAGACATAAGATGTAAGATGAGCTGCTATTAGCCTGCTGACACGTCCTGTTGTTCAGTCATATGTCTGATTCTTTTACGAAATTATACATCAGCAAAAGCCTTAATCACTGGTTGTGTGATTGAGCGCTAATTGCATGCTAAAGGGATCCAGCTCATTTGGAGAGACAGCTTCTCACTTCTTGATAATCTCCAGGCTCTGACGTAGGGAAGTTAGCGAGGAGCTAATTGATTTGCAGTTACTGATAGTGAAAGGAGCTACAACGTGAGAAACTCTTCAGGCGTCTGACTGCGTCTAAAAGAGTTTAGAACAGCTTTTGTCTTAAAGCTAAGCACACAAATGTCAGATCTCTGTAAACGTCAGTCAGAAGCCACTTTGGCAAGCCTCTTTTCACAAGTACGTGATAATGTGAAATGTCAACAGAAAAAAATGAAAATGCTTCTAAGAAACTTCTGGTATACTGTAACAAAACAAGGAGTTCACTAAGAATTAACCTGGTATCACTGATGTTCTTTTGCATGTGCTGTCTGAATTGTTATAGCACCTGAATCACTGTAGACTGAATCACTGAAGAGATTTTAGCATTTTTTGATCATAAATTAGACAATGTTATTTGTTAAATTCCCACTGTAGTCAAAAATGTTAACACTTTGATCATTAAAATGACATATTTGAATGTTTTTCTTGTGAGAATAATTTTCTCATGCCTTAAAACACCTTGAATGTAACATAACCCCCCTTGCCTCATTTACTATACGTGGATCTATGAATACGCATATTAGCCCCGCCTCTACTCAGTCACACCAGCCGGAGCCTCCTGATCCACTAAATGAAATGTAGTAAATGTGATATAATGGCGATACACAGATAATGACTGATAAAACTATGTTTTTACTAGCAGACAACTACAGTAGATACTGTAACGTTTGTTAAAGTTACTTACTTGACGATGCTGTGTCCTCAAAATGCCTTGAAGGCTCGAATGCAGCCTAACGTTAGTTTGTGATTCATATGAGCATATCCACGTGAATTGCGGACGCCAGTGCGAGAGAGGTGGGTCTGACTCCGGTCTACTTTTACACTGTTGCCGCAAGTTATTATTATTTAAGTTAGCGGCTAGCGGTTTTGCTCTATTTAGTTTCTGGTATTGTGATTGTAGTCCTTTTCGTATCTGCAACCCTGGACCTGGTCTTAAGTAGCACAGGTATATTTGTAGCAATAGTCTACAATACATTGTATGGGTCAAAATTATATATATTTTTTATGCCATTCATGTTGATGAACACAGTCATGTTCCATTAAGATATATTGTAAATTTCTTACCATAAATATATCAAAACTTAATTTTTGATTAGTAATATGCATTGCTAAGAACTTCATTTGGAACGATTGGACAGGTGATTTTCTCAATATTTCGAATAATATTTCCAAATATTGTCCTATCTTAACAAACCATACATCAATTGAAAGCTTTTAATTTAATTTTTTTTATTTAATCTCAATTTCAAAAAATTGACCATTATGACTGGTTTTGTGGTCCAGGGTTACAAATTTTGCATGCTAATGATAGGAATACATCCATTGATGTGATTGGTTGTAGCAAAAAAAGGACTGTTTCAAACTGCGTTTCTGGGACAGCCTTTGGTAAAATACAGTTTTAAGAAGAAAATACTCAGAAAAGGTGTTGATTAATGGTTTGGCACATGGTTTGTCTAAAAGCATATTAAAAACACCACATAGACAAATAAACAACATAAAAAAAACTTGATTTTCACTACAGTGGGACTTCAACAGACATTGTTAAATTATTTGTTAAACGGGCAAATCATTTAACTAATTCATGAATCAGATGTTGCTACTTTGTGAACAAATCAGTCAAGAAATCACTGTGAGCTTAATCAAACAGATTCATTAAAAATATCCTCAAAAGAATGATTCATTCTTAAAACGGACATTAACACTTAATGAACAAATCACTAATTGATTCATTCTGAACTTAATAAACTGATTTATTGAAAAGATTCTACTTAAAATAATGATTCATTTATTAATCAGAAATCACTATTTTATACTTCAAGGGTTAGTTCACCCAAAAATTAAAATTAGCACATTATTTACTTAGCCTCAAGGCATCCTAGGTGTATATGACTTCCTTCTTTCAGACAAATTCAGTCAGAGTTATATTAAAAATTGTTTTGGCTTTTTCAAGCTTTATAATGCAATGGACAGGTGTTTCTCTTCATCAGTCCAAAACAAGTCTAATAAAGTGCATCCAACCATGATAAAAAGTGCCTCACACGGCTTTGAGGCAGTTGTCCTTGAAGCAGTCGTGGTCTAATGGTTAGAGAGTCGGATTTGTAACCCAAAAGTCACAGGTTCGAGTCCCAGGTCCGGAAGGGATTGCAGGTTCGGGGAGCAAATGTACCACAACTGAGGTGAGATTCAACGCACCGAACCCCAAACTGCTACCTGGACAGCACCGGGTGTGTGTTCACAGTGTTTGTTCACTTTCCTTTTCTTTTTATTATGGATGGATGCGTTTTATTAGACTTGTTTTGTCCACCCACGCCATTATAATGCTTGGAAGTGCCAGAATAATTTTTAATATAAATCTGATTGCATTCGTCTGAAAGAAGGAAGTCATATACACCTAGGATGCCTTGAGGGTGAGTAAATAATGGGCTAATTTTCATTTCTGGGTGAACGAACCCTTTAAATAATTGACTGAAATAATCTGACTCAAAAACACAATTTGTTCATAAACCAGACATCACTACTTGAACAAATCATATAAGGAATCACTATGAACTTAATTAACCAATTAATTAAAAAGATCCAAATCAAAAGGAGGATTCAATCAGAAAATAAAAATTGCTACTTAGTAAATGAATCATTCAATAAATTATAGTGAACTTATTCAACTATCACTGAAAAGGTCTAACTCAAAAAAATGAATGAGAATTGCTGAATCAGAATTGACTCAAAAAAAGATTAATTTATGAATCTGACATAACATAATGAACATAATTCAGCAATTCACTTTGAACTTAACTGATTCACTGAAAAAATTCTTAATGTATAAAATAATACAAAAAGTGTTTTCAAATATCTTATATATGATATGCTGAAAAATCGCAACTACATAACACAGAGTGCCTCATGCAAACACACACTTACTTTCCTCTCACACCACACAAACACAAGCCCAAACAACCAAAAGTGTTTACGTGGATTCCAGGAAGGTAATCCAAGCAGATCTCATAGTCATCTTTTCTGAGAATATGAAGCAGATTTGAGGGCCATCTGGCCTGTTCTACCACTATAGCCATTGATTTAGCGCCTAACGGGATTGTGCATTACACATCAGCTCCTGACAGCACCAGCGGCTTAATGATATGTGTTCATTCTGCTTCAGCCCGGACCATCACTAAAGCATTACGTGGAGAGCTGCTTTCATCCAGGAGTGGTGACAAAAAGAAGGGGATTGGTTGAAACGGGATTTTCTCAAACAATGATATATTTACAAGACCTACACAGCAGCATAAGGGTGTGTGCAGTGCGTTTGATCGTGTCTATACTCACATACATACAGTGGAATGAAACTATTCTTAAACAATTGAGAGTTGCGGACTTAATTTAAAATTGCTCTGAAATACTTAATAGCAATTCACATTATAAACACACACCTACATATATGTATATATTTGACATCTTTAAATGCATGGCATTTTTTTATGCTTAGGAAGTCTGCTACACTACTAATACACTTCATTATTGGTAAAAAATACATGTCTTTTTTAATTTGTAACAAAAATGTAAAAAAAAAGTTATAAAATGTTAAAGTGATTTTGAGCAATGATGTAAATAAAGCACTGACTGATTAACTGAAACAAATACTTCAAAAGAACTGATTTACAGAAATGAATCAAAATTCTTTTCCAGTTTTGGCACTGAGGTTATTTATACTTTATACTAATATTTATTATTTAAAATTATTTAATATTTGTTAAACTTACAAAACTAAAAATAAATAAACTTATCGTTCTAATTTTATTTATAAAACAGAGACACACACACACATGCATACTAGTGCTGTCAAATCGATTAATCGTGATTAATCGCATCCATAATAAATATATACATGTATGTGTGTGTGAATTTACATTTACATATAAATATACATATATATTGTTATGTAAACACAAACTTTTATTTTGGATGTGATTATTTGTGATTAATCGATTTGACAGCACTAATACATACATATGTATGTGTGTGTGTTTCCTAGTATATACATACTGTGAACACACACACATATGTGTTACATACATTGATTTATACTTTATACTAAAATTATTTTATTTTATATCTATTAAACATAAAACCAAAAATAAATAAACATATCTTTATCATTATATATATATATATATATATATATATGTATATATGTATGTGTGTATGTATATGTATATACTGTATACACGCACACACATATAAATAACTATAAATAAATAAAGTATAAATAAAAAATGATTAACTTAGAAATTATTAAAAATTATTAAACTATAAAACTAACAAAAAAAAAAAAAAATATATATATATATATATATATATATATATATATATATATTTTTTTTGTTAGTTTTATAGTTTAACAAAATAAGAGAGATCATACTAAATACATGTTGTTTTTATTTAGTACTGTCCTGAGTAAGATATTTTACAGAAAATATGTTTACACAAGACAAAAAAATAGCTGAAATTATTAAAATAACCACCTTCAAAAGTTTGGTTCTTAATACTGTGTGTGGTTACCTGGATGATCTATGACTGTTTTTTTTTTTTATTTTGTGATGGTGGATCATGAGTCTCTAGTTTGTTCTGAACAGTTAAACGGAGCACTGTCCTTCAGAAAAATCCCCCAGGTCCTGCAGATTCTTCAGTTTTCCAGCTTCTTTTGCATATTTGAACCCTTTCAAGCAGCGACTGTATGATTTTGAGATCCATCTTTTCACACTGAGGACAATTGAGGTACTCAAACACAACTATTAAAAATGGTTCAAACATTCACTGATGCTCCAGAAGGAAACACGATGCATTAAGAGCCAGGGGTGAAAACTTTTGAACAGGATGAAGATGTCCAGATATTTCTTATTTTGTTGAAATATCTTTTTTCTTTTTCCATTTAGTACTGTTTACTGTCACTATTTAGTACGGACGTACAGAAGATACTTGCATGTCTCCCGGAAGACAAGTTAACTACAATTTACCTTGATCTTTAAATTCAAAAAGTTTTCACCCCATCGGCTCTTAATGCATCGTGTTTTCTTCTGGAGCATCAGTGAATGTTTGAACCTTTTGTAATAGTTGTGTTTCTCAAAATCTCAAAATCAACAGTCACTGCTGGAAAGGATTTAAATATGCAAAAGATGCTGGAAAACTGAAGAATCTGCAGGACCTGGAGGATTTTTCTGAAAAACAGAAGAACAAAAAAAAAACAGTCGTAGATCATCCAGGTAACTACACAGAGTAGTAAGAACCAAGGGTTTCCAAACTTTTGAAGGGGGTTATTTTAATAGTTTCAGCTATTTTTTTGTCTTGTGGACTATAAGTGAACATCTTTTATGTAAAATATCTTACTCAGGACAGTACTAACTAGAAAACAACATGCATTTTGTATGATCTCTCTTATTTGTTAAAATTATTCACATTTTGACAGATTCTGCAAGGGGTTCCCAAACTTTCGCATGCCACTGTATATACAGTATATACACCCACACACCCACACTGCATGACATACATTTCAAAATTGCTTGCATTTTTGAATATTTTAACTGCATTACTACTATTGCTATTATTCTTGTACCCAAAGATTGCAAGTAGATCTGAAATAGTCTGTGAGTTATGAAGAGAAATATAAAAAGAAAAGAAAAAAAGATGTTATGAGAGATGTAGGAGGAGTTGAGAAGTATGAGAGAGTGGGAGGACTGAAGCTTTATTTGCTTTATGCTAATAAGCACTGTCAAAACTCCCCAAGCACATTTAAAGCCCACAGAGACGGAGATCATTTAGAAAGAAAGTAGAGGAGGAGAGGCAGTGAGAGGGTGGGGTCCAAAAAAAGAGTGTTGATACACTGCAGGGGTGTTAAAATGCATCCACCCACACACACAACACTAATTGATAGGACAGTTAGTGTCATTCCATATACGGCAGATCCAAATACACCGTCTATTAAAACTCCACTCATAAAATAAATCCTAAAAATGTGCGTTATCACCCTCCACACACGGTAGATTTGTTGACTGCACACTTTTCCAGCACACATTTCAACATCACATGCCTCATTTTCGTTTTCTCTCCCCAGCTGTCATTATTAATATGACCTTTATGGGCTGTCAGCTTATTCAGGGTGATGTCAATCATCTTTTCCTATTAGTAGAACAACTCTATCAGATGCTGTCACCTTTCTTTTTTCTAGTTTGTTTCTTTTCTTCTCCTGCATCCAGGTTGTTCCAGCAGCCGTTGTCCTTGTCCGGGCCTCCGGAGGCAGGTTGGAGTCATTGGACTGTGAACGCCGTATCTGAGTTCACCTCTACAGTCCCAGGATGCAAATAGTCACTCGCACACACACATGACAGATGGAATGAAATGGAATATGAAATGAAAGCGCTAATTGTCAGCACTGCGCCCATTCGTAGAGAACAGAAGCGGTTGTTTGCTCGATTTCTGCTTTACGCCAAGTTTTTAATCTCTGACAAATTAAAAAGGAAAGCAAAATAACAACAGATTATGTGCCAATTTCTCAAGCTTGTTAACAAGGACCATAAAGAACAAAGAAGAATGTGAACGATGAGGGAAGCCTAATTGCGTCGGATCCACTTAGCGCTCGCAGGGAGACGAGCAGAACGGATACAGTAGCAGCTGCCAGCGTGTCAAAGATCAGCTGTGTGATGTATCAATCTGGCCGCGGCTGAATTTCGCCGACATATGTTAGAAGACACGGAATAAAGAAGTACCTGAACCTGACACACAGCGTTCAGACTCCTGCGGGACTAATGTGCACACTTTCAAAGCGTTTGAGGAGTCTTTGGGAACATACGGAATTGGGAATCACCCGTACACAAACAGTGGCCTGTGACGCACCGGGTTTTTCATCTCCTTGTGACACTTTCACACACTCGAGAGGTTCAAGTAGAGATAGGGTTGTACTTCAAAGTCCCATCAGGCTTGACACTGGAGGCTCTTAGAGGCTGAAGAGGATCGCTTGCTCTTTACGGAGTCAGTTGAGTACATGACACTCCGGTGGAATCTGATGCTGGGGTTACATCATGAGAGACGACACCAGAGGGATGATGGGATGGAGGGGAGACAGATAAAGAAAGAAAGCGAGTCCTGTAGCGACAGGGCAGGAAGAGTGTGTTTGACATGGTTTGGGATAAAGGTAAACTCCTGGGAGACTCACAGAAACCCCAAAAAAAAAACATCCACATAGCTAAGCTTCTTGGTCTCTTGGGTGTCAGGTAGCTTACTGTCTCAGACAAGATCTTTTCAGAGGGTACTGCCAACTACCTCACCCCAACTACACAAATTAATACATTACAATCTTAATCAGGATTGTGCATCACTCAGAACTGAATTATCAGATATTTTATTACTAGGGCTGATTTTTCTAGTTGACTAGCAGTCGTTCATTTTAAGCATTAGTCATCTATTAGTCACATGTTTGTTAATAAAGCAGTTTAATCATAATAATAAGTCTTTAATTGTCTACACAGCCTAATAAGCGCTCAAGCACACACAAAAGCTTGCCACAGTGCAACCAGCAGATATAATAATTATGAATGTGTCAGGGAAAAACAGCAAGGAGGCTGCATTAACATTTTAATAATTTATTGATAAACTAGTCCTTTCTTTGTTTTCGTTTTAAGCGATGAATTCGGCGACAGTGACTCATCATCTCCACAGCAGTGATGCGCCTGTATGCATGTTTCATACAGATTACATAATCTGAGAATATTTGTTTTCTATTTGAATAGGTTTATTTAACAGTAGACATTTCACTCTCATAGATATATTTTTCATGTCTGTAAGACAAGTAAACACAGCGTGTCGAAGTAACATGCTCAAGTTCACAGAGATCGAGACAGCAGAAAGCTCATCCTGACTGCTTTCATTATTTTACAAAAGCGCAGTGTTTTGTTGTTATTGTGATTGCACACAAATAAACGTAGAGTCTTTATAGATTTGAAAGATGTATTACTTTTATCTGTATGGCCAAAAATGATGGAGAATAAATTTGTCATGCATGACATCTGTCATGCAGTGAGCGCACTACTGTTCAGTTTCCACACTCTGCACAGACACTTTAATAGCGCACATTTTTCTAGCAGCCATGTAGTTTGCTACTGCTTACATATTTTACATGAAAAGCCATATTTGAGGTCGATGAATGATAGGTGAGCGTTTGGATGTCCTGCCCGATTTACTATATTACAACATAGATCAGCCGTTAACGATCTGTCTGTCACTTCGCCACTTCCTGTGGATTTTTTTTTTGTTGCAGTGACTAAGCAACTAATGCAGTTTTGGTTAGCCGACTATTGGGGGCAGCCCTATTCATTACACAATGATCGCGGCAAAAAATCATAATATGATTACGATATATCACGATATCTATAGAAATCTTAAACAACTAAAAGTAAATTTGTCTTTTATTGGCAATTTTAGACAAGCCATCAATAAAACAAACAAAACAAGCCCTGCAAATGAATAAAAAAAGACATTGTACAGACAAATGTCATATTCATTGGTATTTGATAATTTGTTTATCAGTTGGCTTTTTAAGGGGCCATTCACACAGAATGCATTTTTCCATTCCAATGTGCTACTTTTCCATTGTTTTTCTATGTAAACACGCTTGACGGACGTGCATGACCGTTACGCTCCCGTCTTTTGCAGCGCCTCGCACATGAGCGTCGCGTTTTTAAGACGCCGTGTCAAGTTAAAAGACAGCGCCACTAATCAATGTCAGTTCCAAAGCAGTGGACCAATCAGAAAAACTCGGAGGAGGGGCGTGCATTGTGATCTTACAGTAGCAAATTGGCATGACAACTGTTTTATTTGACGGCAACATGGCGGAGGAGGCGCTCATAGTGGCTGTGTCTGGATACCCTGAATTATATAACATTTCTTTAAGCGATTAACTTGTTCCTTAAAAAAATTTAGCAATTCTGCTGTTTGCCTATTCCTTTTACTGTATTTCCGTTATTGTCAATACTGCATCATGTCCAGTGCTTGAAGTGGGCCTATACGTATTGGTACGCAGTACCGTCACTTCTGTGTTGTGCCCATTTTCGACCCCTGCCAAATTATTACCCCCTCTCGTTGAAATCGCTACCTGATTTGCCTAATCCTAACCCCACCCCAATCCTAACCCCTCCCCCACACCTAACGCTAAACCTACCAATACTAGGGGGGTAACAATCTGTTACGAATAGCACGCCAAATAGAAACAGAAAATCGTGCTATTGATGCGCAGTTTTATGAGACCGGGCCCTCCAATCAGTATATTAAGCAGGTTTTTGTGATCATATAATTTTAAAACAGTAAAGTCTATTAAAAGTGAAAGCATTCAAACATTAAGTTAAAAACACCGCTAATGATGCAGAGAATAGTGACTTGCGTCCAGATGCCGGTAAATTATTCTTTTCAGTAAGTATTTGGCTTAAAAGCATAAGTGTTTTATAATGAATGCTGGCTAAAGGTGTTTTATGCACTGGTCAGATGATTCAGTGATTCTGAATATAGGTGTACAGTAAGGTGCAGTCAGGACTTATGCTTATTTTTATTAATAACATTTATTTAATTATTGATTGATTGTGGCACTATACAAACATTGTGAATTATGAAATTTAAAGTAACAGTCAGGTCAGGACTTGAGCTTATTTGTATTGAAAAAGTTATGTAATGATTGATTGATTGAAGCACTATACATTCATTACAAATTATGCAAATTAATAAATAATCATGGGGGATGATCACGTCTCAAAAGCACGTTCTGAGACCCGCGCGTTCTACGCTGTGCTCTTTTTTTTTTTAAATCCATTCCTGAGCGCTGTGTCTCGCAATTTTACACGTAAAGACGCGTTCTGTGTGAATGGCCTTTAAGAACAGAGATAAACATTTACCTTGTTGCAATCTTGAGTTAATTCTCCACGTCTCATTAGTCAAACACTTCTTTCTGTATTCTGTTTTACCATTTTTTTATTACTCATGAGTCTTGTCTGTAGACTTTCTGTGCAAGGGCGCCCTCCATTGTCAAGTATGAATGAAACAATTGACAAGCGAGAGTTTATCGCTGTGTACTTTTTATTTTGAATTATCACAATTATTTAATACCGGTATGTAACCACACCCCAAATTAACATGATAACAATATTTAATTTTTTAAATATCAAGATTATTGTATTACCGCTACATGTGACACCCCTAAAAATAAATAAAATTAAATAAATAATTAATCCAAGTAATATAACTACAATAAGTGTAAATAATGAAGAAACTGTTTTACTTTTAATTATTATTTTTTTAACAAATTGTGAACCACTGTGAAAGAACACCTCTCTTCCCAGAATGCTATTACTGCTTTGTACTCTCCCATTTACTGCTCTCAAAGTTAACCCAACTATGACGACTGCTGAGAAACCCAGAAATGTGAAAAAGGTAAATTTCTCTAAATTGTAATTCAGTAAATTCCACTTTCATTAATTCCAACTCATCTTCCTGTGGCTAATTCAGTTCAAATTTCAACACATACATTTACATAATGATTCAGCAGACTCTCCCTTATGAATTTTGCCTAGCACTGATCTAGATATAACAACTGGCTCTTGAAACAAGTCGCCAAATGCTCAACTCTACATGTCCTCAAGAGGGGGTGAGTCAGTTTTTAATCTAAATCCAAAGTTTCATTACAGCAACTCAAGGAAATTATCGAAAATGTTTAGATGACCTGCTGGATTTTGATGTTGTGATATAAATGCGAGAAAAAGAATCATTTTAAAGATGATAACTGCATGGTCACTGGTTGATGTGATGATGTTAAAGACATAAAAATAAAAAAAAAGTTAAAAACTTGAGTGTTTGAAATCAATGCTGTAACAACTCCAGTATTTTCTCTATTTCACTTCATTCAAATAGGCACCCTGCTTTGTAGTCTGGGACTTTGGGGAATATTCTAATCTGAATCAGGACTTCAGGGGGTCCGATTTTGGTCTAGTTCTTGCAGTGGTCTGGTTGAGGGAACTAACTTCTTCCTTGCTCCTTCCTATCTCTCAATCTCATTCCTCTGCAGTGTTGTCCTGATTCATCTCTCCTTCTCTCATTCCTCCTCTTTTTATCTGCTCATCAGATCACTGGTTGGAGAGATTTGTAAGTGTGCGCGCGTGTCCCTGCGGACAAAAGAGCTAGCGGGGGTGAATTCAGGTCGACCCAGTGCTTCATGCCGAGCCGAGTCCTCCTGGGAGCTCAGAGTTAATAAGACAAGTTTTAATTAATTTTCCCTCTATCAGGGGAGCAGAGAATGAGAAAATGGAGCACGAGCTCCAGAGGTAATGAGAACCCTGTCGGCCTATCCCAGGACACTTGCACAGGACCGCAACCTTCAGTATATGACTTTAACCTGAAAATCCCAGGATCTAAGTGACACACACACTCATTTGTTAAATGGAACACATGACCAGTGACCTTCTTTCTGTGCAACACATATGAAATAAGTAAGTATACTTAGATATATCTCTAAATGTCTTTAAATTCTTTGCACATTTAAAGGGGTAGTTCACCCAAAAATGAAAATTACCCTATGATTTACTAACCCTAAGTCATTCTAGGTGTATATGACTTTCATCTTTCAGACGAATACAATCAGAGTTATATTAAAAAAAATGTCCTGGCTCTTCCAGGCTTTTTGATGGCAGTGAGTGGCTGTTAACATTTTAAAGCTCAAAAAAGTGCATATATGGATTTTTTCTTACACAAATGCATCGATTCATTTCAGTAGGCTTTTATTAACCCCCTGCAGCCGGGGGAGTATTTTTATGATGGATGGGGGCATTTTTTGAGCTTTAAAATGTCAACACCCATTCACTGGCATTATAAAGCTTGGAAGAGCCAGGACATTTTAATATAACTCTGATTGTATTCGTCTGAAAGAAGAAATTCATATACACCTAGGATGGCTTGATGGTGAGTAAATCATGGGGTAATTTTCAATTTTGGCTGTACTATCCCTTTCTATCTATGGAACACGCCAAGAATATTGCTCACCCAATATTAGATAATTAATTTTTCAAAACAGATTTATAATATTGAGTTAATATTGTGTATAATTGTGTATCATGCTTATTTTCCCTTTATTATATTCATATTACAATTGCCATCATTTACAGCTCACTTAATCCTTAAGAAAATTAATAATTAGTTCACACGGTTAAATGTAATATTTAGCAAATCTCAAAATAAATATGCATTTTTCATACTGTACATAATGTGTTGATGTTTTGTGGCATTTAAAATGACAGACTTCAGGTTTTATTTTTAGGTTTAATACTTATTGTATTAATTTATTTTTAATTTATTTCACAAATACAATAAATAAAATACTATACAACTGTAATATCAGCTATTTATCAGTTATATTTTATAAAATAAAAAATTATCATCTTATAGTTCGTCCCTGTACTTCCATAAGAGAGATGAAATGTGACCCTGGACCACAAAACCAGTCACAAGTGTCAATTTTTCGAAATTGAGCTGAAAGCTGAATAAATAAGCTTTCCACTGATTTATGGTTCGTTATGATTGAACAATATTTGGCCGAGATACAACTATTTCAGTATATGGAATCTGAGGGTGCAAAAAAAAATCTAAATATTGAGAAAATCATCTTTAAAGTTGTCCAAATGAAGTTCTTTGCAATGCATATTACTACTAATCAAAAATTAAGTTTTGAAATATTTACAGTAGGAAATTTACAAAATATCTTCATGGAACATGATCTTTAATTAATTTCCTAACGATTTTTGGCATAAAAGAAAAATCGCTCATTCTGACCCATACAATGTATTTTTGGCTATTGCTACAAATCTACAGCGACTTAAGAATGGTTTTGTGGTCCAGGGTCACAAATGAAATGAGATGAGATGAGGATTCTGCTTTACATTAAACCTATTTCACAATTCTAAACATAATTGGAAAAAAAAGAGATCTCTTATCCATTCAAATCCCATTCCGACCAGTCAAAAGGCAATTAACAGCACAGAATTTCTCATAAGACATCTAATCGCGAAGACTTCATTTATAGAACGGTTTCAATAAACAAATCATTCCTTTCCTCGGCCATGCCGGCATCCTGTAATTCATGTTCATCTTCATGCATTTCTAACTAATGGAAGAAGGAATTGACCCCATGGTGTGCGTGCACACATTTAATTGTTTGATAGCGGTGGTTTAAAATTGGAATAAAAAGCAAGCTGGAATAAATTAAGATCTGTTTTACTTCATCAGTTTTTAATTAGATACATCATGTTCGCTTGCGTACCCCGGCTAATTATCATTGGTGTTTTTTCAGGGAATAAAAACAAGTGCATTAATGTTTATTCCACAGATGAAAGAAACTAAAAAGAAGGATCTATTCCATTCTCTAAAAATCTCTTTAAGACTCCAAAACTCATACACTGTCTTGCGATCTTACAAAAGTATAGTCAATCGACTGCTTGATGTTTCCAGCTGCTTGCAAGGAGTTCACAAATTACAGCTAACAAGCTTTCATTCAAAGAGTGAAGATAGTCTTGTGGTTAATTTTTTTCAACAAGCGCATCATGGACAGCTTGTTAAGGCTGGCTGTCACATCTCACATAATTATCTTGAATCCCACAGAGTGAGAAATTCAATCCAGTAAAGTCAATTCATTAAATAATGAAAACAGGGAAATGTAATGTTGCATCAATTACATGCAAGTAATTGTAAATTAAAAAATCAAAGTTGGTTCACATTCAGAAGTCAAAAAGTACGACACAAAGGGACTGTTTTATAACCAAACTGAGATTTTAGATATATATTTTCTCTGTACTTGTCAGCACAGGTTCCAAGAACCTGTCAATTTTTTCAGATAACTATTCTTACTTTTCAGAGACGTGTCACATCAGTCACAGAAACGGCAATGTGCATGAAGGTGTCATCCTTTAAGGGTGTCAGTAAATCATGCTGGCCTTCTGAGAACCAGAGTTTATGTTGCAAGTCAAAAGTCTGGCTACAGTACACAGGACTAGACATCAGAATATTTCATATACCAATTGATGATGGCGACAAAGAAAAGTAAATTATGCTACGCTTTTAGGCGCATCTTCAGCTGTTTTTAGTTCTAGATTTATTTTCATCTTATTCCTCAAGTGCTTCATTGAACTGATTCTTTGTGAATGTGGCTAAAAAACCAACCAGAAATAAGAAATTGATTGACAAGCATAACAGCCAACCCAAGTTTTTAAGTGACTTTTAAAGGAGCGATTGTTTAAAATAGACTATTATCTATAATCATTTTTACATTTAGCCTAAATTATGCATTTGAATTGCATGTAGCTTTTCTATCAATTTGGATTACGCTGTTTAAAAAAGATTCAACGTTGTAAATTAAACACGGAGTATGTTTTACAACAAAACACAAAAAGAGTTTAATTCAATAAACCACATTTATGAAACTTCCGTAAATATATAAGTAAATTCGGAGTAATTTGCACGTAAAACTGACCTTCCCGAAAACTCTCCTCCGGATTTACAAATGCTTCTTAAACGTCCAATTTGATAGTTAAACTTGTGTATGTTAAAGGAAAAGTCCACTTCCAAAACAAAGATTTACATATAATGTACTCACCCCCTTGTCATCCAAGATGTTCATGTCTGTCTTTCTTCAGTTGTAAAGAAATTATGTTTTTTGAGGATTTTTCTCCATACAATGACCTGCTATGGTGCCCTGAATTTGAACTTCGAAAATCCATTTTAATTGCGGCTTCAAACGATCCCAAATGCGGTTGTAAACAATCTCAGCCGAGAAAGAAGGGTCTTATCTAGCGTAACGATTGGTTATTTTCATAAAAATAATACAATTTACATACTTTTTAATGTCAAATGCTCAACTTGTCTCACTTTGCCTAAACTCTTTTTGTTCCGGTTCATGACAGTTAGGGTATGTCGAAAAACTCCCATCTCATGTTCTCCCTTAACTTCAAAATCGTCCTATATCGTTATTTTACCTTTTTTGTTAAGGGTGCTTGATCTTCTTTGCATGTTCACTTCGCAAACACTGTGTCAGTACTTCTGCCAGTGATGTAGGATGATTTTGAAATGATTTTTGAAGTTGAGGGAGAGAATACGATTGGAGTTTTCCGACATACCCTAACTGTCTTGGGCCAGAACAGAGTTCAACAAAAGCAAGGCAAGACGAACGTTTGAAAATAAAAAGTTAAATTGTATTTTTTAAAATAAAAATAACCAATCGTTTTGCTAGATAAGACCCTTCTTCCTCGGCTGGGATCATTTACAACCGCATTGGGATCGTTTGAACCCGCATTTAAACTGCATTTTGGAAGTTCAAAATCAGGGCACCATAGCAGTCCATTATATAAAGAAAAATGCTGAAATGTTTTCCTCAAAAAACAATTTCTTTACGACTGAAGAAAGAAAGACATGAACATCTTGGATGACATTGGGGTGAGTTCATTATATGTAAGTCTTTGTTTTGGAAGAGGACTTCTCCTTTAATGAATACCAATCATTTGTTAATAAGGGTGCTCGTGCACGCTCATTCACAATTAGCATAATCCCCGCCTATGAATTACAGCTACACAAATTGCGTGTCCAGGAACGTAGTGGAATGTTCTGGTCTACTTTCTCAGGTTTGACTCCAGTATATTGCATAAATGCTTAAAAAGATCAATAGGCCATATGCCTAACAATAAATATTCAATAACATGTCCACCAAGGAGTTTTTAGCCAGTTGAAAAAATGTCAAGCGCACTTCTTAAAATGACCAGCTGGTGGCGTTTTTCCAACTGAGACGCTTTAGTTGCTATGATTTGGAATAGGCTATCCACGGTGGCAACGTATCAGTAGTATCTCATTTTAAAGAATTTTACTTGATATAAAAAAAAGCAGTAACCAGTAATATATGCTTCTTCATTGTTGTAGGCAGTCGTTGTACAAGTAGGATGGTTGGGCGGTATTTGTCCTGCCCCTCCTCTATACGATTGGGTAAATAGTGACAGCGAGGAACGCTGCATTTTAAAGTTGTCAACACAGCTATGAAAAAAATAAAAAACAAACATCCAAAAGAGGGCAAGTGCAAATGAACTTGTAATTATTATGGTAGTGCATCAAAATTCAGTGTCACCAGTTTGCCAAAAAGGACCCAGAACATTTTACGCACCATTCACACATGATAGGGAGTAGAGGTCGACCGATGTATCGGTTTTGCCGATTAATTGGCACCGATAGTTGATTGGCGGAACTATCGGTTATCGGCAGAAATCCATGCTGATAGTTTTTTCCGTGTTGGGTCCGTTGCTGGAGCGGCTGAGAAGGTCGTCATTATACAGCAAAGTCCCTATAGTCTTTGTTATACAGCAAAGAGTGGCCTCTAGTGGCGGAAATCACTGACAGCACGTGCCGTTTGTTTAGACACGTGACACTGCACAGAGCGGGACACTTCAAAAGCGGATTTAAAACATTGACAACGAAACAGTGTGTACAGTATACTGTAGTGCATGTTTTCATGTCATTAGTAAGCGATGAATTTGTTGACTAGATGCTGCATTAGTGGAGAAAGAACAGTAGTATACTTTTGCCCATTTGGTGATCAAATAAAGTCTCGTAGACCACCGCTTGAATTGAACACAACGCGTCCAGTGTGTGTGATACCAGATAGCTGCGAGTTCTTCTAGACACAGCGCTGCATGTTTGCCCATTGTGTGACTAACATATTTTTATATTTTGATTAGATAACCACAAATGTTCTAGAATAGAAGCAGTTAAATTGTTAAAGTACACAATATCCATATGTATGCAAGTTCAATACTGTGGCCTTTGTGTGGATATTTAAAGATGGCCATCTTTAGCTTGATTGTTGATGTAGTGGTAACACTTTACAACATGAGTCCATTTGTAACATTAAGATTGATAAAAGCTGTAGTATACAAGTATTGTTGCTTGTTAAAGTGTGTTAATTTCAACATTTACTGATGTATTTTAAAAATTTTAGTTGCTTTTTTAACATTAATAAACAATGAACTAACTGTAATGATCAATATATAATTAATATTAATATTGTTATTCATTTACAAAGTATGGTTCAGTAGACTACTTTTTTCTAAATAGTAGAACACTATTTATTTTCCTTTCAGTATCCATTTTAAAAACTATTGGTCGATTAATCGGTATCAGCCAGTGTGGTACAACCTCGTTATCGGTATCTGTAAAATCCAGTATCGGTCGATCTCTAGTAGGGAGCAGGTGTATATTTCTTTTGTGCCAACTAACATTTTGAAAATATGACATTTTCATGAATTCGAAAATTTACGTCAGAACAGCTTTACAAACGATTTGCACAAAAATTCGTTCTGCTCGTGTTTCATGAATGAATCCCAGTGTGTGTGTAAAATAATTGTGCATTTTGCTAGCAATTTCTGAATAAATGCGTTACTGCGCCAATCTGTTTTAGTGTAACTTTAGGCCTGAATACATTTCTGTTGATTTCAGGAATACAGTCAAATTTTAATGACAATGTCACATGAATTAATCTCTCAGTAACTCATTGTCGCTGCTGCTATTTTTAGATTCCCCGTGCTAAAGAATCTTACATAACACTAAATACTGCATCCTTGCTGTGACCTAACTTACGTAAAAGTTTATCTACAATGACTAGGAGAAAATAGCTTCTAAACAGAGTGAGAAACATCCAGGAGAGCAAAACACAAAAATACTTCTTCGTACTTATCTCTCGGAGACCTCGTAACTGCCTGCTTTAATACAGTGTTATCACTCGTAACATCGGCAGTGGAAGTGAGAAACCACCAGAAGCGATGAGATCAGAGGAACTGTGGCTTTCAGACTCCGGGTCAAGGAGAGGCTCCTCAGAGAACAAGGCCGCCGAACAATCCGGGAGATCAGAGATCACCGGTGAGAGTTCTGACACCCACCTTCCTCATATGAAGTACTGATCTCTGTCTGAGCAGTAAAGGAAGTTTGCAACAGTGCACAGCTAGTGAAGAGCTAAAGCTCCAGAACTCGTTTTAAAACGTACTGCTGATTTTGGATCAGCTCTTGGCCGTTCAAAATGATCTCTAATATGCTGAAGATCCAGAAACATCACACTCGGTCAGAGACCTGGTAAAAACAGCATTGCTGGACATTTCACTCCGTTCTTAATGTGTGTTCAGTGTCCTGTTTTCTAAATTTGATCTAGCCACAGGAACAGAATACTCTAGAGATGAACGAAAACAGCAATAGTCAGCAATATCCTGCTCCAACAAAAGAAGCTTTATTTACAGTAACTCCCTGTCTGCTCAGTGTTACCATCATTTATCTGATTCCATTGTTAGAACAACCTCTGTCCACATGTCCAAGAGTCTACTTTTCTGTTAGACTGGTTTTATGTTCCAGGGTCAAATTTAAGTGTTATATGCAACACCAACAAAATGAGTGAAATGTGAAAAGCTTGAAACAAAAGCATGAAAGCTTGTGGAGGCTTTGTACCAATAACACAAATGGCAAATTAAAATGTAGAATTTTCGGGATAAATAACCAGGAAGCAAATATTACAGACAAGTATGCTTAATTAACTGAGAGAAGCAGAAATCATGATCACGATTAGAATATGATTTATTGTGCAGGCCAGTCTGAACAGAACTGATTTGAATAATGACACTTTTGTCTTTTAAAGCTGCTTTACAGCAGAATCTGAATTGTCTCCATAGTTGAGTTTCCATAATTGATTCTGTTATTTTCACAGTGAAAATGCTTTAACACAATCTGTATTGTATAATACGCTATAATCCAGCTAAACCCCAACAACCCATGTTCTAAAACACAGCTACAGTACCATCTTAAAGTAACAGTTCACCCAAAAATGAAAATTCTGTCATTAATTACTCACCCTTGTGTTGTTCCAAACCCGTAAGACCTTGCTTCATCTTCAGAACACAAATTAAGATATTTTTGATGAAATCCCAGAGCTTTCTGATCCTCCACAGACAGCAACACAACTATGACGTTTAAGGCCCAGAAAGCTAGTAAGGACATTGTTAAAATAGTCTGTGACATCAGACATCAATCGTAATGTTATGAAGCTACAAGAACTAGCTACTTTTTGTGCATAGGAATGAAGAAAACATAACTTTATTCAACAATTTTTTTTCTTCCATCTTCGCCGCATGTTCACAACAGTACCACGTAGGGGTGTGCGATACATATCGTTTGTGATATTATCAACACATATGATAATATATACAATGTGATTTGACATTATCGAGTTAATTAAGAGACTTACATTTTAGACAGCATATTGCCTGTTTTCGCTCATTTCAATTTCCAAACACAGTCTGTTTTGCGTCTCTGAACAACATGACGGTGTTTCGCTCCTGAATGAATCCACCAATTTGGTTCAATTGCAATGACTCACTTATTAACAGTGACTTGCTGCCACCTACTGGTGGTTTTAATTTGACATTTAAAGTATCTTTTTATTTTTTAAATAATTTCAAAAGTTTTCAATGTTTTGTTTAAAATATGAAAACCTTATTTATGCATTTGTAACTGCAGTTTGAAGTATTCCACTTCCCTGAGCTGCATTAAACAGTGGGTAAATACATCTAAATGTCACTTCTAATGCAGCGTCTGCATTTTCTCTGCATTGCGAAGAAATATTTTGTCAATGCTTATTTCATTTGCTTGGTAACAGCCTAAATGTCTTATTACTGTAATTGACTGATTGCTTTATAAAGCTTACAAATGCCTATAAAAGGTAAAAGTCAATTAATTGGAAAAGATTCATTTTTACCATTGCTGTGAACTGGTCACCACACAGAATAGAAGAATATCAAAAACTTTAGAAGTCAGTTGTCCACAGTAGTCCTTAAGATACCAGCTCAATAACACACACGACAAAATATTGTCTAATTATCCAAAAACCATCTAAATCCCAGAAAATACTGAGAAATAATTTTTTGTCAGTACTGCACACTCCTAGTACCATGATCCATAGTTTTGTTTTCTTTGCACACAAAAGTATTCTAATAGCTTCATAACATTACGGTTCAACCACTGCTGTCACATACTATTTTAACAATGTCCTTACTACCTTTCTGGGCCTTGAATGTCATAATTGTGCTTAGGGCTGGGCGATAATTCGATAACGATAATTTTGCTATATAATTTTCCTTGATAAAACGATATGAGGAGTTCGATAAATGTTCGATATAATTTTTATGTGCCAAAAGCGGAACGAACCAGCGCGACTCATTTGAATCGCGCCACACGGACCGTTTATCCGCTCAGACCAAAGTTCAAACTGCCGCCCTGCGCGAGCTCACTACAGAAGATGCATTTATTATCTCAATGCGGCGCCGACGCGTCTGGAAAAACCGACGTTGCACCGCATGCGTCCCTTCCGTTATGAGCGCAGCTGCCGCGTGCCGACATTTGAAATAACGAACTTGAATGTGCAAAAGACGCGATATGTGAACGACTCCGTCACGCGAATTTCAGCGATGAACACAAATGACTATTTGATTCAAATTAGTTTAAAGCTGTGTGCAACGAGACAGTCAGAAGGCTTTTCAACCTACACATCGCAATCATTTACTATGGATTTACCGTAGTAACACTTACTGTACCATGGTATTGTGGCAGCAATGTGGGATATTCACATGGAATTTTATTACAGGAGTAATGGTATATAATTCTAGTATGTATGTATTTGTGATTAAGCTATACCATGTGTGCATTTATACTGAATGTTTTTAGACTACAGTTTTTCATACAAATAGGCTACCTATAAAACCATGCAGTAATATTTTTACCATGGTATTGAGGTACCATTATGTGAGGCTTTAACTGTGTTTATCATGATTTAAAATGTATGCTTGCTACTATGGGAGACCAATGCTTAATTTAAAAATAATTAATTTTAATTTTTAATTTAATAATTAATTTAAAAAAAATAAAAATAAATACTTTGTCAGAATAAATTTAACCATATAAAACTCAGGTTGCTACAATTGTTACAGATGTTACTGATTGATAATGAACAAAAATTTACCTCTGCATCCTCAAGCTACTATCAAATGTGCATTTCTAAGAGACACAAAAGTGATATTACTATTATTATTATTATTATTATCATTATCAGACAACCCAAACCTGTTTCTTGATTTGAAACAATATAACTCATTGGAACACGCAGAAATTAATTTTTCTATTTAGATATTTATTTTGTTAGGAAAATTAATGGTCTGGCTTCTACACTGTAAAAAATAAAAAAAAACACAATTTGTCGAGTCATCTTAAAATAATTTGTAAGGCAGCCAGGTTACAAATTATTTTAAGTTGACTCAACAAATTGTTTTTTACAGTGTACAACTTCCACTTTGGAGCAAAAATCTGACTTTAAACTGGAAAGAAATAAAGATTTGACATTTATCGTGATAATTATCGATATCGACTGATATGAAAAAATTATCATGATAATTTTTTTTGCCCATATCGCCCAGCCCTAGTTGTGTTGCTGTCTATGCAGGATCAGAAAGCTCTGGGATTTCATCAAAAATGACTTAACTTGTGTTCTGAAGATGAACGAAGGTCTTGCGTGTTTGGAACGACTTTAGTGTGAGTAACTGACACAGTTTTCATTGTTGGTTGAACTATACCTTTAAGCTTAAACTTCAGAAAATATAGTGGAATGACTGTTGCAGCCCGTTTCCAACGGAATGATAAAAACCTTTGTGTCCGACTCCCAGAGGTTGTTTAGCAAGCCAATTAAACGACATCTGCAGTATTTTTTCAAGCTCCTGCTATTTTAGAGTACAATATGCATCACACGGTCCACAGATGGGCCATCTGGGGCCGAGTCTAGGTTGCTTCCTCTGCTTTGTGCTTATGACCATTCTGCATCTTTTTTTTACATTATTGATAATAACTCTGCAAACTACTACCAGTCTTTTACACAAATACCCTCTTTTTTCTTTCTCTCTAGCTAGGTCCTTGACAGAAGTCGCAGTTGCGGCTCCTCGGGGCCGGCGTTCAATAATTAGTTTCGCTTTAATGGCTGCTGGGAGGGCCGAGGGATTCCTGTAATCCCTGCATCTGCTCACCTCTTACCGCTAATCTTCCCGGTCTATCTACAGCCGACACTTTCCCAGCGCTGAGCCTACAGGTAGTGATAATGAGGTATGCAAGCCCTCCCGCGCACACACTTGCTTCTTCCCGGCCCCTTGACTCCTGAACTCTTTCGAGTTCAGATTTCCCTGATGGATGCGGCTTCTCCCTTCTCCCTCGTCTCTTGCTAAACACGAACACTCAAGCTCGCACAGAAACGTTTGCGTTCGCACATGCTTGTTGAAGTAATTACAAACGGATGCAACTTCGGCTGCACACCAATCTTTCTTACTCCAGTTCGCCCAACGTACACTAAAGCGCTGCCAACGTCTATGTTTTCCTCTCCGTCTCTGCAGTCATTATCAGTAGGGGAGAGCGAAGTACCTAAACGCTCTCTCAATGCTCTCTGGCACACCTGGCTCGTTAGGAAGCCTAGATTATCTCTAATTAGTCTCTAATTCTGGCCAGGCAGAGCCCCACCCTCCACAGGTGCTGACACTAAACAGCCTCATTAATATTGCTAGCGGGGCAGAATGCGCCGGCGAAGATCAAACAGGCCTTAATTGAGCCTGGCTTAACTTTATAAAGCTGAGCAATTGAGGAGGAGGGGGCCTTGTGTAATCATTCAAAATGAAGGCAAATTCACAAATTTTTGATAGAAACTTTATGTCTGAACAATAACAGAGAAGATAAGCAGGCCGCTTTCAAGACCACTCAGATGTACGGTGGTTGAAACCACATAGCTGGCAGGCACAACGCTGCTCCTGGTTTATTTTTTATTGGCCCCATTAGGATCATAATGGCCTCGTCGGACTGTCTGGTGCTCTTTCACCCTCCTTATGTGCAGAAAAAGTCTCCATTATGGCTCTTTTTCCATTGTGCTAATGAGGTTAGACCAGAGGACTCGCCTTAAGGACAACAGCATGTCCGACTCATTCAAGACACTGTAACATGTCAGTTCTTTCATAACTTTGACTGACACTTCAGGGTCCATTATAAGTCCATAATGTAATTTGATTAACTTTCACTGACCACACAAAACCCA
The DNA here is from genome assembly GCA_012976165.1 of Labeo catla. Lineage (NCBI taxonomy): Eukaryota > Metazoa > Chordata > Actinopteri > Cypriniformes > Cyprinidae > Labeo > Labeo catla. The sequence goes on from VONZ01000765.1 coordinate 36,806, forward strand.
CTAGGTTCACTTTGTTTTTTACCTTCTGAATAAAACACAAAATAAAAGCTTGATGATTTACTGTGCAAAAGAAAAAAAAGATTAAAAAAATTGTATTAATATTATTGTACTGTAGAATAAACAAATCTTTCTATCTGCAGCAGAAAATAAAATGTTTTGTGTATTTTAATTGTGTAAAAATATTGTTATTTTATGTTCTTTATGTTCTTTTTCGTTCTTGTTTGGTTGTTTTAGATTAGATTGTTTTACAACACAATAGCAGTTTTAAACTTAAGCAAATTCTAGTCTTAATTTCCTAACTGTTTTTTAATATTCTTTCAAAATAATAATAATTATAATAATAATGTTGTATTTTTGTGGTTCTGTAATTTATTTACTTAATTTACTTATTGTCCTATTTTCTTGATCCTCTTTAATAATAATAATAATAACAACAGTAATGCAATGGCAATATAAAAGTAAATTTTGTTATTATTTTTTATATAATCATCATCATCTTCAACAAATCTTTCTATCTGCATCAGAAAATAAAATGCTTTGTGTACTTTATTTGTGTAAAATTATTGTTCTTTTATTATTTTATAAATTTGCAATATTTTAATATTTTCTTAATCATACTTAATAATAACAACAACGTTCTGTTTGTTGTTGTCCTGCTATTTAACGCTAGATTTTTTTTTACAATACAATATGAATGTAAAAATACATTTATTATTTGATTGATCTTATTTTGTATATAATAATAATAATAATAATAATAATTAAATCATCATCATCCTTCTCAACAAATCTTTCTATTTGCGGCAGCAAATAAAATGTTTTGTGTAATTTAATTCAATATTGTGTAAAATTGTTGCTCTTTTATGATGTTTTTTCATTGCCATTTTATTAATATTAGATTGTTTTACAACACAATAGCAATATAACATTAGTAAAGTATTTGTCTTAAAATTTGTCGTAATATTTTCTTGATCATATTTCATAATAATAATAATGATAATAATAATAATAATAATAATAACATTGTCCTATTTAATACTAGATAAAAAAAACAATACAACAGCAATATAAAAATAAACTATTTATTAATTCTTAATATTTTCTTGATCTTATTGCTTATATAATAATAATAATACTAATATCTTGTATTGTTTAATCATTAATCCTTTAATTACCATATAAAATAATAATTTATTATTTCTTAATTTTTTTATATTTCTTATAATCATCTTCAACAAATCTTTCTATCTGCAGCAAAAAATAAAATGAGTATTTTAATCGTGTACAATTATTGTTCTTTTATTGTTTTTTTTCATTGTTGTTATAATAATATTAGATTGTTTTACACCACAATAGCAGTCTTAATTTCCCAATATTTTCTTAAAATAATAATCATCATCATCATAATAACAATCATAATAATGTATTGCTGTCCTGTTATTTATTACTAGATTTTTTTTTACAATACAATAGATCTTGATCTTATTTCTTATATAATAATCATATTTACCTTCAACAGATTTGCAGCAAAAAATAAAATGTGCATTTTAATCCAATTTGTTTAAAAGATTAATGCAAAACAATGAATGTGAAACTGGTGCAGTATTTCTGATTCATCTCTCACACAGAAAGCAGAAGACCAAATTGTCACATACATTAGACAGTATGCATGCGATACAATGCAGCAATGTAAAAGCAGACTGCTAGTAAGCTGCAGTATTCTGAACACAACCAATACATCAGTTGTTTACACATGCACAATCCATTCAAAGGTCAGGACTGCAGTGTTTATTTCAGCTCCAGTAACCTTATAAAAAGCAGAACACGAGGAGGAAACTCATAATCTGTTAATTACTATGCTAAAATAGCACCAGTACATTGTGTAAATGGGATACACAACCTTGAAACGGTCAAGGCTCCATTACAGTGTTGGGCTGGTGGAAAAAAGAACAGGGCCTCAAACATTGTGACCATTCATCCCCCACTACGCACATCATGTAATGGTTTTTCTCTCTTTGCATCTCCTTCCCCCCTCACTGCATTTCAGGTCTATCCATCTCTTTGCCTCAAGTGCCCTGAACCCCCGACCTGCCGGGGATGAAGGGCCAAAAAAAAAAAGACAGGAAAAAAATAGATACAGGCCTAGAGAAAATGAAAGAGCAAAGAAGAGGGCAGGAGACTGAGGAGAAAAGTTTCAAAGAAAAAAAATCTAGAGGACAAAACAAGATCTCAAAACAATTTTGTATGACAGACCATATAGGTATCTGAAAGGTATCAAAAATGTGAAATGAACAGAAAAAAAAATGAAAATCCTGTATGCTGTTATATTGTCATAAAAGGACACATGCACAAGCAACCAAGGCTCAAAAATGATGAAAAGCAAAAAGTCATATAGTATAATCCAAGTCTTCTTAAACCAAAGGTGGTTTAGACAGCATAAAATTCATGCTTTTTATCAATTTTTTATAACATTTGGTTGATCCGATGAAATCTCTAGGAGTTTGTTAAAATACAACGCCTAAAAATTGCAAAAACCACACAAATTTTGCCAAAAAAAAAATCAAATTAACTGAATTCCTGTTGGGTTTCGGATTTTGTTCCAGGAGACTTTTTTGTAGGTATTTGTGTGTTACAAGTGTCTACTGATTTTCATACATGTATGTGAAAAATGTAGCTCAAGAGGCATTTTATTGATAGTGCATAGGAGGCGCTGTCAAGCAATTTTGCCACAAATAATTCTGAAAGCTATATTGAAAGTACATTGCTGCCATTTCGCACACATTTCGGCCTTCAAAAAATGTGGTTCATTTTGGAGAAGAAGAAGAACCAGAATGACCAATTCCAAAAGGATCCTTGCACCACAGTGCTTGGGCCCTAACTATAAGTAGTTTGTTCCATGAGAATTTTTTTGTAGATATTTGTGTTACATGTGTCTACCAATTTTCCTACATGTATGTGAAACGTAGCTCAAGGGGCACTTTGTTGAAAGTGTATAGATGGTGGCTATCGAGCCATTTTGCCAAACCTAATTCTAAAAATGTACATTGTGTGTACATTTTTGCAATTTTGTGCATGTTTAAGCCCTCAAAATGTGATTCATTTTGAAGAAGAAGAAGAAGAAGAAGAAGAAGAAGAAGAAGTGCTGCGTTCTTAAAACTCTGGCAATTTGATAATACCTAGAATATAAAAATCAATTGCGGGCGGCAGATCATTTTCTTATTTAGCACGCAAACTCTGGAACAATGTACCTAACACTGTTCGGGAGGGAGACACACTCTGTCAGTTTAAATCTAGATTAAAGACCCATTTCTTTAACTTGGCCTACACTTAACTCATTTCTATAATCCAAAATCATTAAAGGATTGTTAGGCTACATTACTAGGTCAACCGGAACCGGTAACACTTCCCGTAACACCTGATGTACTCGTTGCATCGTAAGAAGAATGGCATCTACGCTAATATTAGTCTGTATCCAGATCAGAGGGTCACTGCAGTCCCCCAGATCCAGTCCGTACCCAGGCCAGATGGTGGATCAGCACCTAGAGACGACTTCTACATCCCTGAATGTCAGCGGGGACCGTGTCAAGTAGATGAGCCCCAGAGACGGACCATCAATGAGGAACTTATTACCTAGATGGCCGTCGATGCAAGACCACAGGAACCAGATGAGTCCTCTGCAATCTGACTTTGCTGCAACATGGAACTTTTGTATTATTGACACACTATTGTCCTATTTAATACTGTAAAGTTGCTTTGACACAACCTGTTTTGTTAAAAAGCACTGTATAAATAAACATGAATTGAATTAAAGTGGACCAGTTCCTAGAAGGTCCTTGCACCACGGTGCTTGGGCCCTAACTATAAGTATAGTATATACCCTCTGTTGGGTTTCGGATTTTTTTTTAATTCTGAGACCTATATCATACATACATTTACGCCATTTCACGCACGTTTAGGCCCTCAAAAAATTTATTCATTTTGGAGAAGAAGAAGAAGAAAATCAATTCCAAGAGGGTCCTTGCACCGCGATGCTTGGGCCCTAAATATAAGTACATTATATACCCTCTGCTGGGTTTCGTATTTTGTTCCAGGAGACTTTTTTTGTAGGTATCTGTGTGTTACATGTGTCTACCGATTTTCATACATGTATGTGAAACGTAGCTCAAAGAGCACTTCGTTGAAAGTGTATAGAAGGCACTATCAAGCCATTTTGCCACACCTAATATTGAGACCTATATATATCTTCTCCATTTCATACACGTTCAGGCCCTCAAAAATGTGATTCATTTTGGAGAAGAAGAATAAACTGACCATAAGCTTGGGCCCTAACTGTACATATAGTATATACCCTCTGTTGGGTTTTTTTGTTGGTATTTGTGTTGCATGTGTCCACCGATTTTTGTATATGTATGTGAAATGTAGCTCAAGGGGCACTACGTTGAAAGTGTATAGGTGGCACTATCGAGCCATTTTGCCAAACCTAATTCTGAGACCTATATCATACGTACATTTTGTGCATGTTTAGGCCATCAAAAATGTGATTCATTTTGAAGAAAAGAAGAATAAACAGACCAATTCCAAGAGGGTTCTTGCACCACGGTGCTTGGGCCCTAACTATAAGTATAGTATATATCAAGGGTGGCGAAATCTGGTCCTGGAGAGCCACAGCCCTGCAGAGTCCAGCTCCAACCCTAATTAAAACTCACCTGCCTGTTGCTTTCTAGTAACCCTTCAGACCTTGATTAGTTTGTTCAGGTGCGTTTGATTAGGGTTGAAGCAAAACTATGCAGGGCTACGGCTCTCCAGGACCGACGTTTGCCACCCCTGGTATATACCCTCTGTTGGGTTTTGGATTTTGTTCCAGGAGACTTTTTTGTAGGTATTTGTGTATTACATGTCTACTGATTTTCATACATGTACTGTATGTGAAATGTAGCTCAAGAGGCACTTTGTTGAAAGTGTATAGGTGGTGCTGTTGAATCATTTTGCCACACCTAATTCTGAGACCTATATCGTATGCACATTTTTGCTGTTTCGCGCACATTTAGGCCCTCAAAAATGTGATTCATTTTGGACAAGAAGCAACGAATCAATTCCAAGAGGGTCCTTGCACTGCAGTGCTTGGGCCCTAACTACTAACTAACTACTATATACTAGGGATGTGACGAGATCTCGTGGCACGAGATCTCGCGAGATCCGATGTGTCTTGCGAGACCAGTAGGGTCTCATGAGATTTTGTGACAATATCCTCGCAAAACATTTTGCAGTGTTTATTAGAGCTACATGATTAATCCTTAAAATATCAGGATCTCGATTCCTGAATGACAACGATTTAGCTATGTCTATTAGGACTGTTTCACATCGCGAGCGTATCAATAGTCAAACAAGTCTTAATGCAGTGAGACACTGACTTTTTTAAAAAAAAAATTTGTTTAAATGAATATGTTTTTAAAAGATTTAAGCAATGAGCATTTTGTCAGAACCACTGGTAAATTATGTTATTTTGTTTAGTTTTCTAATCTTTTTTCTCCACAATCGTGAAAGAATCATGGTCTCCAATTTCTTAAAAACAACTGTGATTCTCAGTTTATCCAGAATCGTGAAGCTCTTGTTTAAATGTTATTACTGCATATAATTCATTAAAATGGAAGTTTAATTACATAAAGTTTAAAATGCACTTTTTTTTGGCATTTTGTCTTTTTCAGTTGAATAAAGGACTATTTTCCCTATATTTCATCATTGAGGATTTCTTAAGAAAAGTTTAAAAATCTCGTCTCGTCACGTTCTCGTGAACCCAGTCTCGTGTCTCGTCTCGTGGGATAAGTGTCTCGTCACACCCCTACTATATACCCTCTGTTGGGTTTCGGATTTTGTTCCAGGAGTCTTTTTTGTAGGTATTTGTGTTTTACATGTGTCTACCGATTTTCATACATATATGTGAAACATAGCTCAAGGGGCAGTTTGGTGAAAGTATACAGGTGGCACTATCAATAATTCTGAGACCTATATCATACGTACATTTCTGCCAGTTCGTGCATGTTTAGGCCCTTAAACGTGATTAATTTTCGAGAAGAAGAAATGGACCAATTCCAAGAGGGTCCTTGCACCATAGTGTATAGTCATTTTAGTAATTATTTTGTGGATCATAAAAGTTTGAAATAACATTAGTGTGAGTAAATAATGACATCATTTCGAGTGAACTGCTCCTTTAAGGTGGCTAAGTACTTCCAAAAACAGGAAGATGAGAGGTTGTGAGCGCTGAGGCAGTGGCCTTTCTGAACCCCCTGCGGCATCAAACTCCCACGACCACATGCCATGAGAGCTCCAGAGCTCTTCCCATCCACCCTTCCATTTGTTCAATCAATTTCCATCTCCGTATCATCCTGTCTCAATATGACTTTCCCCAGGCCGGGGTTGTGTGGGTGATCGATCACCAAAAGAGTACAGAGCTGAAATTGAAATTGAATGACGCCTCCATTCTAAGCGCCGAGGATCAATGTACAAATGCAAGAAGGTGCTGGCAAGACTAATTAATAAATTCATTGATTGCTTAAGAGGAACACGATGGGGAGCATTAGGAAGACTCTTTTTTTTTTCCTTCTACGAGAAAGCGATAATCAAGTTTGTGGTCGATGTCCTCTGCGGTCTCATGGGTGTCATGGGCGCAGTTCAATAAGTACTGTTCCCACCTCTCATCTTGGGACATTTTGAGGACAAGCATATTATGGAGAGGAAAACGAAATCCAAAATAATTTAAAAGGTATTTAAGGACAAGAGTTTGCTCTCTGTCTTAAGACAGCAGAGGATGTTCTATGCTGTTTAAAGCTCCAAAAGAAAAAAAAAAAAAAACTACCCATAAAAAGATGGAAACTTAAATAAGAAACTTCTGGGGGACATGGTGTCAAGATGAATATATATCACACAGTTGGAAAATGTGAAAACTGGTATGCCCTCAAAAGAAGGACAGCACAAGCTATTTGGAAACAGTGCAATGTTAATTTCACCAGGAAAATTGTAGGGCTGGGTAAAAATATTGATTTTCCAATCAGCTGTGATCTTCATTTGAACAATCAAGTGGAATAAAAAATGCCAACAACTGTCTTTCTAGAGCTTTGCGTGCAAAAATAGTTGAAAAAAATGAAAATAACCCATGATTTACTCACCCACAAGCCATCCTGATGTGTATATGGCTTTCTTCTTTCAGACGGATACAATCAAAGATATATTAAAAATGTCCTGGCTCTTCCAAGCCTTATAATGGCAGTGAATGGCTGTTGAGATTTTGAAGGCCAATAAAGTGCATCCATCCATCATAAAAAGTACTCCACACAGCTCTAAAGGGTTAATAAAGGCCTTCTGAAGTGAGTCAATGAATTTGTCTAAGAAAAATATCCATATTTACAACTTTATAAACCTTAATCTATAGCTTCCGCTGCTGTACTAACATTCACAAGAGAGTGGCGTTCCAGTGGATGGCGAAGCTTTGTTTACAGCAAAGGAAAACTTCTCTTGACTTAAAGCTAGAAGCTAGAGATTACAGTTTATTTAGTTTTAAATATGGATATTTTTCTTACAAAAGCACATTGATTCACTTCAGAAGACCTTTATTAAGCCCCCAGAGCCTTGTAGATTACTTTTTATGATGGATGGATGCACTTTTTTCGGCTTCAAAATCTCGGCCACCATTCACTGGCATTATAAAGCCTGGAATAGCCAGGACATTCGTGATCCTGGACCACAAAACCAGTCATAAGGGTAAATTTTTTGAAATTGAGATTTATACATAAATATATTTATACTGAATAAATAAGCTTTCTATTGATGTACGGTTTGTTAAGATGGGACAATATTTGGCCGAGAACTGTCCAAATGAAGTTCTTAGCAATGCATATTACTAATCAAAAATTAAGTTTTGATATATTTACAGTTGGAAATTTACTAAGTATCTTCATGGAACATGATATTTACTTAATATCCTAATGATTTTTGGCATAATTTTGACCCATACAATGTATTGTTGGGTATTGCTACAAATATACTTGTGCTACTTAAGACTGGTTTTGTGGTCCAGGGTCACATTTGTAAATATAACCCCGATTGTATTTATCTGATGGAACAAATTTATATACACTTAGGATGGCTTGAGGGTGAGTAAATCAATGGGTAATTTTCAATTTTTGGGTGAACAATCCCTTTAACTATCCTGTATCAATAACCAGCCATAGTACTGAATAAGGCAAATCCTAAGCCTAATTTGCATAGAAAGGAAGCATCATTGTGCTGACAAAATGACAATGACTTAAAAGGCCTCATGCTGAATGTCGCATGATCAAAGAGGAAAACCAGTTTAATTGCTTCCGCTTGTTAACAGCAGTATGAACTGACAGCAATATCTATGGTGCGATGATGTGAACTGTTTTACAGAATACAAAAGGTTGCTGAACACAACCTACATTTAATGACTCACTGATCTATTTTAGCACATTTAGCATGTGGTTAAACTGGATTATGGGCGGTTAGCGAATAAAATGCAGGTTTTAACAGTAAAATGCGGCATCCAAAAGCACGAAAAATCGTCCCAGTGTGTTTTGAGACATCCTGCATTGGATTGCTTGTCCAAAGTGTAGAGGACAGTCCATAAATTGCCTAGAGAAGAAGTGTGCATTAGAAAAAAAGACTACAGACCTGTATAAGTCAAATAAATCAACCGCTCTCTCCAAGCATAGTCTAGAGACATTCAATCTTCCTCTCTCTCTCTCTCTCCCTCTCTTCCTCTCTTCCTCTGCATGTAAACATGGAGGTTTGAGCCAGGTGGTGTCATCTGCAAGATAACGGTATTGTCGGATTTGATTGATTTCTAAAAAATAAATAAATAAAATGAATCCCTAATCCGGGATTAATTTCACACCATGTCTTTCACATCACTCCCACATACTTTTTATATCACCAGCTCCTCCTTAGAAATACTATTACAACTTCACTGAACTTGTTTATGCAATCCGTAAAAAGCTTGTACACGAAAAACAGATACCGCGTCCCTAGAACACATGTACGCCTCCACCTGAAACTGCAGCGAAGAAAAGACTTTGAGTGACATCATCCATGTGCCCACGGGGGAGGTACTGAACCTGACAGAGAACACCTACAATAAAAAAAAGAAAGCGAGGGAGGCGGAGAAGAGAAGCAAGACATGCCAGCGACTCGCTGCTGACGATACGCTCTGCTTGACTTTGGGAAGGGAGGCAGGCGCTCGCCTTACAACGATTCTGCGCTTTTCCAATGAATATGGAACAATCCCATCACGCAACATTACCCAGATCATTCCGCGGGACTGACGCCGGGTCTCATGACATTGCTCTCTCTATCTCAGGGTTGACACTTCCTCTCCGGAGTCTGGGAAGGAACACGAAAAAGGCACAGTAGGCATCTAATGCTGCAAGACCACCTCGAACTATGAAGAGAGTATGTCAAGATCCCTTGAAATGAGAGAACGGCAGCAGAACAAACCTGCTGTACTGGTATACGACATATTCCCACACTGATGACACTGGCTCTAATTCACTCATAACTGGGTAAACAGTTGAAGCCAAAAGCTTCCTACACCTTACAGAATCTGCAAAATGTTTATTATTTTACCAAAATTAAAGGGATCATACAAAATGCATGTTATTTTTTATTTAGTACTGAGCTGAAGATATTTCACTTAAAAGATATTTACATATGATTTACAAGAGAAAATAATAGCTGAATTTATAAAAATGACCCCGTTCAAAAGTTCACATACACTTGATTCTTAATACTGTGTTGTTACCTGAATGATCCACAGCTGTGTTTTTGTTGTTGTTGCTGTTTAGTGATAGGTGTTCATGAGTTCCTTGTTTGGTTTTTCAGCCTTTTTGTGTATTTGAACTCTTTCCAACAATGACTGTATAATTTTGAGATCCATCTTTTCACAAAGAGGACAACTGAGGGACTCATATGCAACTATTACACAAGGTTCAAACGCTCACTTATGCTTCAGATGGAAAAACAATGCATTAAGAGCTGGGGGTGTAAACTTTTGAACAGAATAAAGATGTGTACATTTTTCTTATTTTGCCTAAATATCACTTTTTTTCATTTAATACTACCCTTCAGAAGCTACAGAAGATACTTACATGTTTCCCAGAAGACAAATTAAGTTAAATTTACCCTGATCTTCAAATTCAAAAAGCATTCACCCCCCCAGCTCTTAATGCATTGTTTTTCCTTCTGAAGCATCAGTGAGCATTTGAAAGAAGAAAGTCATCAGTGAGCATCTTTTATGTGAAATCGTTCAGGTCAGTATCAAATAAAAAATATCATGTATTTTGTATGATCGCTCTTATTTGGTAAAATAATTAACATAAAGAGAAAAAAATGTACTGGCACACCACAAGTTAGGCAAGATGAACATCAAAAAATAATTAAATAAATATGCAAGCAGCACACTGCTCTTTTCTGCTTCTCTATTACTTCATTAGATCAGTCCCTTTCCCTTTGTCTTCCTCTCTATTTTTCAAGAAGCTAAAGGTCACATGGCATCACTGAAGAGGCTTTTGTAATGACAAATATCACATATTCAGTCAAATCAAGTGGTCTAATTGTGCAACCTTTACACATACACATTAAAGTGCAAACATCCATACACTCTGTCTGTCTGTGTATGTGTGTGTGTGTGTGTGTGTGTGTGTGCATTTATGCACCATCCACAGTTCAGACTTTCTGCTGAGGATTATTGGACATGTCAGTCTCAATGCTGTCTCTGCAGTGCAGGACAGAGAAACAGCCTCAAGTCATTATACAGTAGTATGCAGTGTGTGTGTGTGAGACAGAGCGAAAGAGAGAAGTGAATGATAGTTCAAGTAATGTATAGTCAACATGAAATCAAAACTGACCCAATTTACCTTCTTAATACACATTATTGTGCACGATTTATGTTACTTCAAGAAAAGTTCTTATTTTCCTAATGTATAAAATATACAGAATGTTCTGTTTTCACAAATACTCTAAAATAAGGCAGAGAAAGGGTTGCAGTGAAACTTGCGATGCAATTAGGTGGAAAGCAAGTAAATCTTTCTGTCTTTCTTTCTGCATATATATATTTCAGACTCCCTGACACTTACAATTCTGCAGCCAAGTTCCAGTGTCTGCAAGCCCCTCTGCTCAAACACACACACACACACACACACACACTCCTTACTCTCAACAGCAGGCAGCATTCACTGCTACCAGCCAGTTCACACTCCCTCCTTCATGCGCACACACACACATATTTATATAAATCACACAACTATGCTGCTTTAGAATCCATCTGGCATTAGCTGGACCAAAAACATCACAGTCAGTCCCTTCTGCCACCAGGTGCTTACAGAAAAAGGCATAAACAATGAAAAAGTCTGTCTTCCACTGAGCTATGTGATTGTTAAATAACAGTTTAATTTTTGATGACCTCCAAGGCACAGTGAGAAATAATAAAATCCCCAACTGAGAGCTACAGTATGTCTTAATCTGCTTCTAGAAACTTAATCTGAAATCTGCTTTTCCTAGTGTACTTGTTTTAGTGCACACAATGTTCAGTTTTAAACTAAACTCAGTTAGCTCAGTTAGCTTGGAACATGTTGATTAAAAGTAATGAAAGAAAAAAAAAACTACAGTAAACAAAACTAAAACTGAAAAAAGAGTTTACACAAAAATGAAAATTCTGTCATTAATACTCACCCTCATGTCATTCCAAACCTGTAAAACCTTTGTTCATCTTCAGAACACAAATTAAGATATTGTTGATGAAATCTGAGAGCCTTCATCTGACACGAAAGAGAAGAGATTGTTGAATAAAGTTGTTATTTTTGTTTTCTTTCCGCACAAAATGTATTCTCGTAGCTGCATAAAATTAAGGTTGAGCCACTGATGTCACATGGACTATTTTAACGATGTCTTTATTATCTTTCTGGACCTTGTATGTGGAAGGACCCTTGTTATCTATGCATTGTCAGAAAGCTCTCGGATTTCATCAAAAGTACTTTAATTTGTGATACAAAAATGAACGAAGGTCTTATGGTTTTGGAACGATATGAGGGTGAGAAATTAATGACAGAATTTCCATTTTTGGGTGAACTATCCCTTTAAGGAAAGTCACTACCGAACACTTTTTTCTGCAGTTAAGCACATGTTATTCAATATTTAGTTTTTATATGTGTACCACTGTTCAGAAGTGTGCTAGCTAACCGTGTGCTGATTAGCACCTTTGAGCTAGGTTCAAAAGTATCTAAAATTGTCACTACCGAAACATTTGATGGAGTTTCAGTAGTGCCATTATTGATTTTTTGGGGTGTTATTCCATAAAACTTAGTTTTTATATGTATACCACTGTTCAGAACTGTTTTAGCTAATCATGTGCTGATTAGCATATTTGAGCTGGGTAACTAAAATTTTTGATTTTGGGGTGTCATTCTATGAATTTGTCACTACCAAAACAGTCACAACGAAACATGTCATTATTGTTTCAGCAGTGACAAAAGCGAACACATAATCCTCGTATTTGGGGGAAATAAACAACATTTTAGCACAGTTATGCATTTTTTTTAGTATGTTTTAGTAGTGCTTTAGTATTCAAGCCAAAATTCTGTAATGTGATGTGTTCACTACCAAATCATGGGATGTTTTGTCAAAAATAAAGTACACTGAATTATTAACTAAGATGGTATGATAGTTTTTGGTTTCAGTGAATATTTCAACTAATGAATCCTTAAATTTGAAATCAGTATGATCAGTTTTTTGCCTTTTACAAAGAAAAACTGGATTCAAAATACACATATATATTGTATTCAATATAGATGTAAGCAAAGTCTTAACAGGTCAATATAACCCTTCTAATTAAATTATCATTACTGTGTTTCGGTAGTGACAAATTTGGGGAGAGGAAATATTCCAAAACTTTATGAAAGAAGTGGATTAACTGCACAATTACTAGAAATGTGTACCTTGGATATTATACAATTTGCGTACATACATTTTTTTGGGTGGGGGACAAATTCTGTAGAATGGCCCATATACTTGTATATATTGTATTGAGTTGACTTTACCCAGCTGGTTAACAGTAAATGCAAAAACAAAAAAAAAAAAACACCACTATATACAATATAGTTTAACTTAACTACACTGTAAAAAATTGGTTGAGTCAACTTAGAATAATTTGTAACATGGCTGCCTTAAAATTTTAGGTTCAGTCAACTCAAAAAAAGTTGATTCAACTTGAAATGTTAAATTATACTAAGTGACAAGATATTTGAGTTGATTTAACTTAAAATTGTAAGGCAGCTGGGTTACTTACCCATCTGTTAAGTTTAACAAACACAAATATCTAAGTTTTTACTTAGTACAACTTAACATTTCAACTTGACTAAACTTATTTGAGTTGACTGGACTTAAAATTTTAAGGCAGCAGGGTAACAAATTATTTTAAGTTGACTCAACAAATTGTGTTTTTTTGTTTTTTACAGTGTACAATGGATAATCTTTAATTTCCTAACACTATACAAGTCCTGGCTCTGAGGCTTCAGTTCATGGTAAAAACAAGAATGTCTGGATCTCTGTGGCAGGAGCTCAATAAAGAGATGCATGTGGGCTGTGTCTGATATTGAGCTGTGCCGAGGTGGGCTGATTGTAAAAAAAAAAAAAAAACACAGCTTTTGTTTTCTATTTCCTTCTCTATATATCTCTTTCTTTATCTTTTAGTGTGTGCGCCAGTCTGACTCTCTGGAAATCTCTCTTTCCTGACCGTCTGCCTGTTTCTTGCACTCTGATAGCCTTTGTTTTTCTGTCCTTGTTTTATTTTTTTGCTCTTGTGGTTAGGAAAACTTCACTAGTTTCTATCACCATTCCAATTACACTCCAAGCAAAAAGTCCTGGTAAGCAGTTTTTATTTGTTTTCATCCACAGTTGAATGTCTCATTTGCAGTCCAAAAACCTTATACCTCACTCTCCAGGAAGCAGACTATATACCCTGTCTGGGTCCAAACAATGCTGTCCACCTCATACTAAATTCATGACTTCCTGTCACATCCACACACCTTTCACAACAGTTCCCCGAGGTTTCTAAGAGTCATCTGTAGGTCAGCTTGGTGTCTCCTGCACAGCAATTTCAACAGTAACTATACATTACCTCAATTTCATCACCTCAGCAAGATCCCGGTTCCAACATATAAAGGCGGTTAGTCTCTTTTCAGCCAATTGTTTGCATCTTTATCTGGCTCTCTAGCTTTCAGGTGGGCTGGCTTTTCAGGAGCTGCCGGTAGATAGAGGCACAGTTGGAGGAATTTTAATGAACATTGCAAATGGATGGTATCTGCTCACCATGGGGAGCATTTGTTTGGACATAATTATCTGTTACAGCTGGCAAATTGAGCCACGGGCCCATATGTGTCGGCATTAGCACACGTTAATAAAAACGCAGCGCTGAGCTGAGCTAGCCTGGGCCACTCATTTAACCGAGATACTTCACGTTGATCTTATTAGAAAATGTGGGAGCCAGTCACGAACGCACTCATCTGATGTGCCAAAGCAAACCGGCAAACCTGAAGTGTTTTTAGTCTCCACTAGCAGACAAAGACAAAGAGCCTAGAAGGAAAGGAATTTTTCATATGGCTCAATAATAAGGATTTCATTTTAGCTGGATCATTGGGCCTGTAGCTCAACATTTTACAGGCCTCACCACAAAAGAATGCTCCATCTAATTGATATTTTTATAAAACACAGAGATGATGCACTCTTTACAACATTTTAAAAAGATTATTATTCATTTTATTATTTATTCATATTATTTTTAATACTATTACACAGTGTTAATTATATATAATACTGGCTATTATAACATTTACATTTTTCAAATTACAAAAACTGCAACATGCTAAAAATTACTGCATACTGTTTAATTTTTAATTTTGTGTCTAGAATATTATGCTGCATTCTTTACAACATTTTGAAAATGTATAATCATAATCTTTTTTATTTATTTAATCTTATTTATCTAATTTATATTACTTGTTTATATTACACACTATTAATTATTTAATGAATATTAATCTTATTATTTACATTATTTGTTAATATTATACAATGTTAATTATATCATATTGTCTGTTATAATATTTACATTTTTCAAAATGTAAATGTTGACAAACAAAAACTACAACATGCTGAATATTGCTGTATTTTAAATAAATTTTGTGTATATTTAATATATGTGTGTGTGTGTGTGTGTGTGTGTGTATATACACACAAATAAAAAATATTATTAATTTATAATTAATTTTACTATTAATTATTAATTTATATTATTTGTTAACATTATACAATGTCAATTATATAAAATATTATTATTAATTGTATTATTAATTTATATTGTCTGCAAATATTATTCAGTGATAATTACATATAATATTGTTGTCTATAATAACATTCACATTTTTCGAATGACAAAAACAGCAACATGCTGAATATTACTGTACTTTAATATTTAATTTTATTTAATATTTATACATAAATATAATAAAGATTATTATACATTATTATATATTATTCTTTATATAATAAAGAATATTATACAATGATAAATATATATATATATATATATATATGATTATCAGTAATTTTATTAATAATAATTTATATTATTTGTAAATATTACTCAGTGCTAAATTATAAATAATATCGTTGTCTATCATAACATTTACATTTTCAAATGACAAAAACTGTAACATGCTAGAAAATTATTAAAAATTAATATCTTAATTTATTTTGGAGTATATTTAATATTTACATATTAAGATTATACATTTTTTACACAATAATAATATGATTATTATTTTTATTATTAATTTATAGTATTTGTTAATACAATACAATGTTAATTATAACATTTTTCAAATTACAAAAACTGCAACATGCTGAAAATTACTATTTTAATCGAATTTGGTGTTAATATTATAGCAAATTAATATTATACATAAGTATATTTATTATTTATATATAATATTAAGAATATCCATTATTATTATATGCATTATTTGTTAATATTATACTGTTAATTATATAAAATACGGTCTATTATAACATTTACTTTTCTACTTACAAAACATGCTGAAAATTACTGTATTTTAACTGAATTTGGTGTATATTTAATATTTATATATCATATTTGCGTATGTATTGTTTCTAATGTATGTAATAAATTTGTATAAATGCTACATAAATTCACAAACACTAATGCTTCGAAAACTTATTACAGTGTTAATTATAAATATTATGCACATCTATAAAAATAACTTAACAAAATACATTTTTCAAATTACAAAAAACTGCAACAATATGAAAATTACTGTAATAAATTTATATACGTGTGTGTGTGTGTGTGTAATAAATGCTTCATGCTACTCATGCTTCTTTCATATAACAACAGTTATAAAAAAAAAAGATCACAGAAGTCCATTCAACATGCACTACATTTCAAGTCTTCTGAAGTCTTTGCTTGACAAATACACTGAGATGTACAATAGTGCAGCATCGTGATGACCGGTGTTATGTTGCTTTTTGTAGCTCAAAAGATGGTCACTTTGAACTGTCAAACAGAAACGAGCAGTAAGACATTTCTCCTTTTGTGTTAAGCAGAGAAAAAAAATGACATTACGTGAAGATAAAAAATAATGACTGAAATGGGTGAACTGTCACTTTAAGGCCTCCTCAGCTTGAGCCTTTTTGTTTCTGATGCAACGCAGCACCAATAACAGGTTAAAATCCCTGATGTCTTACTCTTGGATCCCCGCAAAGCTGACACAGCCTTGCAGAGACCTGGTAGGAAGGAGTCTTGAAAGACAAGCAGGTGATTGCAGGGAGTAATGTGGCGTAAGTGGGGGCGGCTGGGCCGGAGGGGGAGTGGCTTAAATGCTAATAAGAAAGCAGACAAATAAAGGTATCAAAATGAGTGTGAAGGAATAAGCTCCGTCTGCTCACAAAGTTGTTGCAGATGAATCGATGGTGAGGGGCTACCGAGGTAATTTACGACATGATCGCTATGTCGCTGAAAGCAGGGCATAAATCTACCTCATCACAATTAAACCAAGGGCATAGCAAGGACTAGCCTAATGTGGAAAGGAGAAAAACAAGAAGAGATAAATAAAAAGATAAAACGGTTATACTATGCGCCGCATTCACTAACTACCCACAATCCAGTTTAACCAGATGCTAAATGAGTTGAAACAGTACTACTCCACCTTTTTAGCACAAAATGCTTGCTTTCTATGCAAATTAGTCTCATTATGGATTCACAAATCTGAGCTGCATTATAAGCGCAATAAACCACTATTGTGCTTTGTTGTAGTTCTTTGCTAATTTGCATGCTAATATAAGAGGTATTTCAACAATGACTAATCATCAGAAAACATTGACCAGTTTCTCCAATTCATTCATCAATGGTTTCTATAGTTTCACTCAACACTCCAGCTTGGTCAGTCCATTTAAATAAAGCAGCGGGGTTAATTAAACCTGAACATATATCTTCTATGCTACCCTCTCAGTGCAAAGGGCCCTACTGAAAACTAGACCTGCAAATGAATGAATCTAAACAATCTACTGACAAGCTTCCCCAGGGATACTACCATACTTCATCATATGTAATGTAATTTCTCGGATGTTCACTCCATAAAAAGCCATGGCTAATTAATTTAGAGGTGTGTGAAAATTAAATTAGGCAAACATACAGATTTGAAGTCTTAAGATCAGATTGGCTGGATAGTGTATTTCTCTAAATGATATCAATTAATAAATCAGTAATACTGATTAAAAGGACAGTTCACCTGAAAATGAAAATTTTGTCTTTAATTACTTGACCTCATGTCGTTCCAAATATGTAAGACCTTTTTTCATCTTTGGAACACAAATTAAGATATTTTTGATGATTAGCCTAGAAATTTTTCTTCTCTTCCATGTCATTCTCGTGAATGCGGAACTCGTAGAAGAGAAAAAAAAAATATTGAATAAATTTTTTTTTTCTTTTTTCTTTTTTTTTGCACACAAAAAGTCTTCTTGTAGCTTCATAACATTACGGATGAACCACTGATGTCACATGACTATTTTACTGACATCCTAACTACTTTTCGGGGTCTTGAACGTGTCAGTTGCATTGCTGTCTATGCAGGGTCAGAAAGCTCTCAGATTTCATGTCTAAAATATCGTAATTTGTGTTGTGAAGATGAACGAAGGTCTTATGGGTTTGAAACGACATGAGGGTGAGTAATGACAATTTTCAGCTTTGGGTGAACTATCCCTTTAATATTTGGTTTAATTTGGCAAATTACAGTAAACTAGGAACATTGACTAAAATTATTGAATATGATGAGTTGAAATTTTGGCTAAATATTGGTCTAAAGAAAATTAAATAATATATGAGTACTACGATAAATGGGGAAAATGTATATACACACTGTTCAAAAGTTTAAAAAGTACTTTTACATAGAAAAAATGCATTAAATTGAAGAGAAAATGCAGCAAAAATATTTTTAATGTTAAAAGATTTCTGCTTCAAATAAATACTGTTCTTTTGAACGTTTCTATTCAAGCAAAATATCCAAAACATTTCTTCAGCACCAAATCAGCATATTATAATGAATTTTGAAAGATCATGACACTGAAAACTCATATGACACTGACACTGAGTAATGATGATGAAAATTCAGCTTTGCCATCACATGAAAAAATTAATTAATTCAAAAAAATTATAAATATTCAAAATATTAAAATTACTGCTGTCGATCGATTAAAAAAAAAGTAACTAATCACACATTTTTCCTGAAATGAAACGCGATTAATCACACCTAACACAATTTTTAAATATAGCTTTATATTGCAATAATTTTACATTCAATCTTAAAATTTATATTTGTTAAATATTTTTAATGGCTCAAGGTAAGTATCACTGATACCAATATTACTAATGTCTCTACAAAACTGTTATTTTTAAAAAAAAAAAAATTTAACCATTGACTATAGCCATTTTAAAATTATGTGCTATCAATTTTAACATTTATTAGACTTTAAAAAGTAACTTATAATTAAGTGAACTTAAAACAATCTTTACATGAACCCATTATTTATCTGTGCCTTTCAGCAAGTAGGAAATATACAATAATTAAATAAAGTTATCAAACATTAAATGCTAAATTAAAAAAATCCTCTTTTTTCTTGTTCTTTGATTAACAGACATCACAGCAGCTGGGTTATAAGGTTATTTGGCTGCTATTACTTTAAGAGCTGCCGCTGCTGTACGTAATGTTGATCTGACTCGCATGCTAATGGTTTAATTCATGCTTTAATATGAAATCATACAATCTACAGTGCGCACTTCCATATTTGTGCAAGCAATTGAAGCGTGCATGCAAGCACAGTATAACAGCTGACAGGACAGGTAAATTTATTTTTACTGACATATGGCCTGACAACAACTCATCTGACCGCAGTTCACTGTTGTTCTACTGAAGTTCCCTCATCATCTGGACCGTTTCCACACTCGTATGACTAGTGCCTGGCACCGAAGTGAAGTTGGAGCACACGTCTGAAAAGTCTAAAGTTGATGTGGTTGTAAAGACATTCCGAGACTAAATAAACTGACACATAATAAATGGTATTATTTTTGTGAAAATAATAATTCTTCCTTGGCTGGGATCATTTACAACCACATTTGGGATCATTTGAAGCCACATTTAAACAGCATTTTGGAAGTTCAAATTCGGGGCATCATAGAAGTCCACTATATGGAGAAAAATGCTGAAATGTTTTCCTCAAAAAACATAATTTCTTTACGACTAAAGAAAGAAAGACATGAACATCTTGGATGACAAGGGGGTGAGTACATTATCTGTAAATCTCTGTTCTAGAAGTGGACTTTCTTTGATCACCTGCGTTAACACACTAATTTTGAGAGCACTAAAAAAAACTGCAGTTTTTACTGTATTTTTGATCAAATAAATGCAGCCTTGGTCAGCATAAGAGTGAGCATTAACATTAAATGTTTACCAGATGAACTGTTCTAATTGGCCAAAAACTAATTGGTTCCTACTACACTGTAAAAAACAATTTGTTGAGTCAACTTAAAATAATTTGTAATCTAGCTGTCCTAAAATTTTAAGTTCAGTCAACTCAAAAAAAGTTTATTCAACTTGAAATGTTAAATTATACTAAGTGACAACTTAGATATTTGAGTTGAATTAACTTAAAATTAAGGCAGCTGGGTTACTTACCCATCTGTTAAGTTTAGCAAACACAAATATCTAAGTTGTTACTTAGTACAACTTAACATTTCAAGTTGACTAAACTTTAGTTGACTGAACTTAAAATTTTAAGGCAGCAGGGTAACAAATTATTTTAAGCAGACTCTACAAATTGTTTTTTTTTTGTTTTTTTTTTTACAGTGTACACTGTAAAAAACAATTTGTTAAGTCAACTTGAAATAATTTGTTACCTGGCTTCCTTTAAAATTTAAAGTTCAGTCAACTCAAATAAGTTTAGTCAACCTGAAATGTTAAGTTGTACTAAGTGACAATTTATATATTTGAGTTGATTCAATTTAAAATTTTAAGGCAGCTGGGTAACAAGCCCAGTTAAACAAGCCAAATTTTTAGTTAGTCAACTCAAATATCTAAGTTGTGACTTAGTACAACTTGACTAAACTTATTTGAGTTGACTGAACTTAAAATTTTAAGGCAGCAGGGTAACAAATTATTTTAAGTTGACTCAACAAATTGTGTTTTTTTTGTTTTGTTTTGTTTTGTTTACAGTGTAGGTCATAAGGGCAAACCTCAACCATATAAACCTGCTCCGTTTCATGTAAAAACTTTTTTGCAGGAACATTACAAAGGAAATAAAGAGATGATGAGATGTCAGGCCAGACAGTCAGTTGCCAAGGCAATGGCCCACCCAGACAGACCGTGATTGGTGCCGGTGGGTGGAGGCCGGGAACGAGACGCTTGATGAGTATCTCAGGTACGTGGGCGTGTTCAGCCCCCGCAGCCTGACGGATGAAGCGATGGGGGAGCTCATCTGACAAAGTCATCTTGCCCCCCAACTGATACACCTTAATGATGAATGCGTACCTGACGTGGTTGACAGGAGAGGGTGGAAAACAATTAGTGCCATGTTGATCTGGCCGTCTCTCCCCTCTGCACACGAAACGGGGACAATCAGTCTCCTTATCTCCATTAGCGCCGACAAACAACGAGACGGATAGCAAGAATAAACGAGCGCAGAGAAAAGATAAACGCACGCCGGTGCAGGAGGAGAGAGTGGAGAACAATGAAGTGTCTGGCCTCGTGACGCCATTATCATTAGTAATAATACGAGCTGAGTGAAGCGAGCGACAAGGGGATGAAATAAATAACAGGATGCGTGATGAACAGATGAGGCCGGGAAAGGAACAGGGGGATACTGAGAGCCGCGGCTCTGTGGCAACCAGGTCAGCTTGATGAATGCGAGTGTCTCGCAGGGGGACGGGATGCGGAATTCTCTTTGTCTCATCTGCTGCAGACACAATTTGGGCTTTATAGAATAATTCGCCAACATGAGGGTGGACATGTCTTCCCTGTCCTTTTGCAGCTGCGGGGACAGGTGCTATTGTTCAGACTGTATGATTGGAAGGTGATGATTAAAACATTTTTCCACCCTCCCTTTGTCTGATTCTCCCGAACAGCATTGTAGTCCTAAACCCCTGGGAGAATTTGTATCCAGAAAGGGCGATGGTTATGGAAACAGTCTTTTTTATCCACAAGAGGAACGTTTCTATTTTTGGTTTAACTTGGTTTTCCATTGTGTATCTTAAAAATACAAGAGTTCGTGTATATTCAGAAATAATGAAAGGGAAAGGGGATAAAGGACATGGGTTGTTTCTCATTAGTGTAGGAGTAACTATAAGTGCACATTGAAAAACAAAATTGTGTTGCAAGTATTTGTCCTTTCTTTTCCCTTCACCGTCATGCAAAATCAAACCATTACTCATCAAGCCCACGTGAATTCTTCCCGCTGCTCATTTTCTATGCTGTTTGGTAGGAAAAGATCTGTGGAATTTAAAGTTTAAAAAAGATGGAAGGGGAAAACTCTTACACTGTGTCCTAATCAGACATGAATAGACAAAATTTACTATTTTTGTCTTTTCTTCTACAAGAATGAGGGCTTTAAGGCCAGATATGACATGATAAAAAACCAGCAGCAGGCAGAAAGAAAAAATGGGGCATGGCCTGACAATCACAACAGCCAATCAGAAGAGTTCTCACCTGTCAGCTGAATAGAAAAATCAGAATGCATAGCAAAATTTAAATTTCTATGGGTCAAAATTTTTCTTAAAAAAAAAGTGCTTTTTCGATTGTCCAATTTTTCAGCAAAACTTTTGAACCGTAAGGTCCAGAAACCAAATTTCCACTGATTCCTTGGCTCATGTAGTCAAATGCATACCAAAATGTAAATTTCTATGGGTCAAACTTTTTCGCAAATTTTCACAAAAAAAAAGTTGCTTTTTGGAACTTGTCCTAGACAGTTTGTCCAATTTTTCCAACTTTTGCACTGTAAGATCTAGAAGCTAAATTTCCTCTGATTCCTTGGCTCATGCAGAGTCGAATGCATAACAAAATTTAAATTTATATGCATCAAAATTTTTCGCACATTGTAATTTTGTGAAAAGATTTGCTGTTTCGAACTTGTCCTTGACAGTTTGTCCAATTTTTAAACAAAACTTTTCAACTGTAAGGTTTAGAAGCTAATATTTCCTCTGATTCCCTGGCTCACACAGAGTCGAATGCAAACCAAAATTTACATTTCTATGGGTCAAAATTTTCACAATTTGGAAACCTAGATTTTTTTTTAACTTGTCCTAGATGGTTTGTCTAGTTTTCAGCAAAACTGGCTCAGATCATTTTCAGACAATGCTGGCTTTTTGATATACCAAACATTTTGTAAGTGGTGTATTAACAAATTTAACGAAATACACGCAAAAATGGACATGAGGCTACATCTTCGCAATGCTTTAGTCGATTCAGACCAAACTTGGCATGTGTTATACCAAGCAAGACCTGAGGGCACATGAGTAGTTTTGGCACACCACCTACTGGTCAAAAGATACAAAAAAATCAATTCTGCTCATAACTTCTGACCAGTTTGGCCAGAAATCATACAATTAGTCTTGTTAGATTTGGAATGGCATACTGAATTGAACGATACCAAATTTTTGTATCAACAAATGGTCAGAGAGCTACCATACTGCAGAGTTCAGCTTGATTCCTAATCAAACACACATGAACCAGCTAATCAAGGTATTCAGGGCTACTTAATTACAGACAGGTGTGTTGAAGCAGGGTTGGAACTTAAGTCTGCAGGAAGATAGCTCTCCAGGAGCAGGGTTGGAGAACTCTGGTCTTTATTGAGTAATTAAAGACAGCTTCTTAGCTCTTCATTTTACCTCTGTTGTGATTGGCCCCTTAATTGCTGCTCGCAGCTGTATTTACAATTTATTTATAATCACGATTAAGAGCAGAATTTCATGTGTCGTGATACTCTCATAAACACGCAGCGAAGACTCAGAAGAGAAGAAATTGAAACTGTATAAAGTCATTATTTTTGTTCTCTTTTGTGCACAAAAAGTATTCTCGTCTTTCAAGGGTCAAAAAGCTCTCAAAACTCATCAAAAATATCTTCATTTGTGTTCTGAAAATAAATGAAGGTCATACGGGTTTGGAACAACATGAGGGTGAGGGTGAGAATCCCTTTAAAAACAAAATATATAAATACAATTATCCACAATGAATCAGAATCAGAAAAAAAAAAAACACATTTTCCTGGACCACATGCTCAGGATGCCCGATGCTGCTCTGTTTTCCAGCAACATGAGTGAACATTCGCACCTTCCATGCAATTCTGTGGAAGACCTGGATTATCAAATCCTTTCTTATCTTCTGCCTCCACAGAGACATTAGCATTGTACTTGGTACTACTGTTTTCGCATACAATGTGATAGCATCTACATAAATACAATTTTACCACTCAGTGGAGGTATTTTCCATTAAAAAGTGCTGTGAAGGAGGGGAGGCGAGTTATTTGTTGAAACCAGATGTGTGGGAGTTCTTTGATTTTTCTGCTGGCTGATCAGACCCGATGAAGTCACCGAGATGGCGTGAGCGCAGACCTGCGTGTAGCACATATGTGCGAGAGCTTGTGGGAGCGTTAACTCGTACTGTGGAGGTTTTCTTTTCTTCTGCTTGATTGAGGTGGTGATGGAACCCACAGATTTTGTGATGGACACCACAGGAGCAGATTTTCAGAGTGACTCGGAGTGCTTGTGAGTGTGTGTGTGACGGTGATGACAGTGACAGAGATGGGCATACAGCAGTAATGGAGTTTACACACAGAGAGCGGGTATCATAGTGACAGACGCCATGGTGGGAGCGTAAAAGACCTCATTCTTGTAGCCCCCTGAGAATGAAAACAACAAGACAAAATGTGTGAAACTTTTGAAACTGGACTTTCAAAGTCTTTTCAAAAACATGAACACACTTTTCTAAAGAGCTCTTGTGTCCCGAGGGACATTTAGTCACCTTGATGATGAGCAGGGGGGAAGAAAGCTCATTATGGTATCACATCCTTCACGAAGAGGCTCTCATGCTCACACAGGAAGCTGCACAGGCCACTTGGAGCTCATTTAACAATATCGTTATTTACTGCAATAACAGATTTATATACTCTCATAAATTTGGAAGAGTACTATAATACCCAATGTAAATTTAAAGTAGTTTGAGTGCCTATTTTGACCCATAGAACCTAGCACTTTTAAAATAAAAAGAGAAAGCTACTATTACCATTGTCATTCTAGCACAGAACCAGCTAAGAAACACAGGACACATAACAAAGGTAACTTCAACATGCTGAAAAGTATGTTTGGGTCACATTTCATACAGAGAAAAGCTTCTAAAAACCATCTTGGTCAAATAGAAGATAACAATACTGAATGAACGCTCACCACATAAAGTATATGTTCATCGAGTACTTTCACTTCAAATGCACTAAATCCCAGCCTCAACCCATTCAGAAGTACCAGTACTTACTTAGAAATCCTTTATTATTAATTATTATTTTCATAAAAATGAATCACATTCACCCCATATTCAATCCTGTAATGTAAAAATCTCATACAGAAATTAGTGTATTTGTTGTATTAAATACTAATTTTAGAATTCTATTTTAAAGATTTTACCATTTATTATTTTAAAATTAATTTAGGATCAAATAATTTAAATTATTTAAATGTTATATTATTAATTAAAGCATATTATAATAAAATAAAACACAAAAAATGCAGACCTTTCTTTTGGTATCCACCATACATAGGGCCATTTAAATTATTATTATTTTTTTTTTTTCCAAATTTAGTTTTTTTCCATTAAATTTTTCCTGGATACTGTTTTTGTTTGTTTGTTTGTTTGTTTGTTTGTTTGTTTGTTTGTTTGTTTTTTCTCCTCACTTTCATTTTTCTTAACTCTGTTTTAATGGTTAAATTAACAAATATTAATCAAAAAGCTTATCTAATTAATTATTGAAATCATGAAATGTACACAACACAAATGTATTAAAATTTTAGGGAAAAAAATACAATTTTAAGGCCCTATGAAATGTGTTTTTTTTTTGTTTGTTTGTTTGTTTGTTTGTTTTTACCAAATTCTGTGTTTCCATTAATTTCCTGGATTCCATTTTAATGGTTTCATTAAATTGCAATCATCCAAAGCATCTCTAATTAATTGATTTTATTAAAAAATATATTGTTTTATTTGCTGCTTTTTTTCCAGAAATACTGTTATATAATTCTGGTAAATATTCATTAAAACATAAGGTTTTAAAAATAATTTTATTAGTTGTAGTACTACTATCATTACATTAACTAATATATTTCTGTCACAGTTTCTTCAAGTTGAACCCAACTTTTATTCTGACGAGTTGCTGTGAAGACCGTTAAGTTTCTGTTTGTATATGACATGACAATAGTTTTTCTCAAAAGAAATGGTAAAATGTGACTCTCAGAGCAGTTTTAGACATTATGTGTTTATGTAGTCATATATTGAGACAGCAGAGGCTGAAAACACCTGAAGCGTCAGGCTTGCTTCAGTATGTGTGTAGTAAACAAAACAGCACATCCGCGCCATTCGTTCACACAGGATTTATATTTAAAAAGTATTTTTGCAGCTTAAAATTCACAGACACTAATCCATATTGTATTGTGATTTAAGTCTACTTAGCTACTTTTAATTTATCCATCCAAAATTTGGCAAATTCCATGACATTCCACGTTATACAATAAGTTCCATTTTTCTGACTGAATTCCGCAATTCCGTCTGTGTCATCCGTCTAAATCATAGAGCCCTACATATATTTTCAACTCACATTTTATTATTACCACTAATGTCCTGTGTGGCTTGAGCTTGATGATTTTGTTGTTGTTTTTGTCTTCATTCTGTGTTATCTCTAAAGAGGTTATGGGTTCAGTTCACCAGAATTCATTTAAGTTTGAATCATGATTCATAAGCTTTGAAATCCTGAGAAGGGCAGCAGATCATGTGGGCAGCCTGAACTAGTTTTAATATCAGTCTTTCATCAAGACTTTCATCAGGACTGAGAGCTAAACAACAGGCCGGCTCACGCGGGACCAGACATACAGCGTTATTGATGTTAGTGTGGGAAAGGGAGCTGATTACTACAGCCTCCCTCAACCCTCAGAGAACACACATAACACATGGACACTCATTGATGCAGTAAGGAGGTGTAAATACATAAGCACACATCACCAAGACACCTCACATAGGTCTGAATTGAAAAGTAAATATATTAAGAGCCAGTACATGCACACATATTCATGCAAAAGGCCATAAAACAAATATTTCGGTATGGACACACACAGGTGATCTCTCTGCCTCCAAACACTGGGTAAAGACCATGTATGTTGCAAATAAATGGGATTATGCGTTAAGCAGATGAAGGCTGGTCCCGTACAGTTATGATGACCTTTCCAGCAGAATAAATCATAAAACAGGAATAGAGATGTGGGAGGCAGGGGGAGGAGGGAAAAGCACACACGCTCATGTCCCACATAACTCAACTCGGTTCTGAGATATCAGTGAGTAGCCTTCAAAACTGATGCGGCGTCAGTATTCAGCCGTATAAAAACCGACCTTCACTTCAATGTCCTTGACATTACCGCTGTTCTCAGGTCTGCAGTAAAAGGAATAGCTCGTCTGTCATTATTTACCCAACAATACGCAGTTCAAAACTTGCACACATATGTTATTTTTCATGTGGAAACACAAAAAGAGTTCTGAAGAATTTTCATACAAATTTTCTATCCATTAAGCTAAAAAAAAAGCCAAAAAAGCAATATAAGTGCCTTTGCGCTATATTTTAAAGCCATGTAACATGACAGATTAACTGACATGAAAATATAGGGCCCTATGATAAAACGCAGATGGAATCGTGGAATCCAGTCATTAAAATGGAATTTACTGTATAACATGGAATGTCATCAAATTTGCCAAATTTTGGATAAATAAATCAAATGTACGTCAGTACACTTAAATCAAAACACGATGTTGACTAGTGTATGTGAATATTAAGCCACAAAAATATTATTTTAATATGAATCCTGCATGTTCTGCATGTCTCTGTGTGAATGAATGGCGCAGAAGCGCAGTTTTGTTTAATACACACATACTGAAGCACAGAATGTGGGAATTTGAGAAAAAAATAAAATGTATTTTATAGGGACTTAAAAATCGATTTTTTTATCGATTTTTTACCAATAAATTGCTGTTAAATTGTGTACGTTTCGTGATTTTAATTAATTAGACATGCTTTTTGATTAATATTCTTTCTTTAACGATTAAAACAGTTTAAAAACATTAAAACTGAAAAAACGGAATTTAAAAAAATAAATAAAATAAAAAACAGAATTTGAGAAAAACTAAACATATTTCATAGAGCGCTAAAAATAATGCAATAATGGGTAGTACATTATAAATAGAACATTATAGCCTACTATTGAAATCTAAAAATGTTAAAAAAATCATTTTTTTTTTTATACATATACATACGGCCTTTGCCTATATTCAAATACTTTTAAAGTCATATGATAGATTTTAAAGGAAAAAGAGACAACACTTACTTATTCCTCTTTTACTTAGAGAAAATCACTAGACTAAACAGCAGGGTTGTTATTGCTAAGTAAAACTGACACTATTAAAAATAACTTTCTTAAATAAAAAAAAAAATTCAGTGTTCAATAGTTTTAAAAAATGTTGCAGGTGAAATAAGTTGAATACTAAAATTACTGAAACAAATAAAATATTTAAATATAAATGAAAAATCAATTAAAAAAAAAATAAAACTAATAATAAATAATTACCAAAAAAGTCCATTCAAATTATTAATAAATATTAAAACAGTATATAAATAATATTAAACACTGCACCTCACACTGACCTGGTAAACTATCATTGTTTGTAAAACACGAAGAAACACTGAATGTTTGGTGCCACAGAATAAAGTTGTACCAGTTTAGAATTAAACAAGGGCGAATAAATAAAATTAATTTTGATTTTTGGGTGATCTACATTGTTTAAAAAAAAGTGTTTGTGCTGTGTTTACTCAACTCAAATATCCACGTTTTCATGTAGTACAACTTAACATTTCCATGTTGACTAAACTTAAAATTAAGGCAGCACGAACACTTACTTTTTTTTTATGTTGAAACAACTTTTTTTTTTTAAGTTGTTTTATTTTACAGTGTGTTCCTAACACAGCATAACAAATCTTTCAGAAATGCACTTGAATGAATGACTAGACCATATATACTGTCTTTTACAACTTTAAATGCATGGCTCATTTATCTCTAAAAGAAAGAAAGAAAGAAAGAAAGAGAAGGTGAGAGAGATACTGAGAGAGACTGATATGTCCTCTGGGGTGAGCTTCAGTAATGGGATTAGGCTGCTGTTGAATATTGCTTTGAATGGACAGAGCGTCGGATAGCTTAAGGCCTCACATGGGTGATCTCTATAAAATATCCAAATACATGGCGCTGCCTGCTGGGGCTGGTCTGATCTAAGCTGAGCATTCTCATCAAACTACTGCTTTAAGAACAAAGACACATGATGCAAGCAGAAGTTTCTGCATTTTTTCTGTGCATGTGTGATTCTTTCATCATTTTCATTCATAGCAGTGATCTATGATGGGCTTAATTCTTTTTTGTCTTATAGATTAATAATAGTATACTACCTAATAAACAACATTTCCTTAGACAAGAAACAGAACGGCTCAGAAACAATCTGAAATGTTTGAGAAGGATGTTCATGTCTTTCTTTCATCAGCTGAAATGAAATTAAGGTTTTTGAAGAAAACATTCCAGGAGTTTTCTCCATATAGTAGACTTCAACCCAGTATGAACAATGGGTTGAAGGTCCAAATTGCAGTTTCAATGCAGCTTCAAAGGGTTCTACACGTTCCCAGCCAAGGAATAAGGGTCTTATCTAACAAAACGATAAGCGCAATTGTCTAAAAAAATAAAAAATAAAAGAAGCTTTTTAACCACAAATGCTCATCTTGCACTAGCTCTGCGATGCGCATATGCATCTTCATGCATTACGTAATCACATTGGAAAAGTTACACATGGTTAGTTCTTCATCTGTATACTCAGGTTCAAACAAAAAGGTAGAGTAGGTGTTCTGGCTCTGCCTATTTTAGCATTTTTGCTCCCCCTACTGGTCATTTTGTATTCTACCGCTCAAATTTACGTTATTCAGTTTCCGGGTTCAGAAAAATAGCGTGCGCAGCTCAGGGTAGCGCATTTTTATGTTGTTGCATCATTCCATCGTATTTACAGCACTTAACGAGGCACTGCCTGTAAGTAAAGTTTGATTATCATTGATTTATGTTATTCTATATGTCTATCAGCATGTATTATAAGCATTTATCTCCCAGTACATTTATACTGTGTTAACATTTTGCATGATTCTCAAGTTGGACAAATTTGGATTCAACATTTTTCATGTAACAGTTTATTTATACAATCCTTTTGATTTATTTTACAGTTTTACACATTTTACTCAGTAAATCATCTGAACTACGACTTCCGGGTGTCAAGTCTGTTTATTGGGTAGAAGTGTTTAGCTTGCTGGATATGAAGCCAGTACAGTAGGGTAAAAAAAAAAATTCAAATTTTTTCCTCCAACTTCAAAATCGTCCAACATTGTTGTTTTACCCTTTTTTGAAAAGGCGGTTTGACTTTCTTTGCATGTTCGCTTTGTAAACACTGGGTCAGCACTTCCACCATGTCACATGTGCATGATTACATAATGCATGAGGTCAAGCTAGTGCAAGATGAGCATTTGTGGTAAAGTAGTATATAAATTTGTATTTTTCTTAGAAAATGACAGATTGTTTCGCTACATAAGACCCTTATTCCTTGGCTGGGATCATGTAGAGCCTTTGAAGCTGCACTGAAACTGCAATTTGGACCTTCAACCCCTTGATCCCTATTAAAGTCCACTATATAGAGAAAAATCCTGAATGTTTTTCTCAAAAACCTTAATTTCTTTTCTTCTCTGAAGATAGAAAGACATGAACATCTTGGATGACATAGGAGTGAATAAATTATCAGGAGATTTTTATTCTGGAAGTGAACTAATCCTTTAACAGCAGATTTTGGTAACTTTTGGCATCAGACTTTGGTATCTTCAAATATGAGCAAAACGTGTGAAGTTACTAGAGTCTGTTTCTCAGAAGAAACATCTACACTTTTAAAAGTACTTTTTTTTTTTAAATAGGCATCTATGGTTCCATGAAGAACCTTTAACATCCACTAAAACTTTCCATTCCACAAATGTTCTTTAAAGTGGAAAAAGGTTCTCTAGATTTCTAAAATGTTCTTCACACTAAGAAAAAAAAAATTCAGAGAACTGAAAGGTTATTTGGGGAACCGAAAACAGTTCTTCTGTAGCACTGCTGTCTATCTGAAAGCCATTTTTAAGTGTTTAAGACTTCAGAAGTCAAACGCTTAAAGAACCTAAAGTGGTTTGATGGTCTTAGCTGGTATAAGCTGGTCTCCAAACCTGGCCAAGCTTGTATTCAGCTGCTTTCCCTGACAAGTGTACAAACCCATCCAAAATCAGCAAACCAAATTAGCTCAAAGAGGTTGGGAGACCAGCTAAACTCTTAAAAATAAAGGTGCTTTGCGATGCCATAGAAGAACCTTTTTTGTTTAAATGGTTCCATAAAGAACCTTTAACATCAGAAGAACCTTCCCATTTCACAAACGGTTCTCTGTGGTAGAAGAAGGTTCTTCAGATTATAAAAAGGTAAGAAAGAGATGGTTCTTTAAAGAACCTTTGACTGAATGGTTCTTTGTGGAACCAAAAATAGTTCTTCTATGGCATCGCTGTGAAGAACCTTTTAAAGCACCTTTATTTTTAAGAGACCAGCAAACCAACTTGGTTTAAGCAGGGAAAATGTAAGTCTTCAAGCCTGTTATTTGTAAAACAAATGCATATCATCATGATTAATGTCGCATTCCCCTCTCTTTATTTGTATCCGGCTTTCGCACACGAACATTTAAGCTCTCTGCACGCTTAAAGAGACACAGATACTACGCAGGGTCATTTGTTAAGAGCGAAATGGCTTATTAGTGCTTGTCCATGATCACCTGATTTATTCTCTTGTTGGCGCTCCCACTCGCATTGATTTACACTGCTTACAAATTACACCATGTATCTATTAGTGAGATCCCATCCACAGACCCATCAGGCAGCTATAAAGAAGGCCTAAAACAAGATATAAAAGTACAGCTCACTGACCCACTACACAAGAATTACTACACTCACTGTATTAATCTTCAAACTACACCCATCAGATTAAATGTTTACTACTGGCAAACTAGCGTATCAGCTGAATTGGCCTCATTTGCAGAGTGTCCCTTGAAACCTCTATATTTAGCTGTTTTATGACATTTAAAAGTGTTAATGTTAGACTTTAAAGAGCACCACAAACTTGATACTTTCTGTCAGGTTCATTATAATTTCTGGACAGTTTAATCAGCAGGCATTAATATTAAAGAAGACTTCATATGCAAGGATTTAAACTGGCCCGCAGGAGACAGGCCTCGTGACCCAGCGAGCTACGTGACAGTTCAGGCCTGCACACGTTGCACAGCAATGAGGGCTGAACATCCAGTGTTAAGTTCTCCAACAATATTACTGAAAAAATAAAAAATAAAGAGGGGAAATACTTACACTGCAGTACGTTAACAATGATTTTAAAGAACAAATAAAGAAACAATGCTGCGCTGTAAATGTGCACTGTAAATCAAAATGTGATGATAAATCTTAAACTATGATTAAACTATAAGTTTAAATATACACTACCACTCAGAATTTTTAAACAGAAAGATTTTTAATGTTTTAAAGACGACCCTTCTGCTCACCAAGCCTGCATTTATTTGATTTGACATATTTTAATATATTTTAAAATGTAAATTATTTCTGTGATCAAAGCTAAATTTCCATCATCATTACTCCAGTCTTCAGTGTCACATGATCCTTAAGAAATCATTCTAACATGCTGATTTGCTGTTTAAGAAACATTTTTTATTATTATTATTAATATTTAAAATAGTTGAGTACAACAAAAATGTTTTTGAGCAGCAAATCAGAATATTAGAATGATTTCTGTAGGATCATGTGACAAAAATCACAGGAATACATTACATTTTAAAATATATTAAATTAGAAAACAGTTTTTCTATTGTATCAGTTTTTCAATTTTAAATAGTAAAAATAATTCAAAATTATACTGTTTTTGCTGTACTTTGGATGAAATAAATGCAGGCTTGGTGAGCAAAAAAAACTTCTTACTGTTCAAAAACATTTGACTGATAGTATATTTATCTCACCGTTTCAGAAACATACAAATCAACGTTTATATATTTTTAATACACAATATAATCAAAAGATTTTTTTGCACAACAAAGATGCATTCAATTGATTGAAAGTATCAATAAACACTTTTATATTATTATAAAGAACTCTATTTAAAAGAACTTAATACTCAGATAATTCCACAAAAATATTAAGCAGCATAACCATTTTTATAATATTATTAATTAAAAAAATCAGAAATTAATTAAACTTAAGTACATTAAAATAGAAAACAGTTATTTTAAACTGTAATAATATTTCCAACATTTACTGTATTTTAAAATTAAATAAATGCAGACTTTTTTAAAAACTACATATATAATTTTTAAATGTTAAGAAATGTGGTTGTTAAAGTTTGACACATTCTTATCTTTTTACACATTATAAAACTAAAAATAAAAGGTAACATTTTACAATAAGGTTTCATTTATTTACATTAAATAGATTTGGTCATCTTAATCATAACATTTAGTAATCTTAGTTAACATTAAGTCCAAACCTTATTAATACATGAAAATACAAAAAATGTTGTAAAAACAGTTGTATCTGTGCACATTAGTTAACGTACTGTGAACTAACATAAAAATTAAACATTTTTATTAACTAACATTAACAAAGATGTATAAATATTGTAATAATATACTGTTAATTATTAGTTTATTAGTTGCATCCAAATAACTCACAATTCTGATATCTCAAGAGTATTTATTATTAGTTGCTAACTAATCTCATGTTACATGTTTGTACACAGGTACATTATTCTGAAGGCATGAACTCAATGACTAAGGTCAGAATGACAATTCAAGTCCATATGTGCAGTTAAAGAGCGCCCTCTATAGATAAGTGGAGTCATTGCCAGTCTGTCAAGGGGTAACAGTCATCCTCTCACTTATTTAAACTTAAAAAGAAACACAATGTCCACATAACTACTTCACTGAATCATGAATTCCTTCATCAGAGACATTAACACAGCTTGAGAAACACCAACACAAACGTGTGGGCATCTGTTCCAGTGAATCACATCACTGAATCACAAATCACACGCAGAAGACAAAAATAACCTTTTCCCAAAGAGGTAAACATATTCGCACACATCCTTCATGGTAAACACGGTATAAAAATTTCAATTTAAAGCTGTCACCCAAAATGTTTTCCTGCTAATCTGTCCAGTTGTGATCAAATGGCACTCCACTCACTGCATGAAGCAGTTTGCGCCGTTTTGCCTCCAGCTGTGACGGATGAACTCATAATGCAGGAATTTACAAGGACAAACAGTCTGATGGATTGACGAGAGAGAACAGAGAGACGAGAAGATCAAACGGATGTGAATTGAAGAGGGAGACCAAAGAGGTGAAAGCAGCTCAATCAGTCTTACATTCCGTACAACACAGAAATATGTGTTTGTTTTACAGAATACGCAAAGACACTCGAAACAACGCCGCTGTCATTGAAACACCTGAGATGACTTGTTTATTTGTCCATTAACAATTGTTAAATTCTGAGCATCGTAAGGCAGCACAACAAAAAAATGAAATCAACACAGAGAGGGCAATTGCCTTCAGTCATTTCCTTCAATTGACAGTCTACCATTGGGCCTTCTAGCTACACCTAACCCTTCCGAAAACCATTCTTATCTCAAGCCATGACGTGACCATGTGGTTTCCACATGCCCTGGGTGTCCAACTGACATTGGTGCGTGTCTTCCCAACATTGTGCTTTACATTCAACACACATTCGCTCACTGCTGCCTCTATTTCACACACAGCAAGAGCTCAACATGCATGCACTCACTGCACACTTGCACAAATGGTGGTGGGTCATGACCAAAAGTCTGTTCTGACAGGGTCCCAGACAGGAGGCTAAAATGTGGCTAACCAATACTACTGCAATTACAACCCAGACTGGTAAAAGTTACTTGTCTGCTGCCTGTCCAAAACTACTAATATCAAGAATTAAAGGGATAGTTCACCTAAAAATGAAAATTCTGTTATTAATTACTCACCCTCATGTCGTTCCAAATCTGTAAGACCTTTGTTCATCTTTGGAACACAAATTAAAGGAAAAGTCCACTTGCAGAACAAAAATTTACATATAATGTACTCACCCCCTTGTCATCCAAGATGTTCATGTCTTTCTTTCTTTAGTCGTAAAGAAATTATGTTTTCTGAGGAAAACATTTCAGCATTTTTCTCCATATAATGGACTGATATGGTGCCCCAAGTTTGAACATCCAAAATGCAGTTTAAATGTGGCTTCAGACGATCCCAAATGCAGTTGTAAACATCATTTCTTTACGGCTGAAGAAAGACATGAACATCTTGGATGACAAGGGGTGAGTACATCATCTGTGAATTTTTTTTCTGGAAGTGGACTTCTCCTTTAAAGAAATTTAACAATGTTAAACATTTATCAAATTTTAAGCAGTAATGCACTGACAGACTACTTTAAATATTCATATTTTGGCATTACATACAGTGAAGTTATTATGAATAAAAAAAATGACACAGAATAGTGACTAACAAATTTAATACAGATATTTAAAGGTTCATTCTGATCTTCTTCATCAGATCTCACACACATCACAGAATCGCGATTACTAGTTTAAAGCACTGACACCCTGTGGTGAAACAATCATGTATGATTACCAGCCATCAGTTTCTCAGCTCGGTTTATGTTGGAATTAAAACTTAAAAGTTCTTTTGAGTTCGGAAAATTATGTACAAAAGTAATCAACAGAATATCTCTGAAAATATCCAGACTTTGAAATCATCCCACAAACTCTCATTTTGGTGTTTAAGTCAACTAGATGATTACAGCACATTGAAAATCTACAAATAGACAAACTCCTGCATCAGCACCACCACATGTATGCATTGTGGTATTCTTGTAAATTCACGTCAAAGACTGACACGGAAGAGAAGAAATTGCTGAATAAAGTCCTAATTTTTGTTTTCTTTGCACACAAAAAGTATTCTCATAGCTTCATAACATTACAGTTGAAACAATGATGTCCTTACTACCTTTCTGGGGCTTGAACATTTTAGCTGCATTGCTGTCTATGCAGGGTCTGAAAGCTCTCGGATTTCATTACAAAAATCTTAATTTGTTTCGAAGATGAACAAAGGTCTAACAGGTGCATCTCAATAAATTAGAATGTCATGGAAAAGTTCATTTATTTCAGTAATTCAACTCATATTGTGAAACTCGTATATTAAATAAATTCAATGCACACAGACTGAAGTAGTTTAAGTCTTTGGTTCTTTTAATTGTGATGATTTTGGCTCACATTTAACAAAAACCCACTAATTCATCTCAACAAAGTAGAATATAGTGACATGCCAATCAGCTAATCAACTCAAAACACCTGCAATGGTTTCCTGAGCATTCAAAACAGTCTCTCAGTTTGGTTCACTAGGCTACACAATTATGGGGAAGACTGCTGATCTGACAGTTGTCCAGAAGACAATCATTGACACCCTTCACAAGGAGGGTAAGCCACAAACATTCATTGCCAAAGAAGCTGGCTGTTCACAGAGTGCTGTATCCAAGCATGTTAACAGAAAGTTGAGTGGAAGGAAAAAGTGTGGAAGAAAAAGATGCACAACCAACCGAGAGAACCGCAGCCTTGAGAGGCTTGTCAAGCAAAATCGATTCAAGAATTTGGGTGAACTTCACAAGGTATGGACTGAGGCTGGGGTTAAGGCATCAAGAGCCACCACACACAGACGTGTCAAAAAAATTTGGCAACAGTTGTCGTATTCCTCTTGTTAAGCCACTCCTGAACCACAGACAACGTCAGAGGCGTCCTACCTGGGCTAAGGAGAAGAAGAAATGGACTGTTGCCCAGTGGTCCAAAGTCCTCTTTTCAGTTGTGAACAGGTTTTCTATTTCATTTGGAAACCAAGGTCCTAGAGTCTGGAGGAAGGGTGGAGAAGCTCATAGCCCAAGTTGCTTGAAGTCCAGTGTTAAGTTTCCACAGTCTGTGATGATTTGGGGTGCAGTGTCATCTGCTGGTGTTGGTCCACTGTGCTTTTTGAAAACCAAAGTCACTGCACCCGTTTACCAAGAAATTTTAGAGCACTTCATGCTTCCTTCTGCTGACCAGCTTTTTAAAGATGCTGATTTCATTTTCCAGCCGGATTTGGCACCTGCCCACACTGCCAAAAGCATGTTTTTTTTTTATTGGTCTTATGAAGTATTATAATTTGTTGAGATGGTGAATTGGTGGGTTTTTGTTAAATGTGAGCCAAAATCAGCACAACTGAAAGAACCAAAGACTTAAACTACTTCAGTCTGTGTGCATTGAATTGATTTAATACACGAGTTTCACAATTTGAGTTGAATTACTGAAATAAATTAACTTTTCCACAACATTCTAATTTATTGAGATGCACCTGTATGGGTTTGGAACGACATCAGAGTGAGTAATTAATGACAGAATTCTAATTTTTGGCTAAACTATACCTTTAATGCATTACAATATTTTCAGTACACCAACTATCACCAACATTACTATTGGAAGATTTTCACTGTACAACAACACATTCCACAAATAGCATGACAACTGAGAAAAGCTGATGCAAAGTCAGTCATTTTGGGCAAAATAATGGAAAAAAAACAAAAAAACCTCAAACAATAGTTGATGCATTTCATACCTTTTCCTATCATCATGAAGATATGCAGTACAAAGTAATATTCATTCACTTTTGGGTCGCCACTTTATGCTCAATGTAAAATATAGGCCCTGAAGCAAAACCATTATGAACCACATACAAATATTATACGGGTTATGCCTGAAACAATATATATCATGATATATTGATGACAAATATTATAATATAAGGTATTACACAATGAAACATTATAATACACTGTATCTAACAGTATAATGATCCATAGACTATTTAAGGCTTTTAATATTCCTTTCTTGTGAAAGTAACAAGAAAACTGACACCCAATCTGTCAGTGCTGCCTTGTTCTCTACATCTATTCTCCAATTTTCTATTAAGTTACAGCAGCAGTCTCTGATTCCATTCACGAGTGAGGCCATTAAAAAAAGATAATGAAGGATAATAGGCCAACTGGCATTGAAAGATCCCGGATTTGCTCATTTTCCTCTTTATTAATACAGGCCATGAATATGAATGGTTATGGATATTAGTGCTTTGAAAGAAATCAAAAACTCCCATTAAAACTACACACGCAGCTTTAAAACGTCTGCTCAGGCACATCGTGAAACAGGAAAAGCGAGAAACCGAGAAAAGAGAGAGAGAGACAGGCAGAGAATGAAATCACAGAGCTCATGGTCGTGTCAATGAAGGCAGAGGGGAAGAGGAAAGCTGACAAACATGTCAAAGCAGACACTAAAGCACTGGCACGCTGTCAGCCGAGACAAACAAACGCACTCAAACATTTGTTTGAAAACGTCTTCATTGATTTCTGCTGCAAAACACATCGAGAATTAACATGGTGCACACGAAGCGGTTCAAAACAACGAAATAAGAAGTTTGGTCATAAGGAAAACAAAAAAAAACTATGCAATCAATCAGCATTTCAAAGACAGAAGAGTGACATATCTGTTTGTTCCGGGAGTCTACAATTTCTTTCCATGTGTAATTCAAGACTCAAGAACAAAACAAATGTAGGTCTGAGACTGAACAATGTACTTTCAACAGCGAAAATTCCAAATCACAAGCTTCATTTCGGATTTGATGAAGAAATATCAGGAACATATTTGCTGACAAGGTTCACTTGAGCCTGCAGACACGGGACATCACTCTTCAGGATGACAACCGATGAGACGTAAATGGGTTCGTGCTGTACTCCGGTTACTGACAGACTCTTTGCACATCATGATGTAAAATCCGACATTGTGAAACTTACCTCCGAGGTAAAACGTAACTTTTCACACTGACTGACAGATGAACTGGTTTGAATTCTAAAGGATTTTGTTTATTTGCTCACTGAATCATTCAGGCTCTCAAAAAGAGCAGGTTACCTCTCTTTCTTGATAAAGCATTTTTCTCTTTAAAAATGTTACAAATAGAGAAATTAATTGAAAATTATAAATGCGTGTTTATTCAGTTAAGTCAAAAGTTTACATACACCTAGCCGAATCTACAAAAAATGAATTTACCAAAATAAGTATAAAAATATACTATAAAAAAAAATATTGTATAAAATGCATGTTTCTTTTTATTTAGTACTGTCCTAAATAAGATATTTGACATAAAATATGTTTACATACAGTCCACAAAAGAAAAAGATGATAAATTATAGTTGAATTTATAAAAATGACCCCATTCAAAAGTTTACAAACACTTGATGTGTTTTGTTTAGTGATAGTTGTTCACGAGTTCCCTGAACAGTTAAACTGCCCCTCAGGTCCCACAAATTCTTTTTTTTTTTTTTAGCATTTTTGTGTGTTTGAACCCTTTCCGACAGTGACTGTATGATTTTGAAATCCATCTTTTTACACTGAGGACAACTGAGGGACTCATATGCAACTACTACAGAAGGTTCAAACGCTCACTGATGCTCCAGAAGCAAACACGATGCATTAAGAGCTGGGAGTGAAAACTTTTTGAATTTGAAGATCAGGGTAAATGGAACATATTTTGTCTTCTGGGAAACAGGCAACTATCTTTTGTAACTTCTGAAGGGGAGTAGTAAATGAAAAAATATGATATTTAGGCAAAATAAGAAAAACGTGCACATCTCCATTCAGTTCAAAAGTTTTCACTCCCCAGTCCCCAGCTCTTAAAGCATTGTGGCATCAGTGAGTGTTTGAACCTTCTGTAAGAGTTGCATACGAGCCCCTCAGTTGTCCTCGGTGTGAAAAGATGCATCTCAAAATCATACAGTCACTGTTGGAAAGGGTTCAAATGCACAAAAATGCTGAAACAACAAAGAATTTATGGGACCTGAAGGATTTTTTTATGAAGAACAGCGGGCAGTTTAATAGGTTTAGGATAAACAAGGGACTAAAAAACACAGCTGTGGATCATTCATGTAACACAGTATTGAGAATGAAGTGTATGTAAACTTTTGAACAGGGTCGTTTTTATAAATTTAACTATAAATTATTTTTTTTGTGGACTATATGTAAGCGTCTTTTATGTGAAATATCTTATTCAGGTCAGTACATAATAAAAAGTAACATGCATTTTGTATGATCCCTCTTATTTTGTTAAAATAATGAACATTTTGCAGATTCCGCAAGGTGTATGTAAACTTTTGAACTCAACTATACATGATAGTGTTGGGGATTTTGATTCATCTCGGTGCCTTGAATCTTTAGAATCATTAAAAGTGTTCACCAGTTCATTCAGTGACCATTTCCGCAGATTACATTAAGTCAAGATGGCAAGTGATCGGTTCATTCTTTACGTGTTCACTTTTTCATTCTGACTGACTAAAAAAAACAGGTTTATTCATGACCAAAAAAACCCTTATTATCCTTTATTTAAAGAGAGGGTGCTCGCTGCAGAGTCAAATAGGAGGAGCTGGAGCTCTAGCTCCCCCTCACTGGAGTTAATGGGTGGAGATAGACACCTAACCACACCCTAATCCTACCCTATCCTAAACATAACTCCACCCATTAGTTCACACAGAGGTGGAGCTGGACATCCAGAGAGAGGGAGCTGGAGGCCATTCGGCTCTGCAGTGAGCAGTACTTGTATTTAAACGTGTAAATAAACAGACTCCAGATAGTGTTTAAAGGGATAGTTCACCCAAAAATGAAAATTTTGTCATTACCCTCATGTCGTTCCAAACCTGTAAGACATTTGTTCATCTTTGGAACACAAATTAAGATATTTTTGATGAAATGCGAAAGTTTTTGACCCCTTCTGAGATTTCTGATTGTTGTGTGACATCAGTGGTTCAACCGTAATGTTATGAAGCTACGAGAACACTTTTTGTGCGCAAAGAAAACAAAAATAACAACTTATTCAACAATTTCTGCTTATCAGTGTCAGTCAACAAGAGAACGTCCATTAATGCCTCTTATTTTTAATGCAATGTTTTATATTACTAATGGCCTCTACGTATATGAAGTGTATATATGAGCTACGTCTTGATTTGAAATGAATCTAACTAATTTGGGGCTTTAAATTTAGATGTTACAAAACATACACGGAAGTTCTTCTTAAAATCAGGAATGATATCATAGCTCATTTATTTATTTGGTAGGCCACGGTGTAATCTGTTCAAGGATTATTTCCGATAGTTTTGTTGTGCCCAGGCACTTGAGATGAAAAATCATTTTTGATCTCTCAATCAGTTTAGTAATTGCAGCATTGTGGGAACGAGAGTGTTTTATCTTTGTTTTTTTCTCTTTCTCTCTCTTCAGTTAATTTGCACAAAGTCAACCACCATCTCACGCTGCTCTCCCCCATCCCGCGCGGCTTCACAAATTGCAATTCTAAGGTGCTTTATTGTAGTCTATGATTAGCGAGCGATTACAAAACGAGACAGAGAAAGTGAGCGAAGGAGACAAAGAGATTACCGGCAAACACTGGAAGCCTTTTAACACAAAAGAGAACTGAAGCATCAACCACAAGAAGTGTGTTTAGATCATCTGAGTGCTCAAGGGGCAGCGGGTTACACACTGAACAAGACAGAATGATCTAACAACAACTGGAGGACTCTAGTACTGCAGGCGCTGTAAACATGACAAAAGGACACACACACATCCACACACACTCTCAACATCCTTCTCGGCATCTCCCCTTTCAGAGACGTGACGCAGAGCCAGTGGCACTCTGAACTTCATCCAATTCATCCAAGCCAGAGAGTCGGATATAAACAACTGTACGAAAACTGATAGAAGTTCAAGTTTTATCAAGCGGTACATCACAATGTTATTGACATTTATGATTCGCTGCTTGAGGAAAGGAAATAATGATACGACGGAAAGTGTAGGATGATAAACTGAGTCTCTGAGGAATGATTGAGATTACTTCGAGAGAAACTGCAAAGTGCCCTATGGTTACAAATTCAGCTGTTTCACTGATGCAGATAAAATATATACCTCTGTACAGGCACCTACAGTAAAAAGTATGGAAGACCGTTTCCACTACTGAATAAAAATATATATATATTTTTTTTTTAATAATTGTGACTTTTTATCTCAGATTTATGTGATATAAACTCACAGTTCTGAGAAATGAAGTCAAAATTTTGTAACATAAACTCACAATTCTGACTTTACAAGTCACAACTGTGAGATAAACTTGCAATTCTAAGAAATAAAGTCAGAATTGCAAGATATAAACTCACAATTTTGACTTTTTTTTTTAGAATTGCGAGTTTATATCTCACAATTCTGACTTAACTCAGAATTGTGCGTTATCACTTTTTTTGCCCTCTGAATTTGACTTTTTAACTCGCAATTGCACATTCATATCTCACAAAAAAGTCAGAATAGCAAGAAAAAAGTCAGAATTGCGTGATACAAACTCACATTTAAAAGTCAGAATTGCCAGACAGTCACATTTATGAAAAAGTCAGAATTGCGAGAAAGAAAGTCTGAATTGTGAGAAAAAAGTCAGAATTGTGCGGTACAAACTCACATTTATGAAAAGTCAGAATTGTGAGGAAAAAAGTCAGACTTCTGAGAAAAAAACACAAACTTGCATTTACGAAAAAGCCAGAATTGCGGGAAAAAGTCAGAATTGCGTGATACAAACGCATTTACGAAAAAAGTCTGAATTGCATTATACAAACTCATTTATGAAAAAAAAGTCTGAGAAAGCAAGTCAGAATTGTGGAGAAAAAAGTCAGACTTGCAAGAAAGTCAGAATTGCTTTTTATGCATTTATGATTTTTTTTTTTAAAAAGTCTGAGAAAGCAAGTCAGAATTGTGAGAAAAAAAAGTCAGAATTGTGTGACAAACATGCATTTATGGAAAAAAAAACTCGCATTTCCAAAAAAAGTCAGAATTGTGAGAAAAAAGTCAGAATTGAAAGTCAGAATTGCATTATACAAACTCATTTATGAAAAAAAAAAAGTCAAAATTTTGAGAAAAAAAGTCAGACTTGCGAGAAAAAGTCAGAATTGTGTGACAAACGTGCATTTATGGAAAAAGTCAGAATTGCAAGGAAAAAAATTTGAATTGCGTGATACAAACTCGCATTTCCGAAAAAAAGTTATAATTGCGTAATATAAACTCACATTTCCAAAAAAAGTCAGAATTGCAAGAAAAAAGTCAGAATCACATTATACAAACTCGCATTTTTAAGAAAAAAAGTCATAATTGCAAAAGTCATAATTGCATAACATACAGTCGCATTTCTGAAAAAAAAAAGTTTAATTGCGATAAAGTCAAAATAGCGTGATTCAAACTCGCATTTACGAGAAAAAAAAGTTATAATTGCGAGTTTATTTCTCACAGTTCTGAGGAAAAAGTTAGAATTGTGATATTTAAAAAAAAAAAAAATTAGGTGACGAAAACAGGCTTCCATAGTAAAGCCTTGATTGCAAAAACGTCTCGGTTACGTATGATAACCCTCGTTCCCTGATGGAGGGAACGGAGACGTTGTGTCAAGTAGTGTACGACACTAGGGGTCGCTCTTGAGAGCCCAAACACCTCTGACAGTTTTGAGAAAGGCCAATGAAAATTGGGTGTGCAGATTTGCACAGCTGGCCACACCCCGGACATCCGGGTATAAATAGGGCAGCGTGTGCATCTGCTCACTCGTTCTGATTCTGAGGAGTCGAGCGTCTCAGCTCACTCAGAGGCGGACCAGAGATGTGGCATGGGAGACACAACGTCTCCGTTCCCTCCATCAGGGAACGAGGGTTACCATACGTAACCGAGACGTTCCCTATCTGTCGTACACTCCGAGTTGTGTCGAGTAGTGTACGACACTAGGGGTCCCCGTAAAAACACGCCACATGTCTGACCGCGTCACGAGAGACAAGTGCAGAAGTAACAGGGCAACGTGTTAACGTAAGTGCAGCTCACCTCCTCTGTGACCATCCAACGTCCAAGGACTGACCTGTACAGCGGGGTCCTGCAGCCGGGCCTCCCTCAAGGGCGGCTGAGTGTCTTGAGATCGTTGGGAAAAATGCCTGCTCCCGAAGGAAAGACATTACGGAGTTCACGACCTGCCCGACAGGGGGGGTTAGAGTGACATAGTTAGACATGGGACCTGAGGTGGGTCTCACACCCGGGAAGACAGCCAGACTCAGATCCTAGAGAACCTGTTCTCAGGGGAAAACACCGCACCACAAGAGTTATAGGTGGAAATACACATATGGGGCCACATAAGGGGCCACTACATATGGGGCACAATCCAATCAAAATAAGGGTATTCATACCTTGTGAAGGGATTCCATAGCGAGTTTCTCCGCTAAACTCTGCCATGTGCAGAAGTGCCAAAGATGGAGATGGTG
This sequence comes from Labeo catla, assembly GCA_012976165.1. NCBI lineage: Eukaryota > Metazoa > Chordata > Actinopteri > Cypriniformes > Cyprinidae > Labeo > Labeo catla. Next base: position 81,260 of record VONZ01000765.1, read on the forward strand.
TCCAGGGTTCGCATCAGGAAACCTACTGAAACTCAGAAGCGTAATCACCATTAGGGGAAGCGCTTTATGCAAGCTCTACACCAACCAGTGTGCGGAGTCAAGAGTTAGCAATCAAGACTCTAGCTGACACTGGTTCCGTGCGCAAATTATAAAATCTGGCAAATGTGTTAGGTGTAGCCCAACCCGCAGCTCTACAGATGTCTGTTAATGAGGCCCCATTCGCCAGGGCTGCTGAGGCAGCGATGCCCCTGGTTGAGTGGGCTCTTACCTCCAGAGGGCAGGGTAGGCCTCTGGCCAGGTAGGCCATACGGATCGCGTTTACCAGCCAATGGGAGATCCTCTGTTTGGAGACAGCTTTCCCCTTCTGCTGTCCTCCGTAACAAACAAAGAGCTGCTCCGAACGTCTGAAGGGCTGCGTTCGTTCCATGTAGATGCGCAGGGCACGGACTGGGCATAACAAGGTCAGGTTGGGGTCATCTTCCTGGGAAGAGAGAGCTTGCAAGGTCACTACCTGATCTCTGAAAGGAGTGGTGGGGACCTTGGGCACATATCCAGGCCGGGGTCTCAAGACAACGTGAGAATCCGCTGGTCCGAATTCCAGGCACGAACTGTTCACGGAGAGGGCTTGGAGGTCTCCCACTCTTTTGATGGAAGTGAGCGCAGTCAAAAGAGCCGTCTTGAAGGAGAGAGCATTGAGTTTGACTGACTGAAGGGGCTCGAATGGATCTTGTTGTAGACCTTGGAGAACCACAGCAAGATCCCAAGAGGGGATGAGATGCGACCGAGGAGGGTTCAGCCTCCGGGCTCCTCTAAGAAACCTGATTATCAAATCGTGTTTCCCCACCGATCTGCCCCCCACCAAGTCATGATTAGCTGATATAGCTGCGACATGAACCTTGAGTGTTGAGGCAGACAGGTGCCTGTCCAGGCCTTCTTGAAGGAAGGATAACACTGATTTGATGCCACAACTCCGTGGGTCCTTCCCGTGGGAAGAACACCAGTTCACAAAGATGCGCCATCTTAGGTCATACAGCCGTCTGGTAGAGGGGGCTCTTGCCTGTAGAAGTGTGTTTACCACTGAAGGTGAAAGGTCTCTGAAGTCCTCCTGGTCGCGTCCAGGGACCAAAGGTGGAGGTTCCAGAGATCGGGGCGCGGGTGCCAAATTGGGCCCTTCCCCTGAGAAGGAGGTCCTTCCTCAGAGGAATGCGCCAGGGAGGGGCTGATGCCAGGAGCACCAGGTCCGAGAACCAGGTTCTGTTGGGCCAGAAGGGGGCCACCAAGAGAATCTGTTCCTTGTCCTCCCTGACTTTGCACAAGGTTTGTGCGATGAGGCTCACTGGGGGAAACGCATACTTGAGCCGGCCCCTCGGCCAACTGTGTGCCAGTGCGTCTATACCGAGGGGGGCCTCGGTTAGACCGTACCACAGCTGGCAGTGGGTGGATTCCGGTGAGGCAAAGAGATCTACCTGTGCCTGGCCGAAATCAGTTGGACCGACTGGGGGTGGAGTCTCCACTCGCCTCCGAGCGAAACCTGTCGTGACAGGGAATCGGCCATACGATTGGCTTCGCCCGGAATGTGAGTGGCTCGTAGAGACTTGAGTCTGTGTTGACTCCAGAGCAGCAGGTGGCGGGCTAGTTGTGACATGCGAAAGGAGCGTACACCGCCCTGGTGGTTGATGTAGGCCACAGCCGCAGTGTTGTCGGACCTGACCAACACATGCTTGCCCTGAATCATAGGTCGGAACCTCCTCAGGGCCAGGAGCACTGCCAACAACTCCAGACAATTTATGTGCCAAAACAGTCGGGGGCCTGTCCAGACCCCGGAAGCTGCCTGCCCGTTGCAGGTGGCACCCCAGCCTGTCTTGGAAGCATCTGTGGTGACAACGATGCGTCTGGACACCTGTTCCAGGGGAACTCCTGACCGTAGGAACATAATGTCTGTCCAAGGGCTGAGTGTCTGGCGACACGATGGTGTGATGTTCACTTGAAATGTGCCTCGATGCCACGCCCACCTGGGGACTCGAGTATGAAGCCAGTGCTGCAGCGGTCTCATGTGCATCAAACCCAACGGCGTGACCGCGGCTGAGGATGCCATGTGCCCTAGGAGCCTCTGAACCCGTTTTAGGGGGACCGCTGACCCGCATCTGAGTGTTGCCACACACCTCAGAACTGACTGTGCACGCTCTGGGGAGAGACGCGCAGACATACTAACCGAGTCCAGCTCTACGCCGAGAAAAGAGATCCTCTGTGCCGGGGAGAGTTTGCTCTTTTCCCAGTTGACCCGAGGTCCCAACTGGGCCAATGGTTGAGAACCATGTCCCTGTGTACGCAACCCATATCCCACAAGTGAGCTAGGAATAGCCAGTCGTCAAGATAATTGAGAATGCGGATGCCCACTTCCCTGAGGGGGGCAAGGGCAGCCCCCGCTACCTTCGTAAAGGCGCAGGGCGGCAGGGATAGGCCGCAGGGGAACCTTGTACTGATGAGCCTGATCTCGAAGACAGAGTCTTGGAGGATCAAGACATGATAGTACGTGTCGCTCAGGTCCAATGCCATCAATCAATCTTAAGCCCTGACACACAAGGAATGTGTGTTCAAGGGCTAATGTTTGAACGGGAGCTTGAGAAAGGGCCCAATTCAAAAACCTCTGTTTTAAGATTGGTATGAGTCAACCACCCATCTTGGTACAATGAAGTAGGGGTCGGCAAACCCTTTCCTTCATTTTGGCTGAGGGGATAGGATCTATCGCACCCTTCCCAGGGGGGCTGCGATCTCCGCTTAAGGGACCATAGCATTCTTGCCCTGAGTCGATTTATAAGAGAATGCCGTAGACCTTAGCGGATGCCTTGCAACCTGAGTTGCATAGCCAAGTCAGGTAGTTCTGAGAAGCTTCAGGTCTCAGGGAACTATACCCGACGTACCTGGAATGGGAATGTCGTGGCTGAATAAGGCAGAGAACGCCGTGTTTGGAGATGAAGCCCCAAGAGCGCGGTGTGTCTTTGCCATTATGCAGAGTTTGTGCCGAATCCATCTCTCATCCCCGGGTCGAGAGTGGATCTGGACGGGTCAGCTAGCCCGCCTGCTCTGGATTGCTTGTCAGAAGAAAAACTAGAAGCCTAACGAGGGTTCTAGCAAGCCTACCGACAAGCTTGTGTTGCCACCTTCCCACAAGATCTCTGACCGCTGGGCGGTCAGGCCGGAGGCCCGGCTGTCGCGGGGCCTCAGGAGTTCTATAGGGGACCGTCCGTGGCGACGAACAGACAGGAGTAGTCGGGGGTAGAGGGCCGGAGCCCTGACCCGCGGCTCTGTCTGCTCCTACCGTGAAGGACTTTCGCTGCAAATTCTATCACGGTGTTGCCAGAAGGACCAACCTGGGAAATGGGGGGTAAGAAGCGGACTTCAAATTTCCCGCATTTCTGACAGGTGCAGCCACAGGTGGCGTTCCTGGACCAACAAGTAGACATCGCCCTTCCTAGAGCGTGTGCCACGACTCACAGCTCTAGGTTGGAACCACCCTCGTACTGAGCTCGCAACGCCACGGCCTGAACACCCAGAGGATGGCCGTGGTATGTAAGGCGGACGCAGCCTGTCCAGAAGCCATGTAAGCCTTGCCCGGAAGAACTTACAGGCCCTGAACGGGAGTTCTGGAAGGAATCTCACAAGCGGCGGCGATTAGCAGGGAGTACACTGCAATCGCCCCCTCCGCCTGGGGGAACCTCTGAAACCCCCTCGCTGGACCCCCATCGAGAGTGGTGAAGGAGGAGAAGTTGGTTTATCACATTCTGACCATTTTTTTTTTAAATGGGCTTTCCGCGATTTCACCAACTTCTCGTGCACTACCGGGAAACAGACACTGGAAACGAGCGTACAGGTCGTTACCCAGATGTCTATTAACCAGCCCCTTCTTGGCTGCCCGTTTCAGGCACGGCCGCCATTTTTTTGCATCCACCTCAAACTGAGAATCAGTCCCCCGTAGAGGCTTGCTCAGCTGAAGTTTCTGCTTCAAATAGTTCACGCCCTTCCTTAGCGATGCTGCCGCTAACCATTTCCGCCCAATTAGGAGTTCTGAATAAGAAAGTCAGCTGTACTGAGACAGACTAACAAACTTGTCCGGAAACTCAATCGAGGGACGCACGAAGCGAGGGGTTTGCGGGGTTTTCACCCGGCAAAACCTTCCTTGCCTTGTAATGCTCGTCACCAACGCACATCGCTACGGCCTCGTACCCGGAAGTAGAAGGACCGGAGCGGGTAGCAGTCGGGAACGTAAGCATACGGCTCGTGCGCCCAGGTCATGTTTTCGCCGGCAAAACATGAATTAACAACAAGCGCTGCATCGGCGTGAGAATCTCAACACTGAATACAACGGTCGTGTTGATCGTTTGGATCGAGGGACGCGAGGAGCGAGAGGTTTGCGGGGTTTTCACCCGGCAGAGCCTTCCCTGCTTCCTAATGCTCGTTACCGACGCACATCGCAACGGCCTCGTACCCGAAAGTAGAAGGACCGGAGCGGGAAGCAGTCGGAGTGAGCCGCGGCTTCACGTAAAGCACGCGGCTGACGAGCAAGCGCGTCCATGATCGAGCTCTCGCAAGCAAAACATGAGTCAACAACAAGCGCTGCATCAGCGTGAGCATAACTCAACACTGAACACAACGGTCATGTCGATCGTTTGGGAAGGTAAGCCGCAACCAGGATGACACGGAGGGAAAGATATGTTAACCAACACACAATCCTACCGTGCCAGCTCTATCAGAGAAATCACCCATAGAAGGAAGATTGCTCTTCAAGATCGCCGTCGACGCACCCAGGGGACTCTCACAACACAGGCTGTGCTAGAGAGGGAGAGACCGCTGTCTGTGCTGCAGATCCAACGACGAGAGAGGTGAATGTTGCTGCATCTCATGCAGAGACGCTGCATTCGGCTCCGAAGAACAGAACGAGTGAGCAGATGCACACGCTGCCCTATTATACCCGGATGTCCGGGGCGTGGCCAGCTGTGCAAATCTGCACACCCAATTTTCATTGGCCTTTCTCAAAACTGTCAGAGGTGTTTGGGCTCTCAAGAGCGACCCCTAGTGTCGTACACTACTCGACACAACTCGGAGTGTACGACAGATAGGGAACAGTTATATCCTTTTGAGACAACATGCCCCAACAGCAGTAAATGTCATAGTATATGGTGTAAATTCAAATGGAATCTGCCAGTAAAAATTATGAAGGATGAAATTTTCATGCAACATTTGTACTGTTTCTTGGCCTTTATATGGTTACAGTTTTACATAAATAATAAATTAGATAAATATAAGTAAACTTAAAGTTATATTATCTGCAATAAATCATTCCAATGCAAAATGACATTAAATTAGTATCTCTTTATTTTTGTATTTACAGCATCTCAGCATTTTTCCTATAGAGGCTTGTTTTTAAGTTTCTATGAAAGAAAATAGCAACTTTTACACTGCTGTTGTTGTTTTGTTTTTTTTTTACATAAAAATGCATTTCCTATAGAAGCTTGTGTCTAAGCTTCTATGAAATGAAAACAGCAACTTTTACAGTCCGACTCATTACCCTAAAGCCCAGAAGGTAAATTTTCAAACTCTTCTCTTCTCAAATTCTTCTCTTTTCCTCTCTTTGACTTTCTCTCACTCTCTCCCTGCAGCAAACGGATCGTTTTCCTTTGCTGAATCTTTGCACACACTACTTCAAATGTTAACGCACTACGGGACAGTCCCCAGGATGAACAGACATCCATATTTAATGCCCTTAACCATCTATTTAATTTATCTATTAATTGGGTTGGACTGACTTCTGTTTGAACCATAACAAGTTAAGAAGCCCATCCCATTTACTTACCAAATCAGACTTCAATCCATGTGAAATGACTGAAAATGTGAACATATCCTACTGAGCATGTGGTTTAGGTGTTTACTTCAATTGGTACATATTTCAGCATATTTACTAACAGCAGCATTATTCTTTGAGCTCAAATCTAATAACATTTGCTAAGCAGTTTTTATCTTATTGTTAATTAAAATGCTTTAGAAAAAATCTCTCATTTCTTCTTTCTTTCTGCCTCTCTCTTATCTTGTACATGTCCTGCCACTGCAGCAAAGTCAAAGAGAGCGGCTGATTTATTTCCCTGGACAGAACATTATGGCACCTCATTAACATGCACAAACACACGCACACACACACAAGCTTTCATTTTAACTGGTAATTTCTCACGTCAGTATAGGCGGGGGACCACATAAGAAATAATCAAAAGGGAGCGAGTGAAAGAAACAGGACAGATGACAGGGTAGAGGAGGGTAGAAACCGTCTTGACAGCTGCAGTTAGGCATGTAGGTGTTGAGAAGAACATAAAAACAGCAGGGAGACGGAGAGAGAGGGAAAGAGAGCCATCAAGGTACATTACCTCAATTCATACTCCATGAAGCAGAACTCTCTCTTTCACTGCTGTAGAATAAAAAGAGGGGAACCTGTTCAGGCACATGTGACCCAGTGCAGCGACACATTTACCACCTTCAACTGCCCCCTTCTTATGTTATTATTTCATACCTCTCTTGCTGTTCATCTTTTCAATGCTTTATGGTCTTCCCTTGTAAATGTAAAATAAAAAATATTCCAAAGATTATTTTATCAAATTTTATCCACAAAATGCAAATCCACAAAATGATTATTTAAGCATTAATAGTTAAATAATATAAGTATTTTGTATATGTTGTAATAATATAACATATTGATGTTTTAAATATAGGGGTCAGTAAGAATTTTATTTATTTATTTATTTATTACATTTTTTTTTTTTTTTGCTTTATTCAGCAAGGACATATTTATTTGATCAAAAGTGACAGTAAGTACATTGTAGACATAGTACAAAAAGTTTTTAAAAATTTCTGCAATATATCCAGAAATGTGTCACATTTCCACAAAAACATTAAGCATCACAACTGTTTTATTTTTTTTTATGTATTTAAATATCAATTTATTAGCATTTAATTTAGTACCAGTTTTATTTGTAGATACTAAAACTATTTATGTATGCGTGATAAAATCATGCGGCATGACGCCTACTGACAATGTAGCTTTGCTATCAGGAACAAATTACATTTTAAAATATATTTTAAAATATATATAAAAATATATATATATATATATATATATATATTTTATATATTTTAAAATGTAATTTGTTCCTGATAGCAAAGCTACACTGTCATGATTTTATCATGCATACATAAATAGTTTTAGTATATTATTATTTTAATATATTTTGATATTGGTTATTTTATTCAGAAATCTATTTTATATACACATTTATAAATATATATATGTATATTATTAAATTAAATATACACTTAAATACAAACAGCAAATATATTTATTTATTAAATTATCTATTTATTTTATAAACAAAATGTTTAATATACTTTATTATATATTTTATTAGATGAAAAATACATTTAAATATAAACCGTAAATATGCATATCTATCTTAGTGTATATATATATATATATTTTTAGTGTTGTCAAACGATTAATCGTGATTAATCGTATCCAGAGCTTTTGTTCAGTTTTGTGTGATGTGTATATTTATTATGTATATATAAATAAACACGCATACATGTATATATTTAAGAAAAATATGCTGTTTATATATTAAATAAGAATATATGTATTAAATAAATTATATTAATATAATTATATACTTATAAATACATGTAAATGTTTTCAAAATATATTCTGTGTATGTGTGTATATATAAATAAGTGTACACAGTGCGCATATTATATAAACAAAAACTTTTATTATGGATGCAATTTTTTATTTTAATTTCGATTAATTGTTTTACAGCACTAGCTATTTTTAATCTATTTTATTAAAAAGTTAAATATATTTATATTTATATTTATATATATATATATATGTATATATATATACACAAAAAGAAGATGATGATGATGGAGGAGGAGGAGGGGAGGAGGAGAGGAGGAGGAGGAGAAGAAAAAGAAAAATAATGACTGCTGAAATTTTTTTAACGGTGTAAAATTAAAAAAAGATTATTAAAAAAAAATTATATATTTTTATAGTACATCAAATAATATTTTTACGTTCTCCTAAATTCCATTATATTACAAAACATCAAAAATAAAACAGAAACAAGATAAAAACAAAGAATAAATAATAAAAACAGAATACTTCTCACTGGCTCTCTGTTTGCTTTGACTGTTAAGGTCTCTATTTTTTTCTCAGACGGATGGCTGGTTCGAAATAGATTCCTGTTATTCGGGACTTCCAAGACAAAAGTCCAAATATGAAAAGAATCCGCTTCATTACACACTCCCACAGTTCCCAGCAAGAGGTCTAGCACTGGCACACAGCAGTTCCTCGAGAGGGATTGGGGCTGAAAATCAGAAGGCTCACCCCAAAGAGACAGACACGCATGACGCTGATTGATGACACGCAAACCTCTGCATTCATCACTGCCTGTGGATTCTCACAGAAAGACCTGGAGAAGGTTGTTGCATCTTCTCCCTCTGATGAACAGAGCAAAGGGGCAAGGAAAAGAAGTACATTTGCACTCAAACCACTAACCTTGAGGCTAAAGGTCAGGGTCTGTGCTACAGTCTACATCATTTTGTGTTCTGAAGCAGGAGTAAAATTGAAAGCATGACCTGGAGACCCATACCCACAACCTCTAAAATCAATTGTACCTATTGGTTTTCGTTACCAGAGCGCCATTAAATAATAATCTTATAAAGGGCCAAGGAAAAACTATGCATTCTTATACATGTGTGCTATTATAAATGAGCAGGACTGCCAACACATAAACTACTTAACAGGAGGAAGGTGAATTAGTACTAGAAAAGCCTTATGGTTGAATACCTGGACCTCGGCTTTCAAAGAAAGAAAACACTTGACATACTTTTTATATAACTTAAGAATCTTAATCTTAAGAAGTAGTCGACAGACATGAGCAGTGCAGCAGGGATATATTGCATTTATTCAATGAATTCATTAAAGATGTAAAAAAATGACGCCTGTAATTAGAGACTCTCATTATATATATAAACTAATGTATTCTGTGATTTATCCATAAATGTATTATGTTCCACAAAAATATTAAGCAGCACTGTTTTCAATATTGTCAAGAAGAAGAAGATGGAGAAGTAATGGCTGCTGAAAATGTTTAATTGTAGGGTAAAATTTTATGATTATAAAAAAAAAAAAATATATATATATATATATATATATATATATAATAATAAATTTAATAAAAAATAGAAAAAAATATATATTTAAAATAAAAATATTAAAAAAACATTTCAATTTATATATATATATATATAAATAATATTCCATAAATACATAGAATGCATATATAATGTATTTAAATTTATTAGTATTTAATTGTAATTAAAAACAGTTTTATTAGTAGATACTAATCAAAATGTTCTACATTTTAAAATAAATTATTATTAAAATATAATAAATAAAATATATAATACAATAATATATATAACAAAAATATTAATTTTATAATTATAATTAGAAAGTACATAAATTATAAAATCTAAAAATACAAATGTGAATAAATATCGTCATTCAAAAATCAAAAATAATAATTATAATAAATATATATATTACAATATATTTTGAATATATTTTAAAATTATGTTTTTTAAAAACAAAATCTATTTAATTAAAATGTTTAATATATTTTGATATATATTTTTATAGTATGTTTTTCAAAAAAACATATAATCTAATAATTTTATTAAATTTTTATATATATAAAAAACACTAACACACACACATGTGTGTATGTATATATACACATAAATGTATATATAAAATTTACATATATAGTTATATGTATACAAACACATACACACACACACAAACTAAAATTGTAACAAACTAAAACGTTGAAATACATTACAAACAAAACAGAAACACAAATACAGGAAACATAATGCCTACAAGGGAATTTAGGAAATACTTTAAGAAATCTGGCACAGGTTTAGAGCCAAATTTAAGTCTCAGTTTTTAAAATTCAAAGCATCTGAGTCGGCGGCAGACTGGTGATCTAAATGCACCATGCACACGGCCGACTGATCCGCTGAAGTGTGTGAGAGGCATGCGGACTATGATGAGGGGCTAAAGAGTCTCTCAGTTCATATTTCAGACACTCTTTCATTCCCACCAACTCCATTACTTTCAATTGACTGCCTCAATAATAAAGCAGCAAAATTTTCTTTTGTCAGCCATCTATCTTTTCCGTGCCATCCATCGGTTTAGCCCAAGACATATTAAAATATCCAACCAAATCGTATTAATATTAGATGGAGCACACAGACTGTAATATATGCTGCACCGGAGGCCGTGCATCACCCCTCTCTTCCTCACATTGAAGAAATGAGAATATTAATCGCTGTCATCTTATTAAAATAACTCTCTCTTATTATGCACCTCCAAAGCGGAGCAGAGCCGAGAGATATTAAACATACAGCAGCCATTAATAGGGAAATAACACAGAGGCTTTGTTTGAAGTGGTCATTACTGAATCACAAAGGAGGACAGAACGGAGAAGGCGCCGAGGATAAACACCTGGGAAAAAAGCAAACCTTCTACACGTAAACACACATCATATCAGCCATTTACGCAGTGTCACTTTGCAGACTACTCTCATTAAAAACGCATTAAGATCCCGTCCCTGGGGCGAGATCCCACCACAAACCCTCCTCCAACAACCGGTAGGATCTGTTTAAGCAAGACTCTGCAAGAGAAACACTATAACAGGGTCCAAGGAGGGGTCTTCAGCAGAGTAACTAGATCTATCCTGCACACCCCGGAGCTCATGAGTCAACATTTAATTGATGACGGGCAATTAAAGGAGCTCGTTTAACCTTGGGGGGTCCGGCAGGGTGAGAGGGGGAAGGATAGAGAAGAAGAGAGAGAAACAGAAGAGTAAGCATTTAGTCGGCATCATTAGACCGAGAAGAGTGGGAAGAAGAGAGAAAAACCGATAGGAGGAGGAGCCGGGGCCAAAAGGGACCCTGAGAAAAATCTAAATAATCCTAGGGTGGGGTAGAGAAAGACGGAGAGGATGACAAATGGGTATCTGAAAGACAAACGGCTCATACAAAATCTAATCAGAAAGGTTAGAAGAGGCCTGATACCTGGGGAAAGCTGCAGTTAAGTCGATGTTAGGCAGATATTCACACTTTTCAAATGAATAAGTTATTGGTTCTTTACTATAGCATTTAACAATAAAAGGCATACATTTTTCTCCTAATGCATTATTTGGAAAATTATTTTTTACTTTTTTAAACAGCTATTCATTCTCAAGTAAAAAATGTGTACCTTAACAATTATACATAGCCAAAGACAAAGATGAAAACACCTTTGCAAACATTTATTCACAAAACAACTAAGTTAATTGATACATTTATGAATTATTGTTATTCTGTTCAAAAGATTTTTTAAAGAAATTAACTATTATTTATCAAGGGCACATTAAATTGATCAAATGTGAATATTACGCAAATATAAAGCTGTTTACAATGGTAAGTTGTCGTAAAATTACCAGTATGACTTTACCGGTAAATACACAAATACGCAATTCACACAGGCAACGGCGATGTGGCTTTTTACCGGTAAAAGACTATTCACACTTCAGCAGCAAAATGCCGGTAAATTCTGTGATGTCAGTCATCAAAATCTTTCAAAGCTGCGCCATTGTCTTCATTCACCCGCATGAGCAGAAGAGCTTTATTTTCACTATCTGTCCAATTTGACAACATTTTTGAAGTCTGAGTAACAGGCATAAGGGGGTGATCAAACAGAACGCCTATTTGTTCTTATAAACACAATACACGCATAGTATCCAACTGCAGAGCTGCAACACAGATGAATGGAAAAGAGTCTCGAGCTGCGAGACAAGGTGCAATCAGTGTTCCAATTAAGGGGGGGCTGGGGGGTCCCGGACCTCCCATAAGCATTATGGGACCCCCCATAACACCCAAAAAATACACACTTGGGCGGGGGGGGTTCCCCTGGTTTTTCAATAAAACTATAATTCTTCAAACATAAAAATAGTGAAAATGAAAATTAAATTAAAAGATTTGATTGCTGTATTAAATTTAGACCTGCTCGCATTACATCATATTTTATTTTTGCACATTTTTTACAGCGTTGCTCATTATAACCAATCACACACGACTTGAGTTTAAAATACAGTGGCCAGTCGGGGGCATTCAAAATAGTCATAGCTGAAACCCCGAGTCTTGTTCAGACTGAATCTCGCGAATAAGCAACAAAGTGGAGATGTACTTACGATGTAAGTAAGAGATTCATTTATCAAACAGTGTATGCACAGCTGCATTTATTGTAAGAGGAGTTATGAGTGCTTAAAGAATAGCTAGACTGACTAATGTTCCCAAAATTCAAGGTATGGGGGCAGAAAATGTATATTCATATCATTTCACATAGTTAATCAATATCACATGAAGTCACAAAAATCACTAACGTTCACTAATAATACAACAGTTCAGTAAACTAGAAGTTAACGTTTCTAACGTTACGTTTTAGACACCATATTGCCAATTTTTGCTCTATTTCGCCAACAAAAATGGTTCCAAACACAGCAACAGCACCGTTTTACATCTCTGAACAACATGATGTTTTTTCTTTCGTGAATGAATCAACCATTTGAATGATTCGGTTCAATCGCAATGACTTATAAACAGTGATTTTCTGCCACCTATTGGCGGTTTTAATTTTATATTGAAAGTCACTTATCATTTAAAAAAAAAAAAAAGAACAGATATCAGCATTCAACGTTTTACGATTAAAATATCAAAACATTATTTATGCATTTAATGCATTCATGTCCTGTATCAAACTCTGTTTCCTCTGCGTTGAAATTATGAATTTAGTTGATAATGATTTTATTTGTTTAGTAACAGTCTAAAATTTCTTTATACTTTATTGATTGAATATAAGAATCTGACGTAAAAAATAATGCACACTTTTAGAAAAAAATAATGGCTTTATAAAAGTAAAAAATGCACATAAAAGGTAAAAATCACTTAGGACTTGTTGGAAAATATTAATTTCTGTCACTGCTATGAACTGACCACACTGAATATGAAGAATATCAAGAACTTCAGGAGTCAGCTGTCCACAGCAGTCCTGTAGCATAACACACTTAGCAAAATGCCGTCTGATTATCATTATCGATAAAATCTCTCAGAATATTGAAATATAATTTTTTTGTCAGTATCGCACATTCCTTGGCTATGAATCATATTTATATAAGGTTTTATTCACTGATTTATTTTTTGAAGGAGCTTTGACACAATTCGAACACTTGGCGCAACGGTCAAAGATGTCCATTTAGCACATATTTACAGAATAAACTAATAAACAAAGCAGCAAAGCTTTGTAAACAGCTCAGAGTAATCATGTTATCTTCATAAGAATGCTATGTTGGGCCAATCTGAACCAAAGCAGACTTTATTTGTCAGCGCGTTATACAAGCTCATACTGGTAATCTTCATTCTGCATACACAGAGCACATTACCAGTAATTTACTGTTAATGTTACAACTTCTCATACTGGTAAATTACCGGAACAAATTTACTGGTATTTTTTAAAAGGCACTATTCACACATGATTGGTAATAAATGGCAATTTACCAGTAAAGACTGTAAAAGGGGCTATTGATAATATAAAATATTTACTGAGCACCAAACCAGCATATCAGAATGATTGGTGAAGGGTCGTGTGATACTGAAGACTGGCGTAATGATGATGTAAATTCAGCTTTGCCATTACAGAAATAAATTAGATTAAAAAAACACTATTACTGTTTTACTGTTCTTCATTGATCAAATAAATATCATATTTTATTGCTCAAATGTATGCAGACTTATGATCTTTATAAAAAAATATATACAAATTAAAAAAAAGTTAGTTAAAGGGATAGTTCATCCAAAACTTAAACTCACCCTTAAGCCATCCTAGGTGTATATGACTTTCTTCTTTCAGACAAATACAGTCAGAGTTATAGGGCCCTATAAATTCTGTGATGCAGAAAACACGGACGGAATTGCAGAATCTTGTAATTTACTTAACAACGCAGAATGTCATGGAATTTGTCGAAGTTTGGATGAATTAATCAAAAGAAGGACAGTACGCTTAAAACAAACTACGATATGGACTAGTATCTGTAAATATTAAACCACAAAAATAACATTTAAATATTAATCCTGCATGTTCTGCGTGTGTCTGTGTTAATGAACGGTGCACATGCGCGGTTTTGTTTACTACACACATACTGAAGCGTGCATGACTTCAGTGTCTGCCGTCTCACTAAATGAGGACACAAATACAGAACTGCTCTGAGAGTCACTTCATTACACTAGTATTTGACCATTTCATTTGAGTAAAACTAGCATCATATCACATACACACAGAACTGTAAAGGTAGTCAGTAGAATTTACATAGCCGCCTACTACTACTACTACTACTACTACTAAAATGAAACAAACATTATTTTTTAGGGTATCCACCTTATTTTTCCCATAAGAGTGGGTGCAGCCACTTGTACATTTTTTGTGTCTGGCTTCTGGTCTCATCCACTTCCAGCTATTTTTAGCTGCACAAAAAGCTCGTTTTGCTGCTTGATATTGCTGCTTGATTATAACTGGTGTGTCTTACCATATTATTTTAATGTATTGTCTTAATTATGAACATACTGGTTTGTAGTGCAGACTGTTTTACCGTTTACTGCACTTCGATATTCTTCTCATTATTTCCCTATGGTGGATTATGAACCAGACGTCTAACACATTACCAGACAACAGCTTACTTCCGCATTGAAAAATAAGGTGGATAACCACACAACATTTCTTCCATATTTTAATTTTAATAGTAAAACCCCTTTGTTTGCCAAAGAAAAAAGTTTGCTTAATTTTCAATAATTAAAAAATAATTAAAATTAATGTTTTATGCCTTCAGTTGATAACCAGAAAATTTTAAATACACAACACAGAATTTCTGAGGGAAAAAACATTTCATAAGGCTATTTTAAGAATAAATTTGAGTAAGCATTCAAATAATTAGACATGCCAAAACACAGAATTTGATAACAATAAAACATATGGTGAGAAAAAAATAAAACATTTCATAGGGCCCTAAACATGTAATTATTGTTAAACTTTTAATACATTTATGTGAAATTATATAAGCTTCATGATTTTAATTAATTAGACATGCTTTTTGATTAATTAAATTTAATTTAACCATTAAAAATGAGTCCAGAAAAATTAAAAAAAAAAAAAAAAAAAAAACTAAAATTAAAATGGAAATTGAAAAAAAATAAAAAGGATTTCATGGGGCCCTAGAGTTATATTAAAAAATGCCTTGGCTCTTCCATGCTTTTTAATGGCAGTGAATGGCTGTTGATTTTTTGAAGTCTAATAAAGTGCATCGATCCATCATAAAAAGCACTCCATCCAGGGGGTTAATAAAGGCCTTCTGAAGTGAATCGATGCATTTGTGTAAGAAAAATATTCATATTTAAAACTTTAGAAGCCGTAATCTCTAGCTTCCACTAACTGTTGTAGGCATGTTCACAAAAGAGTGTCAAAAGTGGTGACGAATTTGGCAGTGCAGAGGACAAAGCAAAACAAATTGATTTTTGGTTATTTTCATTTTAAAAAACATACAAAAAAAGGAGAAAATATGTCAGAATACACAGAGTTTATGGAGAGAAAGGCAAGATGAGCGTTTGGCATTAAAAAGTATATAAATTGTATATTTTTTAAACGAAAATAACCGATTGTTTCGCTAGATAAGACCCTTCTTCCTCGGTTGGGATCATTTACAACCGCATTTGGGATCATTTGAAGCCGCATTTAAACTGCTTTCTGAAAGTTTAAAATCGGGGCACCATATCAGTCCATTATATGGAGAAAAATGCAGAAATGTTTTCCTCAAAAAACATAATTTCTTTACGACTGAAGAAAGAAAGACATGAACATCTTGGATGACAAGGGGGTGAGTACATTATATGTGAATCTTTGTTTTGGAAGTGGACTTCTCCTTTAAGTACAAAACAAGGATTTGTAAAGAAAAGTGTCAGAGGATTTGAATATAAGCCAAGAGAAGACTAGTTTTCCTTTGCTGTAAACAAAAATTGGCTCTCATGAGACTAGCATTTTCTCACCGGAGCTTACGGTACATCTACATCCTACATCCTACTCTCTTGTGTACACATGTACGATAAAGTTTGGAAGAGCCAGTACATTTTTTTTAAACTGATTGCATTCGTGTAAAACAAGAAAGCCATATACACCTAGGATGGCTTGAGGGTGAGTAAATCACGGGGTCATTTTCATTTTCGGGTTAACTATTCCTTTAAATTCAATTGTCAAAATTAAAGACCGGTCAGTCTTTAGCCCTGCCAATGCTGATTAGCTAAAGGCACAAGAACGCGGACAGTCTCAAGCGCTTCACTAGCCTCTAAGACAGGGGTTCTCAAAGCTGGCCCTCAAGATTTATTTCCCTGTAGCGTTATACTTTCAACCTTCATGAAACTCTCAGTAACTTTCTAGCAATCCTCAAAACCTTGATTAGCTTGTTCAGGTCTGTTCGACTAGCTAAACACTTCAGGAAAGTGGACTTCGAGGGCCAAACTTGAGAACCCCTGCTTTAAGATAACACATGTGGTAAGAAAGAAGCAACAGTGAAAAAAAAAAAGAGATGGAAAGAGAAATAGGAGGAAAGGCAGAGAAACACGTTATAACACTCTCAGCAGTTGCTGAGTGTTTGTATGTTTATCTAATTTGGACCCTCTGGAGCCCCTAAACTACCTCTTCAGCACTAATGAAAGCCCAGTTCAAAACTCCACCCACAGCACTCCACACGGTAAGAGCGAGACCAGTCATCCAGAGTAAACACACCATCAGCAACGGCTGCCCGCGTACCTGTGACTAGAGCTCAGCCTCATCCGGGGCAGGAAATACACATATACTGATATGAGAACAGAACATCTGCTCAAAAAGCGCTGAATAGCCGAAAGAAACAAAGCAAGCACCTTTTTCTGCTGACGCCTTGGAGGTTTCTCCTCTAAAGAAATGACATGCCCCCATTCCTTCATCTGCTTCTTTTATCTCGCCGAGTTGGTGTTATTACATCTTAAGGGTGGGCGCTGAGAGAGAGGGCTGACACCACAGGTGCCAAGATGTGTGCATTAGCCAGCTGCTAAAGAAACCAAAGCACATATATGAAAATGCATATATTGACAGGATGTACATATTTCACTACAATGACAGATTGGTTTCCAGTTGGGCCCAGTGCCACACGCGCCATCATTGACTTACTGTGGCTTCAATGTGACATAGCAAACAAACAATCGCACAATTGTAAGCATTCAGTTTGCTATGCAAGCAAATATTAGTCTAGGTTAAATGATAAACACACTTATGAACAGTGGGAAGTCTTCTAATGAGGCTGAACTGCTGAGTAGGCAAATGTGTTTATGTCCCAAGAAAGCTTACAAGAAACTCCAAAACAATAAAGTTCAATGGTTCGTTTTACGGTCTGCACTTTAAATACTTAAAGTTGCAAGTATGACAAAATGAAGCAATACTTTCAGTGCTGGGCCACCCAAAACAAGATACTTTTCATCTCCTACAAAATGTCTTTACCTGTAGTTTACAAGCTTCACATGCCGGTGAATAAAGTCCATCTTCATCGCTGACAAACAACAGAATGAATATTCAGGCTTGATCTGATAAACTGTAGATAAATATTCACTTATCCAGTGATGTAGACGTGCTGTTTAATGAACGACAATGCGCGCTAAACGATTGAGTGTACTGTTTCATTTAGAATGAATCGCGAACCGATTCGAATCGTTTCACGTACACGTATGGATTTTTAACCGAAAAGAACCAAATGATTCATTCGCAAATTGTATCGCCGATTCTGATTCAAACGACAGAAAATAGGCGACACACGACTTCATTGTTATAATATGTCAGGAAGAATAGTTTCTAAGTTATGTTGCTATACACTAATCACCATTGTCGGAAATTAATTGTTGGGTTAATCAATAAGATTTTACCGCGGTACACCCTGGTGAAAAGAACAGCATATGCTGGTAGGTATGTTTTGATGCTGGAATGCTGGTTAGGTAGGTTTTGATGCTGGTTTAAGCTGGTCCTTTGCTGGTTTATGCTGGTCCTTTGCTGT
Organism: Labeo catla; assembly: GCA_012976165.1. Lineage (NCBI taxonomy): Eukaryota > Metazoa > Chordata > Actinopteri > Cypriniformes > Cyprinidae > Labeo > Labeo catla. The sequence continues at coordinate 99,526 of VONZ01000765.1, forward strand.
TCATGCTGGTCCTTGACCAGCAACATGACCAGCATAAACCAGCAAAGGACCAGCTTAAACCAGCATCAAAACCTACCTAACCAGCATTCCAGCATCAAAACATACCTACCAGCATATGCTGTTCTTTTCACCAGGGCAGAATCATTTTACTGAGCCTCATGCACATAAAGAAAGCACTACATACATATAAATGAAAACAACAGTATAGGCTAATTTTAAAAAATGTGTTAAATTTATATAAAAAATACATTTTGTAAATTGGTGTATATTTAAAAATCTAAACTTATAGACCTAGTGTGAATAGAGAATGAGGGAAAGTTTTATGAAAATAAACTGCAAAGAAAGTCAAGGAAACCATTCATTCAGCAATTATTTAAATATTTCAGAACATATTTTAAAAATTCAGCTTTAAAAATTAAGGCAATATTAGAAATGACAGCTCAGTTCCCCCAATAAACTGTTTTCACAATGTGTCATCAATATGGCGGCACTGAACGTAAACAATGCCACTGAACCGAATAGAATTTGCAAATTTTGCTGATTATAATAGCTGAAAATGGTCAGCTATTGTCATGTTTTGGGCTGTACTAATCAGTCAAACTGAGAAAAACATTTGGAGTACTACAGACTGCCAAAAGTTATAACAAATCATGGAGGAGAGTGCAAAAATTTGTCAGAGGAACAAAAGGCGTTTGTGGTTGGCCAAACTGAACCTGGATTTCCCTGGCAAAACATTTTGACAACATTCGTGTTTCTTCTTATAATTTCCAGTCAGGTAGGTTAAATATTAAGCTAATATCTTAATTCATACTGCTCATCCCTGGTGGAAAAAAAAACAGCATATGCTGGTAGGCATGTTTTGATGCTGGGATGCTGGTTAGGTATGTTTTGATGCTGGTTTAAGCTGGTCCTTAGCTGGTTTATGCTGGTCCTTTGCTGGTTGATGCTGGTCCTTGACATAAGTGCAAACCCTCTATTGTACTTTATATGCAGGTAGGAGGGACATTCTTAGAGATCATCTGATTGGATAAATATGGATATAAATGCATTTGCGAAAATTATCCTTTATATATTTTAAACAAATCTGCCATGAATATTATGTATGTTTTTAAACAAAGACAAAAGAAAAAAAACTGTGAGCAAAACAGCTTGCACTCAACAGGCGAGCCACACAACAGGACAAGTTTGCATAATTTCTCTTCATCATGTGCTCTGACAGAAGAATTTTCACTTTCACACTTAAGATTGAGCACTTCGCTCAAAGATAGCGGTGACCTTCATTCTCGTATGTCAGCGTTCTTAATTTGCTCGCCGCATGTCGGGCGCACAAAGAGCGGCTCGCCATGCAGCACCCCATCCATCACACCATCCCGGAAAACACGTGCTGAGGCGTGAAGCTGGTCGTCGCAATCCAGATCCATGGCTCATCCTAATTTATTTATCTTTCTGAGAACTGCATCCTTGCCAAAATAAACAAAGTCACCTCACGTCACCCCAATTTGCCAAGATTTCCAATTCCGAGTCTCCGTACTCACGTCAAGACGGCGAGCTTCGCGCATCTCTCACTACGCGATTTAATATTCGTAACGAGAAAGCTGCTTAGGTCATTTTCAGGTCTCTTAATTTTGAGATGCCCGGCCTATCTATAAAACCAACCAGCCCTATCTTTAAAACCCCAGCAGTAGTACAGGGGAAAATGGCAACATTACTTTGGCAGCCACTCTGTCATGACTGATTTAAATGGGGCCGTTTTATAAAATATCCCTCAGTGTGCTCATATATATTGTTTGATGCTTTGTCTAGGTGTGTAAGACTTTAACAATGCCCTGAAACATCACAAATACATGGCAAGGATAATACATTTACGTCGAAACTCTGTGCTGAACTCTGTTGCAGAATCATTCGCTTGTTATCAACTCTAATTGAAATGATTCATTTTTCACCCAGCAGCCTCCACTAGGCCTGCCGGTTTCCCTGGTTACTGTAAAAATGAGTAAGTGTTGTCTTCCAGTATGTCTGGTAAGAATGTAAGGTGGATGCTCTGATGTGTGTTTGCAATAAAAGCGACTCGCAGGCAAAGCTGACTAATGTCTGTGGTGTAGCCACAGTACAGCCAGTTTATTGCTTTGATCATAGATAGCCGAGCTAGATAAGGCCATCACAGATTTGAAGAGGGAACGCGAAGGGAAATTTGAGGCAATAGACCTTTTGCACTCTTCCATGTTTATGAAATGGAAGGCTTCAGCATTAGGGGCAAAGAAACTTCCACTTTATGCTTTATTGATGGCGGTAAACACACAGCAATGACAATTTTTAATGTAGAATGTATCACTGAATGAAACAAAAAATGATGAAAGCATGCATTTTATGGTTTCAAATGTAAGTACACTGTCAAAGCAGAGTCTGAAAAAGAGTCTGACTACATTTTAATTACGAAAATGCAAAAGTATACTAAGTTTCTATATATATATAGTACTTTAAAGAATATTAGTAATAGACAGGGGCATGCATCACAAATAATGCATCATGCATTATTTACCCTGTACAACATTCACAGTGCTTTCACATCCTTACTATATAATCTCCAAGCGTGTTTAAAAAACAATAATAAATCCTTCATAAAAAATCTTTCCTGACTAAAAAGTGATTTGAATTTACATTATTTAATCATATACATCAGTTGCCCATAAATCAATGAAGGTACACTACCAGTCAAAAGTTTTTGAACCCAAAATACAGCAAAAGCAGTAAAATTGTGAAATATTTTTACTATTTAAAATAACTGCTTTCTATTTGAATATATTTATTATTATTATAATATATTATACTATTATTATTATTATTATTACCAATGTTTAAAACAGTTGAGTATTTTGTTTCAGGATACTTTGATGAATACAAAGATCCAAAGATAAACATTTATCTGAAATAAAAAGCTTTTGTAAAATTATACACTATGCCATTCAAAGGTTTGAAGTCAGTATAATATATATAAATTATTTTTTGGGAAAGAAATGATAGAAATTAATACTTTTATTTAGCAAGGATGCTTTAAATTGATCAAAAGTAATGATAAAGACGTTTATAATGTTACAAAAGATTTCTATTTCAGATAAATGCTGTTCTTCTGAACTTTCTATTCATCAAAGAAACTAAGTATTTTTCAACATAATAATAATAATAATAATAAATGTTTTTTGAGCAGCAAATCAGAATATTACAATGATTTCTGAAAGATCATGTGACATCATTGATGCTAAAAATTCAGCTTTGAAATCACAGGAATAAATTACATTTTAAAATATATTCAAATAGAAAACAGTTATTATACATAGTAAAAATATTTCAAAATTTTACTGTTTTGCAGGCTTGGTGAGCAGAAGAGACTTCTTTAAAAAACATGAAAAATCTTACTGTTCAAAAACTTTTGACTGGTAGCGTACATCATTTTTCCCCTTTTCATTTTAGTTCTAATTGAATATTTTAAATCAATTCTTAGTCAGAAAACATAATTTGTTCACATAAATTCATAGATATACACTGTAAAACAACATATTTTTCCACTGTGAATTAATAACAAACAAATATTGGTGTATGTTTTATAAGAAAATACTATTTCAGTCTTTCTGCTTTAAAATGTCATGTTTAATTTGACGTATTACATTCAGTTTCTTCATAATCAACTGGGAAATTATCCACCAAATTTCTATGTGAAGACTGTTTCTATGCTTTATTTTTTCATTGTTGTTTATGCATATATATATACCTATTATGATTCCTTTTACATTACCCTTTTTTCACTACTACCAAAAGCACGCTAAATCGACAAAAGCTCCACTTGCATCATAAATGGACAGTCTCCCACTTTTTTATCTTGCTCAAAAAACACTCATAAAGCACTTTAGAAAAAACAACAACAATTACTCCCAGTGCATAGCATGCTGGGATTGGGAACTACAAAATGCCCTTCTCAGTTTGACTGAGAGAAACTTGGCAAACTGTAGGAAAACTAAACTTGCCGCTGTATTGATTACATTCTTACTGATTTACACAAGCCTATGGGGGCCTTCTGTCAGAACAGCATCCGAACAACTTTCTGAGAAAGAAAAACATCCATTATTAAGTGTGGCATCATTTTGATTCTTGAAAGTCTTTACGGTGTGTTTTCCCAATGTTTACAAAAAAAAGGTGAGCATATGCCAGCCATCTTTTCTGTCTGTAGCATCAGCTTTCATTTTGTTCCCGTTAGATTTGCGTCTGAATGAATAACTAGACGACCTCCACACAGGCTTTCTAAGGAACCCACAAAAAGAACTTTTAAGGAAATATTTATCAAAAATTTTGCTTCAACATCAGTCTTGAATAAGACATTTTGCTGAGAAACGGAACAACATATTGATCCATTATTTGTACAAATTAACCGAAAAAAATATGCTGTAGTACAATATGCTGCTACAAGGCCAGCATGAGAATGGCTGTGATCCAGCATGGCTGCCCTTTGCTTACTGATTGGACAGGTTTCCCTGGTGTCGGGATCAGGAACAGGCTGCACAGATGGTGTGAGAGAAGCCGGTTCTCCAGTGAAAACCACGGGGCCCATTTGATGGTCAGAAACCTCGGACCAGGGACCTCAGACTCTCTGGACTCACACTGGCCTTCCGTCTGCAGCTTGTGAAACCTTCATATATGGAGCACAGAGACTCACCTAGCAGGAAGACAGAAATAGTTAACTCAAGAGGTGTGACAGAGAATAATGGGCAAATTTTCACTTTTGTGTACTGTAGTCTTGAAGGGAAAGTTCACCCAAAAATGGAAAAATTGTGTCATTAATTACTCGCCCTCACGTCATTCCAAACTCGTAAGGCTTTCGTACATCTTCAGAACACAAATGAAGATATTTTTAATGAAATCCGAGAGCTTTCTGACCCTGCATAGACAGCAATGCAACTAACACGTTCAAGGCCCAGAAAGGCATAAACATCATTAAAATAGTTCACATGTGACATCAGTGGTTCAACCATAATGTTATGAAGCTTCGAGAATACTTTTTGTACACAAAGAAAACAAAAATAACGACTTTGTTCAACATTATCCACTGCGCGTTCACAAGAGTACTACAGCGTATGAGTGTGGTGACCCTGACACAGGAGCTGCGCTTTGTTTGCAAGCAGAAGAAGATATGCTGTACATTAAACAGTCATTCAGTCGATGAACTAAGAGAGATGGACGTTCTACGTCAGATAAATAATAATAATAACAAGCTGAAGTATAAGTGCATGACACAGCATTCTCAAAATGTGGCACTCAAGTTAAAAGAAGTTAAAAACATGTCTCAAGACCTTGGATTTTTTAAAAGCAAAGACATGTTCTGCTCCCACTGCTGGCATCTTGCATTTTTTAATGCAAAAACACACTTTGTGTTAATAGTGTATAATACATTAGAAAATAAGACACAAAATGACTGTTATGACTGGAAGTTTACAATACAGAGTTTTTGCTAAAAATGTGAGACAGGGTTGAGACAGGAATGAAAAAAACACAAGGTCTACAGACATGACTTTCAGAAGTTTAACTACTTCATGAACTACATTTTTTAGAATGCTGTGTCATGTGTGAGTCACTGTAAAGACGTGTGCGTTGAGTGGAACATTAAGCATAGAAAAACAACATAGAAAAACAACTCATTCTGTGTGAGTCAGTTCATAATTATTAAAGGATTAGTTCACTCCACAATAAAAAATTCCTGATAATTTACTCACCCCCCATGTTATCTAAGATGTTCATGTCTTTCTTTCTTAAGTCGAAAAGAAATTAAGGGTTATCAGCAAAACATTCCAAGATGTTTTTCTATACAGTGGACTTCAATGGGGATCAGTAGGTTGAAGGTCCAAACTGCAGTTGCAGTACATCTTCAAAGGGCTCTATCCCAGCTGAGGAATGGTATGTGCACACCAAAAGCGAATTTAATTATTTGCGCAAGCAGATCGCATATAAACTCGAATAGACGCGAATAGACGCAAAATCGCGGGGCGTCGCGTTTGCCACGTAAGATAAAAAATTTCAACACTAGTGAAAAATTCGCATGACGCATTGTCATAAGCCAATCGGCGAATGACTTATTGATGCACCCAGTTTGACACATCTTGATACCTTGTATCAGAAAATGGAGGAAACCATTATGCAATGATTTAATTCACACCACTGACATGAAAAACATACCGCAAGTCATGTAGAGCGATAACGCCATAAGAATATTATCTTCCTATTGGTGTGTACCAGTGATGGGGACTCGAGTTTGAGACTAGGACTCCAGTGCGACTTAAGTCGCACACACAGTGACTTCAGACTCGACTTGAGACTCGTCCTCGAAAGACTTCAGACTCGACTCGGACTCGAGCTGCGGGACTCGTGAACAATGTTTATTTTTAGGAAACAACTGATAAGCTCGCTGTTATTCCCCTCCCTCCGTTACCTATAACCTGCCCATGTAACACGTGAGGTGTATCTGCTGCGCTCGGGCGCGGCCGCACATTTTTTATTTTTTTTTATTTAAGGCGCCTACGCCACACATGAGAGGACAACGAACAAAAAACGAGCATCATGTGCGACTGACCCGATCAGCATATTTGTGTTTGCGCTCAGGGGAGATTTAAAGGTTTCTACGTGTTTTTGCAACGTTCAGTAATGTATCACATACATTTTACGAATCCTTTCATAAAGTGTAGAGTGTGTGTAGAGTGTAGAGTGTTACATAGAGAGAGTGTAAATAAGAGACTGATTAGTGACAGTATAGACAGCGTTGTTGATTATAATAGAGCTTTGTGATATCGCGAACTAAGCTTTTACTAAGGGAGTTTGTAAATGAGATACTGATTTAATACAGCAGTTAAATAAACAAGATGTTATTATTAAGTGACTTACATTGTCTGACTATAACACTATTGCCTGATTTTGCTCTATTTCGTCGTCAAAAGTAGTCTGAAACAAGTCACAACTGAGCCGCTGCGCATCTCCATTTAAAAACAGCGGTGTTTCGTTTATGAATGAACTCGTTTTTAAAACGAATCTAGTGAAATGATTCAATTTCCCATTCATAAAGACAGTCACTCTTTATTCCTAAATGAAGCAGCAGTTCGAACGAATCAAATGAATGATATGATTCAGTAATTAAATCAGTCTCTTGCCGCCACCTGCTGGCAGTTATTTAAATCATTTAACATTAACTTAAAAGTAAAGCATTCTTGGTGTTTTTGTCATGTTGCAATAGCCCGTTTACACTGATTATATACCAAAATCAAAGCTGATACTGTATGCTAATAGATAAAGGAGTCATTATAACATATTACATGCTTTGAATTCCTTATATATAGCTATGCAGTGTTGGATGGGTCACTGTACGTGATGCAACACTTATTATAACCAGAGACTTAATATAATAAAGAGACTTGAGACTTGACTTGGACTCTAGCTCAGAGACTTGAGACTTGACTTGGACTCTAGCTCAGAGACTTGTGAGCATCTCTGGTGTGTACACAGCATAAAAGTAAGTCATATTCTAAAAATGAATAGATCAAAATGTATATACTTTTTAACCACAAAAATACTCGTCTTGCACTAGCTCAACTTAATGCATTACGTAATCACATCGGAAAGTCAGAAGTAGGCCTGCCAACCCAGTGTTTACAAAGCGAATGTGCAAAGAACGTAAAACAACGTCAGACAATTTTGAAGTTGGAGGAAAAAATGAGATGGAGTTTTTCGCCCTACCGTACCATTTTGAACCAGAGTGCACAGACGAAGAACTAACCATGCGTGACCTTTCCAACGTGATTACATACTGCCTCAGAGCTAGTGCAAGACAATCGTTTGTGGTAGAAAAAAATGATTTTTTTTTTTCCGATCGTTTCGCTAGATAAGACCCTTAAGAGCCTTTTGAAGCTACACTGAAACTGCAGTTTGGACCTTCAACCTGTTGATCCCCATTGAAGTCCACTATATGGAGAAAAATTCAAAAATTTTAATTTCTTTTTGACTGAAGAAAGAAAGACATGGACATCTTGGATGACACTGAGGTGAGTAAATTTTCAGGAAATTTTTTTCTGGAAGTGAACTAATCCTTTAATTTGATGAAGTCAAAAGAGCAAGTAAATGTAAAAAAAAAAAAACTGTAATTCTATAAATAAAGAAATGTTTATATTAACAGTGAATAATCTTGGCTCTGGTAACTTGTATGGAAGGAGTGTGTTTGAATGATCATGGCAGTATGTTTACAGCCAGTTATCACTACTTTAAATTACACAGTTGGCTTCAGTGCTTGCTCTGACCAATTTTTAGCTGCTTTGGTTTGAAGGACTAACAGCAGACTGAAACATTCTAAAAAGAAATCAACATGCTAATTTGTGTCAGCAGTAAGCGCTTTGACCACAGGTGTGCTGCTAAAAATTGCTTTTGCTTTGAGCTTTGATTGAAAGGTGGCATTGAAGGCAGCTCTTTATTCGTGTTGTGCTTCCGCTTGCCGTTTTTAACATGGCAACCCCACAAAGTCAAATGACTCAGCTGTTATATTACCACCATCAGAAGCATAGACCATAGAGCTCCACAGCAGGATGTAGAAACTGAACAATATCCAGCTATCTGTCTCGGCATCTGAATAAATATAGGCTGCTTCTGGAGCGTGTATGTGTTTTTGGACTGACCGGTACTATGTAAAACTGTCTTTTTCAGGACATGAAGGTTCACAGAAGCGTGAAGGCTGAGCAGGCTTTTCTCCTCAAAGTGTAAGGTCAGCATTTCAGCTGATCGCAAAGCAGAACTATAAACAAACATTACAACAAGAAAACTGCATTTACCTGTGTTTGACTGTCTCTGTACTGTATGTAACTACTGTATGTACATTTTGGCCTGTGGACTAAAAAATAAACTTTTAAAACACACTTTTCTCACCCTGACTAATTCTATCTAATGTCCAATTATTATAGTATTAGTATAGTATTATCAATGTTGGAAACAGTTGTGCTGCTTATATATATATATATATATATATATAGTTTACAAAAGTTTACATACACCTTGCAGAATCTGCAAAATGTTAATTATTTTAACAAAATAAGAGGGATCATACAAAACGCATGTTAATTTTTTTATTTAGTACTGACTTGATAAGATATTTCACATAAAAGACATTTAGTCCACAAAAGAAAATAATTGTTGCATTTATAAAAATGACCCTGTTCAAAAGTTTACATACACTTGATTCTTAATACTGTGTCATTACCTGAAAGATCCACAGCTGTGTATTTTTTTTTGTTTAGTGATAGTTGTTCGTGAGTCCCTTGTTTGTCCTGAACAGCTAAACTGCCTGCCGTTCTTCAGAAAAATCCTTCAGGTCCCATAAATTCTTTGACTTTTCATCTTTTTTGAATTATTTCCAACAATGACTGTATGATTTTGAGATCCATCTTTTCATGCTGAGGACAACTGAGGGATTCATGTGCAACTATTACAGAAGGTTCAAACACTCACTGATGCTTCAGAAGGAAGCAAGATGCCTTAAGAGCCAGGGGGGTGAAAACTTTTGAAATTTGAAGATCAGGGTAAATTTAACTTATTTTGTCTTCTGGGAAACATGTAAGTAGTTTCAGTAGCTTCTGAAGAGCCGTACTAAATGAAAAAAATATGATATTCAGGCAAAATAAGAAAAATGTTCATATTTTCATTCTGTTCAAAAGTTTTCACCCTCCGGTTCTTTTTTTATTCTGAACCTGTGATACATTTTTCAGGATTCTTTGATGAATAAGTTAAAAAGAACAAAGTTTATGCAAACGTTATGCTTTTCTTGCATTTGTGGTTGATGGCTGAATTAAAAATGATGCCAGAATCAAACCTTAAAACTGTATAAAAGTATACATTTTGTTGCATGAAAAGTTTGATGCAAGACCTTTCACAACACCAGTACTGTTAATGTCTAAATACTTTTTGGTGCTATGTTATAAACTGAACTGTCTTATGTGAGCCAAGCTGTGCTGATTTAAAAGATGCTTTCAACTTTTGATGGATGTGTCCTCACCTTAGATGTGACCCTCGCTTTAGACGCATGACTGGTGAAGGACAAGTGGCAAATGAGCGATAGAAGTGATAGAACACAGCCGGAGCGAACACTAATGGCCTTTCCTTCAGATTTCTCATCTGTCCAAGAAACAGTCAAAACATCAGCAGAAAAACCTGTGGAAACCAGTTCGTGTTTTAGACTTTCTTTCAAAAGACTTTCTCTCATTTTATAAGCTAATTATTTAACCTAATCAAACTATCATTCCATTTCATTCAAACGGCATCCTTCTCAGTGTTAATAGACATTCAGATATTTGACCCGAGGAGGATTTGAGAGATAAACCTACGAGTCTGAGTGAGAGTCTGATGTTTTTATGGACGACAGTAGCTGTGGCTATTTTTCTCCCTGCTCACCTAATAAATTGGTTTTACCCTGTTTGCTTGCAAATTACCCTTCCCTCCTCTCCTAATTTTCCAATTTGCTGTGTCATTTATATGTAATTTGGGATCGCACTGGGCCATATTACTTTCGCAAATAAGGTGATAGACTTTATTGAGGCACTTTAGAGAAAGAGGGCTATGAACCAAAGCGCAATTTGCCAACCTAAGTAGACTTAGCTTTTTCAAAGACTGCTTTAAAAAAAAAGTACTTTTTTTAAAAGCTAATTTCATTCTCAGTGTCAAGGTAAGGATGTTTGTCATCCAAACCCACGCAAAATATAAGACAAAAAATGAAACCAATACTAATTCGTCTGCACGCAGCTCACATTTCTCAAATAATAGGACGTCCTCGGAGACCGAGGCTGGCACAGAAGAATTAGCATGAGCTCTGTTGTACTGTATCAGAACCTCTGAGGGCCTTCCTCTGTCTCTTTGATGTTCCGTGGCTTTATTCAGTGTTGCTGACAGATAAAACAACATATTGGACGTGCCAAGAGGGCAAAACATGTCCTGGGAGTCTGCTGACGGCTCCTTTACATTCATTTGCAAAGTCGATTGTGAAGGAGTGCGACTTTCTGGCAGCAGATGTCCTTGTTTCTGCACCACCTCGGGTTTGTGGTGACAGAGGGGTGGCCCATCAAAACACTATTAGGGCTCAGACCATTTGGCAGAGGGTACGTGCCCAGACTGGTGCAGTATCATCAGCCTCTGATCTATGAGAACGTCAGGCTCTATTATCTAATTACCAGGGTCATCAAATGGGCAAGACATTTCACCACATAATTACACCATTCGGTTGTCTCCATGGAACAGCCAGGGCTGGGATGGATCCAGCAACCACTAGTTGTTTACGGAGTTCAACTAGATTTAGAAAATGAACTCTTTTAAAACATACATTTCTTACTGGTTTTTAAGCTCTCTACTAACAATCTTCAACCGAGCATATACTGTACATGCATATGGAGAATTCTGTCATTTCTGGTCAAAAATGAAAATTTTCAGTGGCATTTCCATCATTTCAAATGATGTGCTGTCTTTAAGGGTCCACTGAAGTGCTTTGAAACACGCAGCATTATTTTGTATTGACGCAATGGACTACTTGCACAACTACTTCCGTGTTCTACTTGTAACGGCTCAGGATTTTCCGGTTAGCGTTCAGCGCACCTACATACAGACAGTTTCTCATGAGGACGCAGATTATTACTACATTTTAGGGCTGGCATTTCTTTAAAAAACAATTAATCATATTATCTGCGTTAACATGAATCATATTCAACCTGCTGAAAGGTTACTATAAATATATTTCCCTTCGGTATGTGCATTCTGAATAATAAATAAATACATTTCCCCACTTTTGTTTTGTTGTTATATGGTTTAACTTCAATTGCAATTTTTGCAATTTTTTTATTTGTAGTAAAACCAAGGCTAATTTGTTTGTGTGCGTTGGTGCTCTTATTCCGAGCCCATGCTTATTCCACTGTTTAAAATTTCTGAATGAATGTGTGGTAACTGCCTTATTTAATGATGTTAAACATTTAAATAATTTGAAACAGTAACACGCTGACAGTGCGACTATTGAATACTCATATTTTGGCATTAGACTACATAAAGTGAAATGATGACAGAATATGACACAGAATAGTGACTAACATATTTAATACAGATAAATAAATGTTCATTATGATCTTATTCATCAGATCTCACAAACTGCAGCGTCGCGATTAGGCCACTATAGAGCACTGACACCCTGTGGTGAACAATCACCTATGATTACCAGCCACTGCTTTCTCAGATCGGTTTATGTTGGATTAAAACTTCACGTTCCGTTGAGTTTGGAAAATTCTGTACTCAGTTATCATCAGAATATGTCTTCTCTTGTCTCTGAAAATTTGCGAATTTGAAATCATCCTGCAAAATCTCATTTTATTAGGCGTTTAAGTCAAATAGATGATTACAGCGCATTGAAAATGTACATAACCGGAAATAACTGAGCCGTACGATTTCAAAACGGAAGTGTGTCACGAAGCTCAGTGCAAGTAGTCCATTTCAACTGAAACAGGAAGACAGGAAGTGTGGGACACATCAGCAGTCCTGCCCCTTTTTTTTAAAACACCCAATAGCGTTTAGTTTATATAGTTTATAGAGGGTATGCATTGGCGTCACTTTCCCGCCAAGACTGAGAGTCTTCAGCATGAATGGATGTAATAGGGACGATGCGAAAACGCGAGTAAAACAAACAACAATCAGTTTAAATTAAAGGTTGCTGAACTTAATATAATGTTCCTAACAACTTAAAGCTTCATGAAACCCCAACTGAAACTTTTTCTGAGATTTGGGCAGAGGTGTTTGTGTCGCACATCATATATGAAAATGTTAGCATCCATTAATTTTAATTGTTGGAGAAACCTGGTTAATTTTGAGCTTTTTTGCTTTATTTTTCACCCTTCTGGGTTTAAAATCTACATTGTGCTGACGTCACAGTTTGTGACGTGGCAATAGACTATAGTACTTTGATGACACGTCTTATGAGAAGAGGCTTCGCCTAATTATTCATGACAGCACGTGTTGATTTGCTATGACAGATGCTTCAAACTGTGAGATTGCCTACAATAACTGAGAGAAACCTTAATGGATCGAAGGATAATGATAAAAATCCATGCAGTGGTTTTTAATTAATCTGTAAAAATAATATTCCCTTTTTCAAATCAAGCCATTCTCAGATGTCTGTCGTTGTGGCGTCACACCCACAGAGGCCGCTTCCACGATAGTTGATTGACATGAGCGTTTTACCTCAGATAAGCTGCAACAGTCCGCCCTCTTTGTTTCGATGCTGGAGCAGGGATGTAAATTAGACAAGAATATCTCCAATTGAGCCATGGAGGTGTTGTGTTGCTGGATGTAATAATGAATGTAGTGGTCGTCATTTACTCCCGACATCTACACCGCTGAAGATGCAGTAGATTATGTTTGTTTGTGAAGGGAATGCGCCTCCCGATCTACATATATCCGTTCACGCGAATAATTCGTGATCCAGCTTCACTTACAGCAGAAGTGAGTATAAGGGTTTTTTATGAGTCTTTTGCGATTGCCTTTCCTAATAAAGTGCTAGTTAGCAAGTTTAGCGGGCCCGATACGTTTTATGGTCTGCGCCAATTCGCACATATGATCCACTCCGTGCTAGCTCGTCTCTGGACAGGAGCAGTGTGTGTGTGCGCTGCGGCAGTTCGTATGAAACAGCGTGAAACCAGACTTCATTCGCCCCAGTACAAGTATATATACGCTGTCTGAATTGTTCCCTATCCCCTGTATAACCCCCATTCACCATATAGAAACAATTCTGTGAACAAGTGACTGATTTCAGCCGCAGCTTCAGCGTCTATTTACACTGTAGGGGGCGGGACGCTTCGGATTCTAGAGAGCATTTGATTGGACAAAAAGTTTGATGAAAACCTGAAGTGTAGGGTGATGTCATCAAAATTGTTGATCCATATTTGCGGAAGTTAGAGACTGTATGTTTTGAATGGGTATGTTTCGTGAATACAAATTTTGTCATTGTTTTGAAACACACTATGTTATAGACAGTATTCATATAGACGTAGACGATGTAGACGTATTTATACTAAAAGCCAAAAAAACTTCCATTTTGATTTCATGGGGGACTTTAATACTCTTATGTGATGGAAATTACAGTGATTTAATTGTATATTTTAAATATTTTTTGAATGAAATGGCTGACTCTTTTGTCTTAGCTAAGGGTAATTACATTTTATGTAATGTACATTTTTATTTTTTTTTTACATTTGAGCATGATTGTACAAAATTACAATTATGGCACACAATAATTAATTATATTAACTTAGTTTTCTTCACAAATCACATCACATATTTTACTATTTACAACTTAGTAAACAACTGTACTAACATTTAAAAAAAAATGTGGGAGAAAAACAAACAAAAAATATTTTATTTTCATAGAGTGAATATTAGATATAGATGTATAGGTTTAAAACTAGATTTTGTGATATATTATAGATACTGTGAAATATTCTTACAATTTAAAATAACTGTTTGTATTTATGCTTGCTTTTTCTTTTTCTATTCTATCTGTTTTCTTTTTATTTATTATATAATTTTAATAAACCTTTGCTACGTGTACTGCATTAGGCTAACTGAGACTTGTCATAGCACTTACATGTTATTGCTCTTTTGTTGATTTTGATTGCTTCCATTGTCCGTTGTCGCTTTGGATAAAAGCGTCTGCTAAATGTCTAAATGTAAAATGTATCATTTATTCCTGTGATGGCAATTTGGAAAGCATTCTGTATGCTGATTTCATGTTCAAGGAACATTTAATATTACTATCAATGCTGAAAACAGTTGTGCCAAACATTTTTGTGAAAACCATGATTTTGTTCATGATTTTTCAGTGAACAGGAAGTTCAGAAGAACAGCATTTATTTAACAGAAATCTTTAGTAACATTATGTTTTTATTTTAACTTTTAAACAATTTAATGCATTGTATAATAAATTTATAATTATATAATAATCAATTTATTAATTTGAGGTTATTGTAGGCTATATACAGAGCTGGGTAGATAACTTACAAATTGTAGTCCATTATTGATTCTAAATAACATGAAAACAATTGTAGTTTGTAACGTAATCTATTACATTACACAATTTAGGTAATATAATCAGACTACTTAAATTACTTTTCGATTACTTTTGACCTAACTTATTTATCACATTAATTTACCATATTAATATATAAATACAAAGAGTAAGAAAATATATTCCATTTGTTATTATTCGTAACATAATCATTAAACATTACATTAAGTCAAGATTTCCCAAACCGGGATTTGTGAAGGAACTGCAGGGGATTTATGAGTTTAATGAAAAGCTATAATTAATTAAATCATAAAAATGTAAAATTAAGTTAAATCATTTTAAAATAACATTAATCAAAATTTTATTATTCTTACTAAAAAAAATATATATATTTTATTTTTTACCTGCAAGTTATGTGACCATTAAGCAGCGTCAGAGAACTGGGAACATGAAAATGTGATACTTAATTATAAAAATATTTATTTTAAAATCTCATTTGTGTATTTGTGTGAATGTCTACAAAACTGGAAGACTTTCTGAATATACGTGGTAGGCTATTTTTTAACAGAATATTTAAATGATGAAAAAAAGGAATTAGGGAGAATCATCTGAATAGTTTATTGCTAGTGTGTAACTAATTTGTAACCATGAAATCAGTAAAAAAGTAACTGTAGTCTGATTACAGGTATTTAAAATGTAATTTAAGTACAAGTACTTAATTTTTGGAATCTGATTACCTAATCCAGATTACATGTAATCACTTACTACCCAGCACTATATATCTTATTCATTCAGCTGCATTTTTTGAGCTCTTCAAAGCATGAAATTAACTATTTTCACTCCCTTTCATGAAAATATGTTGTGCACAACCCTACATTGGAAACTTGAAGGAGAAGTTCACTTCCAGAACAAAAATTTACAGATAATTTACTCACCCCCTTGTCATCTAAGATGTTTTTGAGGAAAAAAAATAGGATTTCTCTCCATATAGTGGACTACGGTACCAGCGAGTTTCCAAAATGCAGTTTAAATGCAGCTTCAGAGGGCTCTAAACAATCCCAGCCGAGAAAGAAGGGTCTTACCTAGCGCAACGATTGGTTACTTTCTATAAAAAAAAATAAAAATTATATATGTTTTAACCTCGTCTTGTCTAGCTCTGTGTATACTCTTTGTATTCCGGGTCTATAAAGTTAGGGCAGGTCGAAAAACTCCCATCTCATTTTCTTCTCCAACTTCAAAATCGTCCTACATCAATGTTTTAGCTTTTTATTGTAAAGGGCGTTCGCTATATGGAGAGAAATCAAGGGGGTTAGTAAATTATCTGTAATTTTTTATTCTGAAAGTGAACTTCTCCTTTAAGTAAAATCTTAACCAATCACCAGTTACTTATTGTTTATATTCAACCTCTATATTCAACCTCAAGCCTCTTCGGACCACACCATACAAACTCAGCAGCGTATCGTCTGCGTGAATGGCTGTATTCGAGCTCCACTAAGTGAGAAGGAAGTGCCACTGTGGCAGACTGAGATGCTGTGAATAAATCGATTAGAGGACCCGCTTGACGGATGGTCTCATAAGGGGGACAGGGCAGACAGAGGAATTCATTTGGCTGGTGAGATCGGTGCCAAGGCAATCCATCTCTCCACAAATTTGCCAATTTCCTCCATCCCACTGCACAATTAGGCACCCGTCTCCTCTGGATTTTTGGTGATGATGCATGTGTGGAAAACGCGGCTCTGATGTGGCGCGCGGTTGTTTGTAATGAAAAACAAATTTAGTTTAAGGGGGAAAAATATGGAAGCTCAGACTAAAAAGATAACACGGTTAACCGACTTAACGTAGATGTAAATAACGTTACTCTGACCTTATGATTGTATACCCAGCGCGCTATTTGGGACAGAGCCCATTTGTCCAATGGACTATATCAGCATGTATTATTCTGTAAATCAAGTCATGTATCTAGGGAGAAAAATATTTTCCAGCTCAATAGCTGAAGCATAACAGCGGTGTGGATGTGATTCATGAAGCAGGTGCGCCAGCGTACGTTTGCTAACAGGGGATCTGAACTCAACGCCTCAGTGAGTACAACATCTGTTCAGTCCCATAAAGCCACAAAGTTCTTCAGCACTGATCTTTAATGGCACAATGAGTTTGTCTACAGTGGATGTAGAGCATATATGTCGTGAAAGAGTGTGCCTGCCAGAAGCTGTTCAGCAGCAATAGGACTCAGTGTGGAGCTGATGTTGAACTCATATCCTGCTCTCTCCTGTAATGAGGGCAGCGCATTAACAAGCACTAATTGGATGCTTTTTTACTGGCTCTTCCCAACCCTGAAGGTCAGAGACGGAGGAAGAGAGGAGACTGTGGGCTGAGAGAGAGAGAGAAAGGTATGCTGTGCATCAGCTTGATTCATTTGTTAGCTATTTCTCTTCTTTTTCAATGATGCTGAAACAACTTTACAAAAAAAAAAACTTTTTCAAGCTCTTGAACTCTAATGATGACTAAAAGGACCGAGATCTTTGGAAAGAAGCTGCAGTCAGCTGTTTTGCTTTGTCCTTGGACGATTCTTTGCAGAAGTTAGACAATGGTGTTGTATGGATATGTGCACACTGCCCTCTAGTGACACACAAACACTGGCAGCCCAGTGGATGTTGTATATTCAGGAATAAAATGTATTAAAATATAAATATAAAAAATAAGCATATTAATAAAATCAGACATTAATAAGCCATTTAAGTTATACTATAAATAATAATATATGAGAATTTATTTTAAGTGATCATCAAAAACAAGCATACATACCTTATTTTCCCTCATGCGCTATTTTAAGTTGTACAAAACCGTTCGTTTTGCAGCTTGATATTGCGAATTGGTCTTACTATATTATTTTGATGTACTATCTCAACTAGGAAAACACTGGTTTGTAGTGCGAACAGTTTTACCGTTTCTTCGCGTTTTCCCTTACAACAGCTAATGAACCGGAAGTCCCGCTAACTTTCACGTATACATAACTTATCGTGTTTTGGTTTGCTTGAGTGTTTAGGCGAAAGTAATATACATTAGATTAAAAATTAAAATGAATAAATACAAATAAAGAACAAACCACTATCATGGTCATTTCTATAATAACGCAACTAACATGACCATTCATATGAGAGAAAGCATAAACAACTATTTCACAGACCACAGGTCTGTTAGCTTTGCATTTGACATAACTCATTATGAATAAGGCTGTAAACTAAGATATTTAGAGTTATTCATTACATGTTCTTCCCAAATGGGTTCACACAGCAGCCAGGAGGACTGGCAATGTTTTTCTTTTTCATAAAAATGGAGCCAATTTCATTTTAAACTTGACATCAGTCCACCTGCCAATGTTTTATACTGCAACCACCAGAGGGCAATCTAGTTTAAGCAATGCTATAGAACAGGTGCTGGCTTTATCTCTAGGCTGTTAATTAAATCTTTTAGAACAGATCAGAAACTTTTCCCATCAAATATAATTCTCACATGTGTATATTCACCCGCGCCAATGAAAGAATGGAATATCAGAGATTATCTTAATTGTTTTTCCTCTGTTTTTCTTTCTTTATAAAGCACAGCTCTTTTAAAAAAAAAAAAAAAAAAAAAAAAAAAAAAGAGACAGTAAAGATGTGGAATCAGGGTCTTTAAAAGTCATATTTACAAAAGGCAGCACAACACAGATTATGACCACAGCTAATCTTATTTACATTTACCTTTTAAAAGCTCATGGGTATAAAACTATAGCACAGTGAAAAGATGAAAGAAAAAAACCCACACGATTATAATACAAAAATAAAATGGGAAAGAATACGAGTACACAATGCTGATGGTTTGAAGGGATATTACAATGCAGTGTGCTGTACAAAACTGAAGAGGCGTTCACTTGGTTCCACACAGAGTTGTGAGACGATTCTGCATTGGGGTGAAAAAGTTATTTTAATTTCTGCCAGTTTAGAAGATGGTATCATTTAAAGAACACATTTAAAGTACATTTAGAAAGCCAAGCTTTCCTCAGTTTCATTAAGAATGTACACAGCAACACATACCTGAAGGTTTCTGATACTGCGTAGGGCCTTCTCATCCAGCTGACTCAGATCCACAGAGTCCATCTCACTGGCCAGCAGCTGAATGCACTGAAATGATAAAGAAAACAGGTCATGTATGCTTACATACACAATGTTTTTTGCTCAATTAGTAGCAGTAGCAAAAATCACCCACCTCTCCGTTTCCAATGGGGACACTAATGACAATGTCCTCTCCCCCGCCAGCAATAGGTGAGCCGTTAACAGACATGCTGTACACCTTCTCCCTGTGACGTGCAAGTCTCAATGCTGGAGTCTTGGGCAATCTGACAGAAAAACAGACATTTACACAAACAGTCCTTAGAAAAAGGTCATCAGACTATTTTTGACAATGTTTGGGAACCATTTTTAAATTATCTGGACCTTGAGGACGCAAAAAATTGAATTTCATAGATGGAGACCATGTAATATACAATTTTTTATTTTTTTTTTCAGAGCCACATTGTCAAGTGTAAGCATTTACCTTGGGTCAAAGCGTGGCGTGATTAGCGGAGTGGCACCAATGATTGAAGACTCCTGTAAACTTCTAGCAGGGGTGATCAGAGGCTTTCTTGTAGACCTGTGTTCAAAAAGCAAACATGGATTCAGACTTCAAAAGTACAATCCATTTGGATTCTGTAAGGCAACATTGCTAGTACAAAATATGTGTTTAATGGTAGCTAAAATGCATTTTCTTTACTTTTGGATGATGTTGCCCTGTTTGCTGATGGAGAGCGCTCTGGCCTTTTTGGAGGTAGAAGGTGCCTTCTTTGATGCTTTCTTCTACATTAGACACATTGAGGAGATAAAGGGAGTCAGGCTCTTGTACACATAAACAGGGGCCCAATTTTCTCGAGGACCCTTCAAAGACTACTTTGAAACTTTTGACAAATTACAAACCATTTTCTTTAAAAGGGTTAGTTCACTTCCAGAATAAAAATTTCCTGATTATTTAATCACCTCCCATGTCATCCAAGATGTTCATGTCTGTCTTCTGTCAAAAAGAAATTAAAGTTTTTAAGGAAAACCTACTACTATTTTTCTCCATAGTAGACTTTAATGGGGATCAACAGACTGAAAGGTCCAAATTGCAGTTTCAATGCAGCTTCAAAGAACACAAAAAACAAGGGTCTTATCTAGCAAAACAATTGGTCATTTTCTAAAATGATAACATAAATAAATAACTTATATTTAACTACAAATGCTCATCTTGCTCTAGCTGGACTTCACGCATTACAAAGTCACATTAGAAAGGTCACACATGATGTATGCTAAGTACCGACCCAGTGTTTACAAAGCAAATGTGCAAGAAAACACCCTTTACAAAAAAACAAAACAAAACAAAACAAAACAAAAAAAAGATTTTTCCACCCTACCTTACTGAACCAGAGTGCACATATGAAGAACTAACTGCGCGTCATTACGTAATGCGTTAAGTCCCAAATGCGCATTGCAGAGCTAGTTCAAGATTGGCAGATTGTTTTGCTACATAAGACACCTATTCCTTGTCTCGGATCGTGTGGAGCCCTTTGAAAGTGCAATTTGGGCCTTCAACCCTTTGATCCCCATTGAAGTCCACTATGTGGAGAAACATCCTGGAATGTTTTCCTCAAAAACTTTGATTTCTTTTCGACTGAAAACAGACAAAGATCTTGGATGACATGGGGGTGAGTATTCTTTTTTTTTTTTTTTAATTCTGGAAGTGAACTAATTCTTTAACATGAATAACTGAAGATCAAACAGTAGAGTATAGCGCTAGCAACGCAAAGGTTATACATGGAAAATACATGAACTAATACAATGTATACAGTGAATGCAATGCAGTTTGCTTTAGAAAGTGTAAATGTCTAAATGTCAATGTAAATTTAGACTATGCTCCCTTCATAATTTCCTACTTAGATATTTGGAAGTGGTAATCCAGATTTTTAAATTTCTTGAGATTTTTTCCACTTCTACATAGTGACAACCAATCACATGTGCTCAACTTGTCAATACAATAACTTCAACATGATTTGAATGCCCTACTTCGTAGATTTCAAAGATTATACTACCACAAACCTTCTTCACTGCAGACTTGAGGGGTGCTAAGTTTTCATCCTCCAAGTTTGCACCATTCTTGGCATCTGTAAACAAGGTGAAAGTGGGGGAAAAAAACAAACAAAAAAAAAATAAAAAAATCAGCTTTGAAAATACAGGTAAGAAGGTTTTATAAGCTGACAGAGGATGCAAAATGTACCTTTGCCAGCAAACTTGGGAATTACGTGATTCTCTGCAATAGCAAGCTCCACTTGAGCAGCTTCCTCCCTCACCTGAACAGAGAGAAGACTTTAAATCAAGATCAACAGTGATAGATTTAAAGGAGAAGTCCACTTCCAAAACAAAGATTCACATATAATGTACTCACCCCCTTCATGTCTTCATGTCTTTCTTTCTTCAGTCGTAAGGAAATTATGTTTTCTGAGGAAAACATTTCTGCATTTTTCTTCATATAATGGACTGGTATGGTGCCCCGATTTTGAACTTCCAAAAGGCAGTTTAAATGCTGCTTCAAACGATCCCAAGTGCCGAGGAAGAAGGGTCTTATCTAGCAAAACGATCGGTTATTTACATTTAAAAAAAAAAATAATAATAAATAAAAAATTAAATACTTTTTATTCTCAAACGCTCATCTTGCCTTGCAGTCCTTGAACTCTGTGTATACTGGCTCAAGAAAGGTGAGGTATGCCAAAAAACGCATTTCTCCCTCAGCTTCAAAAATCATCCTACATTGCTGCAGAAGTACCAACACAGTCTTTGCAAAGTGAACATGCAATGAAGATCAAACACTCTTAACAAAAATGGTAAAACAGTGATAAAGGATGATTTTTAAGTTGAGGGAGAACATGAGACGGGAGTTTTGACATACCCTAACTGTCATGAACAGGAACAAAAACAGTCCAGGCAGAGCAAGACAAGATGAGCTTTTGGCATTAAAAAGTATATCAATTGTATTATTTTTATTAAAACAACAGATTGTTACGCTAGATAAGGCCCTTCTTTCTTGGTTGGGGTCATTTACAACCACATTTGGGATCATTTGAAGCCGCATTTAAACTGCATTTTGGAAGTTAAAACCGGGGCACCATAGCAGTCCATTATATGGGAAAAAGTGCTGAAACGTTTCCCTCAAAAAACTATTTCTTTACGACTGAAGAAAGACAGACATGAATATCGTGGATGACAAGGGGGTGAGTAAATTAAATGTAAATTGTTGTTCTGGAAGTGGAGTTCTCCTTTAACAATACATATTAGTTTATAACATGTAAAACATTTGGACAAACTTGTTCAATGCAAGTACCTTTGAATCATCCACTGGTGACTTTGGCTTCTCTATATCTAAAGGTTAAAAAAAAAACCATGAGACAGAATACCAAAGTGTATTTACACGCAATATTTATTTGCGATTATGTTATTTTACTACATATTAAAGAAAACTACATGGACTATTTGTCAAATGATGCAACTGACATATGTGACCCTGGACCACAAAACCAGTCTTAAGTAGCATGGGTAACGTATATTTGTAGCAATAGCCTAAAATGATAATGTTCTATGAAGACATTTTATAAACTTCCTACTGTAAATATATCATAGCTTAACTTTCAAATTAGTAATATGTATTGCTAAGAACTTTATTTGGACAACTTTAAAGGTGATTTTCTCAATATTTAGATTTTTTGCACCCTCAGATTTTCAAATAACTAGTTGTATCTCGGCCAAATATTGTCCCATCCTAACAAACCATACATCAGTGGCAAGCTGATTCAGCTTTCAGACGATGTATACATGGCAATTTACAAAATATTGACCCTTATGACTGATTTTGTGGTCCAGGGTCACACATATGACGTGATACAACAGAAATAAGAAAACACTTACTGCAATAATCGATCCAGTTCATCCTCCTCACAGCCATTGGAAGCTTTATCAGAGCGGTCTTGTAAAGGTTGTCTGCATCTTTAAGAAGATTGTTCGTCTTCTCCTTCAGTCTTTCAACAATGGTATGAACTACAAACAAAGAATCAAGCTTTCAAAATATGAATATAAATACTTACGAATTCAGACACTAACGACAAACTTACCTTCATCGTCAAAATCGAGGAGAAAAGCTTCCAGTTTCGGCGTTTTGGCATTCTTCTTGTTTTTAGCATTCTGGGTGCGTTTTCTCGGTGCCATGATGAACCTGAAAAAACAAAAACGATAAATTACTTCAATTCTATGGCGACTACACTCATATATTTCAGTACATGGTATATATTCAGTTAATAAAATCGTTTTAAAGCGCATTTATAATTTTCTTACTCTAATAACCCGGTCTATATCGAACTGTCTCTCACTGGAGCGGACATCGGCAGTTAGGAAGAGCCTTTTCAAATTTAACGCTGCGACGTCACCAAGCCAATCAGCATGCAGCTTTGACTGTCGCTTTGTAAACATGCTCCGCGCTCTGACCAATAAGAAATCGCCTCTCTTAAACGAAGAATCTGGCCAATGCTTGAGTGTTTTACTCTCACGACTAAAAAGAGAAACAATCGGATTGGTGAATGATACATGTGTTCCCGGAAGGAGCTCGTCGCAGTTGTCACATGTACGTTTACGATAGAAACTATAAGATTTTATACGCTCTCACAGAGATATGATTTGTGGTTTAGCAGATAAATTAAAATATTGGCGGAGTATGATTAATATTATAGCGTTAAATAGATATATTTAATAGATTTGTTAATGAATCTCGTGTGAAAGAACGTTTTCTGTCGTTTTGCTACTGAAAAGGGTTTTTAAAAATGTCCAGTGCTGTTTTATTATCATTGCACCAGCGACTCAAAAAATGCTTTGAGACGTTAAAAGCGAATAAAACCATTTGGGATGGTGAAGTAGCTGAATGTAAACCTCTCATGAGCTCTCTTGGAAACCTTGCAGTGCAGTTAAAGGCATTGAAAAACGTTCAGATTGCAAACACACCTCTTGCCAATTTCCCTAGTTTGAACGAACGCCTTCATTACAAACTGTCACTGGCTGTGGATGCAGTTTTGGGAAAACTAGCTGAGAAAATGTGAGTCCTGTTTGAATATCACTTTAATACACATTAAAACCAATGCTTCATTTAATGTTGTCTTTATTTCCAGGGATGCTCTTCAGAAGGTGCGGGATGCCATCAGTCAACAGGTTTCTGCTGTTTTCCAGTTCTATGAGAAGAACACAGAAACTCTTGACATTAATGCTTGTGTCTCCAGAACAGCCATCTGTCCTTCTAGTTCAGACATGTTAGAGTGGCTTCAAGATGCAGATCGCTATTACCGCCTACAGTATCCTTTAAGTCTCATTCCTCACGACCACTGTTGGCATCAATGTGATACTTCATGTCTCTGTGTATTGCACTATTTTGCAATTAATCCTCAATTTATCTGGTCAGATTAGTGCAGAGAAGGAACCTCCTGCAGACGCTGACACCCAGTGACCTTACGTTAATGGAAACAGCACCAAAGAGATGGGAATCTCTACATTCAGCTAGTGGAGAGGAGAGAATTGCAGGTATTTCCCCTTTTCCTAGAGTAGATAAGGTGACACTCTTTGGCCCCATTTTTACCTGGTATTAATGTCTGCCTTGGGTGATCTGATTACAAGTGGTTGGAACTAAAACAGCAGTAACAGCAGTCCAGAACAGTTTGTGATGCTGCCACTCCCTTCTTATCACATGTGGCCATAAAAACACATTTAATATGGTGTTACCAGGTGTAAACCGAGAATTTAATACTGTGTAATAGTTTGGCTGCATCTATTAATCATTTGTTTTCTGTGAAGTGAGTATATTGTATAATGTATACAAATATGTGACCCTGGACCACAAAACCATAAGTCATAAGTAGCACGGGTATATTTGTAGCAATAGCCAACAATACATTGGATGGGTCAAAATTATAGATTTTTCTTTTATGCCAAAAATCATTAGGATATTAAAAGATCATGTTCCATTAAAATATTTTGTAAATTTCCTACCGTTAATATATCAAAATTTAATTTTGGAATAGTAATATGCATAACTAAGAACTTCATTTGGACTACTTTAAAGGCAATTTTTTTGCATTCTCAGATTCCAGATTTTCAAATAGTTGCATATTGTCCTATCCTAACAAACCATACATCAACAAAAACATTTACAAAAAACTTGACCCTTATGACTGGTTTTGTAGTCAAGGGTCACATATACATAACATATACAATGTATAATAGTAAAATGAGAGCTTTGGTCTCTAAATATTTATGTTCATTTTTTGTGTTATAGATGCATTGTGTCAAGTGTCATTCTTCATGGAGACTGAATAAATGTCAGCTATGTTATCAAGAAGTCATTTCCACATCCTGTGTTGACTGTTCTCAGTTCGGCAATGAAGATTCTTAAAAAAAGGGCAGTGTTATGGTAATGATGAAACTCAGACTCCTGGATTAATTTTCTTTTGCCATGGACATTAACTCGATAAAGACTGTAAGAGCAGTGCTCTATTTTAATAAATGTGGTTAGTTAATTCATGCTTTTTATTTTTTATATTGATAAAACAATTGCACTGTTGTCATTGAATGTCACATCACACGTCTTTTATTTTTTTATTCTTAGAAGGTTCAAGTTCACACAATTTTAATAAACAAATACAGAGAAAACAATGAACAGCAATCAGACATACAGAATAGGTGTACTGTTTCTACAGACAGTGGTGGTGTACAGTCATTTGTTTACAACACACAAGATACATTACCATTTACAAGAAAAAGAAACGGAAAACACTGCAAAATGGGCTTAAGAGTTGAGTTAGCCCACAGTTAATACTATAGAACTATAAAAACAAATGAAAATCTTATCAAAATGTGGTCAAAACTAATCTAAATGTCCTAATCAATAGTATAATATCTGAATGAACACTTCATTTGAGAAAATAGGGTCACACTTTATTTTAAGGTGCAATTCTCAGCATTAACAAACCATTAACTACAATTTTTGCCTCAGTGAAATCCTAATTTGCTGCTTTTAAATTGTAAGGTAGTTGTTAAGTAGGAATGTAGAATATGGTCACGCTGAATACAGTATGTGCTTTTTAAGTTCTAATAAACAGCCAAATGTTAATAATAAGCATGCTAATAAGCAACTAGTTAATAGTGGGATTTGGTCCATATACTAAAGTGTTACCAAAAATACAGTAATAGGCAGAGAGAGCTAAAAACAGAAAGGGGAAGTAAAATGATTTTGAAAACCTTAGATCCACTGCAATACTACTACGATGTTTCTACTCAAACACTATGTTCCTAATTCTAGATACTAGACTGTCTTTAATTAAAGGTGCACTCAGTAAATTTTTCCACATTAAAACCTTACCTCTGAAAAAAAACTTATGACAAATTAATTAAAAATGTACACTCACACAAACTGAGATCACATCGCCAGCTGTGTTTTACAATTGAGTTCAGCTATAAAGTTCAGTTAAAGTTGAAGTGTGTCATTCTTTCCAGTGTTTGGGTTGAAACTATATGTTTTTCAGTGGTAAATGGCAATCATTATTTTTTCAATTCTGTTTTTGCTAGTGGTGCAGAAATGACAGACTTTAAAGGTGAAATGTGTAGTTTCTGCACCTGTGTCCCCCCAAAAAAGTGAAAAAAATGTTCTGACAAACTAATAGTTTCACTCCAAACTCACAACAATGGTTGTGCCAATGATGCACTGAAAAAATAGCAGATTGCAATTCCATTTTGGTGCCACTAGTGGTGCAAAAGTGACGGTTTAAAAATAAACTTTACAAACATAAACATACAAATATATCTAAACAAAACGATATAACAATAAATATGTATATTACAGACAACATAATGAAGGAGCCAGAGTCAACAGCATCAACAAGTGTCCAATGTATGAGCAATGAAAGAAAAAAAAAAGAAGATAAATGCATCTGTCCATTGAAAGAAATATTACCGAGTGCACCTTTAATCATTAATCACACCTTCCCACATTTGCCTTCACTTTTTATCTTCATCATACATACTCCTTTAGAGGCAGGGTACTGGTGGTGATAGGCTTCGGTGGGTCGGGAGCAGAAGGCCTTGAGTTTGCAAAACTACGGCCTATGTATCCACGTCTGTACCCTCCTCTCTCGATGTGCGGGCAGGTACTGCTGAGCACCGCCCCGCTGATCATAAGAATCACTGCTGCCGCCCATCCCAGGTAAATGGCCTGACCCAGCTCCCGCTTGTGCTGGAGGGGAACATTGGGGTTGTAGAAGTCCTGCACCACAGTGTTTGCTGTCCAGGAAACCGGCACTAGGACGCACAGGCCCGTCAGGATGAAGAGCACCCCACCGGACAGCGCTATGCCAGCCTTGGCATGGCGATCGTCCCCGGCACAGGTGGTGCACTTCATTCCACAGCAAGAGACGGTGCAGGACAACCAGCCCAAGAAGATAGCAATGCACATCAGCGCCCGTGCCGCCTGGATATCAGGCGGTAGAGCCAGCATGGAGTCGTAGGTCTTACACTGCATATGGCCAGTGGTCTGGTAGATGCAGTTCATCCAGATCCCCTGCCAAACTATTTCGGAGGTCAAGATGTTGCTGCCTATGAAGGCCGTGACCTTCCACTGGGGAAGGGCGGTCACTGCTATAGCCATCACCCAACCTGTCACGGCACAGGTGAAGCTGATCAGCTGCATACCTGTGTTCACCATCTCGCCACCCTCTGAGTACCACGCCTCCTCGGGCCACAACCTCGACGACACTTTTCCGCTTGCAGGTGGTCCAACTATAGACAATAGCTTCAGACCTCCTTGCCCACAGAGGTAGGCACTTTGCCAGTCCTCGGCAAGAAGTCTCGGTCAGTCCTTCTTTGAAAGTTCCTTGCTAGATCTCTAGGTTTTGCCTTTCAGATTTCTCGGAACAATTTGTCCCCAGACGCATCAGTCCTCAGGTGCTTCTTTAAAGTTCCTTGCTAGACCTCTCAGTTCTTTTTCAAATTTCTCAGAGTGCATTCAGTTCAGGTGCATTCTTGTCCGTTTTTGGTCTCGTCACCTTTGCCAATCCTCCGCAAGAAGTCTCAGTCAGTCCTCCTTAAAAAGATCCTTGCCAGACCTCTCTGATTTGATTTTCAGAATTCTTGGAACAAAGTTTTGTTCACCCACATTCTATTCCGTCTTTTGGTTCCTCAGACAGTTGTGTTCACTTTCGCCTGGTCTTTCTTTGAAGTGATGAATAATTGAAGAACTGATGCCACCGTCTCAACTCACCCACATGGGTTTGATTGAACTTCAATGAGTACCACCATCACAGGCTACGTCCGGGGGGTAGAAGTTGGTCTTGCACCACTGTAAAGTGCAGTGGACTTCTTGTCTTCTTGGTAAAGAAAGATCTACTCTCATCGCAGGGACATGTGTCCCTGTTGCTACCCAGTCCGGTGTTGCCTTACCCAAACAGGTCACACCGATTGAATTCGATACTGTGACGTGGATGCATTGGCTGTCAAAGATGCATTACTTCCAAGCACCCAACAAACGTCAAACAAAACCTAGAGTCTGAACGATGGCAAAGGCACTTCGTAAATTATCCACGAGTTTTGTGTGGATTAAAAAGAAAGGTTCTTCAGATGTGACACCTGTGCGGATAGATGCCAGAAGTAGACGTTGTCCTCTTTCAAGCTCTTTAGGCTGGACTCCTCTTATAGAGAGGAGTGTCGTATCGAGAGCAGACACAAAAAAGGGTGCTGTGCTTCAGGCCACTTAGGCAAAGACAAAAGAAATGTCCTCTTCCCTGCAAAACCTTCACGGGTTGGTTGGTTTTTGTCAGAGTGGAGATCGCCTATTGGACAGCCTGATAACCCTTACAGGTGTTTCAAGTGTGCCAGTCCCATCCATCTTTAGAAACACTGTCGAGCAAAGCCACTCTCATCCTGAAAGGAAAGCAGCGGATGGCAGGATATAAAGGGAGACGGAGCGAGACAGAGGAGGGAGGGCAAGAGTGGTGTCTGCTAGCGGATCAATTAACACAAAGACAATCTAGGGGCCGTCAACAATACCCCTCAAAACGTTCAGTTCTTTTGACGGGCCGCAACAAAAGAGTGCTTGCCATTACCTTTATGAGACAAAGAAATTGTGGGCCTGTAGCTGCTGTGGGCATTTCTGGGAGCCTGTAATGACTAACACCAAAATCCTCACACTTTGAAACAGCATACCAGTCCATTTTTTGTGATGGATAACATTAGTAATCAACTTCCTCTCAAAAACACTCAAGGTGTAACAGCATTTATATAGAAGTGTGAATTCACATGGCCGTCAAGTTGTAAAGAGATATTTTACAAAGATATGAAATGATCCGATGGCAGCAATATAAGGTTACCTCACAAGGTGATTAAAAATGAATTGATAATGGGTTTTTTAGGGCTGCGTATTTACTGTATTTTACATTTTATAATGTATTAATTTGTTAAAGAAACTATTACCAAGTTGTTTTTAAAGGCTCTCATTTTTGTAAGTCATTTTGGCCTTTCCTTTGTTTTGGCCTGCTCCATAACCTGCAAACGTTAGTGTCTGAGGTGATGAATTAAATATTACAGCTACAAGATCTCTGGTTTAAGTTTCCTTTCTCTTGTGGCTGCCTCTCCTTGGCAACAGTGGTCATGACAACAGCACAGGACACAGGAAATGAGAGAGTGGGTATACAAAAGACAGAGAGCGAGAGCAGATGAATGAGTGACGGCCCACAATGAGGCTCAAGTGTAATTCAACAATCACACAAGAATACAGCTTTTAAAACACAATATCAACAGCTGATCTTTAAGTATCCACAAATAGTATACAGTTTGAACTGAATTTTTTTTTTTTTGCTGCGGCACTCGGGGAGCAGTTGGGGGTTTGTTCAGTGTCTTGCTCAAGGGTCCCACCTCAGGGAGCTGGTCATTCACTCCCCCCACCTAAAATCCCTGCCAGTACCGAGACTTAAACGGGCAGCACAGTGGCTGCACAGTGGCTCGGTGGTTAGCACTGTTGTCTCACAGGTAGAAGGTCCCCGGTTCGAGCCGAGACAGGGATAGGAGTCCCTTCTGTTTGGAGTTTTCATGTTCTCCCTGTGTTTGCATGGGTTTATGCCAGTGAGTGAATGACCAGTGCTCTGAGGTGAGACCCTTGAGCAAGGCACCAAACCCCCAACTACTCCCCGGGCGCCGCAGCCAAAAATTTCTCTCAAATTTAATTTTTCAAGTCTCTCAAACTTGTGGATACTTAAAGTTTAGCTGTTGGGACTCTGGTTTCTTCCCACAGGTTAAGTTAATTGAAGACTTTAAATTGTCCCCAGAATTGTGGGACGAGACTAACTGTGGAATAACTGGTTCTTGCCATGAATATAGCCATAGATGCTGGAATGGTGTGGAGGAGGAAACGAACAAACAAACAAACCAAGACTCGAATCCGCAACCTTTGGGTTACAAGTCCAACTCTCTAACCATAAGGCACAACTTCCTCCATGTAATGAAAATACTGCATCAGAACAGTGAGTGGTTTACCTTGTCGACCTAAGCAGGTGTTGCCATCTAGTGGCTTTAAATTGAATCTATTAAACATCTATACAATAAATACTGAAAAAACTGACTTTATAAGTAGGATAACTAAACTTCAATAATGACAGGAGTCAGAGTTGTGTGTTATAGGCATAAAATACCAATTTATTACTTTGCACAATAACACAAATATTCCCTGCAGGCTAAAAAAAGGGGGGAGATTTTTTTTTAAAATGTCACAAAGCAGTACAGCAACTGACGGGGCACTCTAATAGGAGAAGCTACAGGAGTCCTGAGCGTTCCCCAGCAGGTCAAAGAAAGTGCCCCTATTGCTATTGGACAAGTCACACAGCTCAGAACACGAGAATAGAACAGCACAAAAAAGCTACACACCAGTAAGAGAAACAAAAACTTAAATTACAATACACATTTTTCAAATAACAAAGCCATATATATCAAATAGGAATTTAAAAAAAAAAAAAAAAATCATGCTCTCTTTAAATTGGGACAGAGAACGGTTAAAAAAAAAAAATAAAAAAAAGTTAAAAGAGGTAATCCTTGTGCAGTGGACCCTCGGGGCCCACCACATGCAGAGAGGAAGTGCATGTGTGGAGGTGCCACCAGGGCGGCGCCACAGCACTGGAGAGCCCGAGAGCAAAGTGGGAACAAGATAGGGTTCCTAAGACAGAAAAGAAAGGGTGAGGAGGCCAGTCTTGGCAGCCCAGCGATTGAAGAAAGTACCTCGTTTAGGTTGGAGCCCGCAAAGACTGACATCCGCACCCCTTCAGACCCCAAATCTGTCCCTCATCAGAGTTACTGGTGAAGTTTTTAAAATCGTGTTAAAAGAGACCGGACAACATCGCTACTCAAAACAGTCTCACTGTATTGATTTTACGCATTTAAAAAAAAAAGAAAAAAAAAAAAAAAACTTCCGCGCCATAATAAATATTTTATAGGAGATTAGAACAATACTCTGGCATGCAGGCGAGCACAGTTTAAATTTGAAAATTTTCCACATAGCCTAAAGAGCTAGTCCACCATATGCACATTCCCACTGATTGATACAAGCAAAATAAGTACATAAACACAAATGGCAATAGGAATCCAACCAACAGCCACATCGACAAAAAGTATTACAGCTTTTAAATTGTTCTAGATTTTGGGTTATATTGCTTTGCAATGATATCATGATAGAAACTGGAATTAAACGTCATGTAACAATTTAGCGAAAATGCCTAAAAAGGACACACACACATACTACTCTGGAAGCCGTGAGTAACCTATCGACGCTTAAATCCAATTTATTGCATGTGATGCCCTTGCCCACTTCCTGTTCTTCTTTCATGGGACCAGCGTCCACGCCAACGACAGGCTGGCGCTCAAACTCATTCATAGCAAACCTGCTGCTTTACGGATGGTTTATTACAAAAGGGTTTTTGCAGAGCGGCCCCCCTGACGAGGCGTGCACGCTGGAGACCCTTCAAACTGCACCGACGGTGCCGTTCAGTCCAAAGGCAGTGCTTATGCTCGTGTGTCTTAATGTATGGTGTCCTATATTTAATATGCAAGAAAAAGTTCATTCAGATTTATATTATAGATTCAAGTTCATATACACACACAGAAGTAATAAACACACTTTAAGTGTAAAATTCATATAACTGCTGAACATTGCCAAGATTTTCCCCCCAAAAAGTTCTGATTTGTCACTCAACTTTGTTTTTTCCCCAACAACTCGGTACAGAAATGAGCCTAAACTCTTTGACCAATTCGAACGTATAAAAAAAGGCTGTAAGTGGACAAACCAAAGCATTTTGGGCCCTCATTACCATTGCCACGACGCTACAAAGAAATGAAGCTGTATATTAAAAAAAAAAACAAAAAAAAAACCCTCCGTTTACAACCACAATGACTCCTGGATCAATTATGCGACCGGTTTGCAGACAACTGATCAGTATCAACATTAAGAACGACAAGAACGACGATTATCTACTCTAACAAACTGTTAAAGTTTACCACAAAAAACCATTTATATTAAACTCTTACAAATCTGATTTGAATCTTATGTATAAATGCATAAAAGAAGGGAGAGTGCTGTATGTTGCAAGCCTAGCCTATCAGACGGCGCACTGGCGCAACATCTGTAACTGTGCAATGGCCATACCTTTCAACCCTGTAAAACAACTATCTGAATAAGACGCATGCGTTTCCGGTCTTGCCACAGGCAGAATGGCACCTGTACCAAGCCCTGTTCGCCCAGGTCTGACAAGCCCAACAGTCACGGAGGAGACCATTGGTAATGCTACTGCTACACAAAACCATCAGCTTATGAAAGCCTGTTAGATCATCAAGTGGAATATGCTTATAGAGCTGTAAATATTTATATATTTTATATATCTTTGTGTGTGTTAATATAAAAAAAGAAGAGGCATTTACAGCAGTTTGCTCCTAGATTTCCCTTTACAATTCAGTGGCCTGCCATGAGACATGAACCCACATTCACACAAACACACACTCACACTTACACACAAACACACAAAATGGGAGCGGGTAATGGGTATGTATACCCAGGTCACCTCGTTTGTAAAAGACTGAGAGGAGAAAGTCCAAATACGACCATAAAAAGGAGGAAAACAAATCCACCCAAGTCAAACCCCGCCCACCCCGACATGCAAGATCCTCCCCACCAACCCACCCGCCCCAAAAGACATGTGACAAGATTCAGCCAATGGTGGCTTGAGGTAAAAGTAGACAGAGTCCAGCTTAGCTGAGAGAGCCAGAGCTGCCCTGACCAATGGCGCAGGTTTGCTCAAACTCAGTGTATATTACAAATTAAAAAGACATTCAAAATCAAAACAAGAAATGAAAAGTTAAAAATGGCTCAATTTGATTTTTTTTTTTTCTGTGCATTGGAGGCCAAAAGCCTCTCAGTGCAGGACTGCTGGTAGAGGTTGGTTCTTCCGAGGCCGACCAATTTCCACTGGACAGACACATGGCCCCCTGGCTTCAGAACTGCTTTGCTGCAGACGAAGACGCGATAGACAGAAACGGGAAGAGAGAGAGAGACAGATTGAAGAGGGAGTGTAGAAGTGCGTCTCCTGCTGGTTGACGTCAGGCGAAGTACATAGTGTGCTGGGTATCATAGTGAATCTGGACCGCCTTAGCCAGGGCCTGAGGGTCTCGGCCGTTACTCTGTCCTGATACGTGACTGCCCTCAGCACTGCACACAGAAAATGATACAGGAAGCATTAAAATCTGTTAACTTTTATGTTACAATCAGTGAGTTTTTAACCACAATACAACTTGGGACACCCAACTCGGAAAATAAAACACTGATACGATGCCACATTGCAAGGCTTTTGGCTGTAATTTTCAGTTGAAGCACAATGAGGAAGAAGTGATGTAAATCTTCACTGATTTTCTAGTGATAAGAGGAGAAAAGAAAGGGAAGATGGCTGTGGCTAAATAAAACTTCCTAAAGACACGCATCTTTGTTCTCTCTGCTTTTAGTAGGCCACAGCCTACTAAAGTAAAGACATAAAATGAGCTGATGGCATAAAATTTGCCAAGTTCAAGGGTCTAAAAAAACTGGAACTGTGAAAAAGTGTTTAATTTTTGGCTTTCGTTAGGGCAGTATGCCATATTTTAAGTCCTTAGGTCTCTTTAATGCATAGTCTGTTTCGGCCAAGAAACCACACCGCAAAATGGTCTGATGGCACAGTAGGTGGATCAGTGTGCATTATCCTATATGCTAAGTTTAACGGTTTCTTGTGTGCAGTCTGTATTTTATTTTTTTATTTTTGCAAAGGTCCTTGAGGCTATGTAATACGGTGCTAAGGATATAGGGAGATGAAACCCAGAATGCTCATAACCTGCATTTTGCATTATGAAAATGTGCACCTTGAATTCATTCAGTCAGTCGTATTTGACATTCACTAAAGAATCACTAAATAGCTGCCATGAAACCTCGCTTTTTGTAGGATAAATGTATTTTCATTAAACTTATAATTTGCTATTATTAAAAAATAAATAAATAAATAAATAAATACGGGCAAAAGTCTGGAAACACAAATATTTTTCCATACTCTGTTTTTTTCTGGAAATATACTTGAATCAAATTTCATACTTTTCCAAACCCCGTCGGAACCCCGTAATAATGATGATATGCTAATAACCTGTCATGGTCTTTGTCCACCAAATGGTAGCGGGCACGGAACGCCACAAGCCGGGCGTAGTAGGCTGGTGCGGGGATGGAGACAGAACGGGTGCAGCGCACGTAGGTGTGGCAGAGCTGGTAAGTCAACAGTTGCAGTTCGTCGGCCGTAAAACAGTTGTCATCCCACAAGACATGATAGTGAGAGGGACGGCTTGTGCCCTGTGGAGAGGAAATGAAAATGTGTGAAATCCTGGACAAATGGAGAAATTAACAAATTAGCAACTGCATTGTGACTCACCTGGATGCCAGCATGGCTGCACAGGTAGAAGTCAAACTCTGAGGGGTGTGTAATGGTGCTGTCCACTGTAGTGCCTGCTGGGACATTGCCACTCTTCCCGACCTAAGTCAAAGAAATTTGTATAAGATTAAAATAAAAAAAAGTTAAAATGTTGATGTCCTAAAAAAACAAGATTTTGTTGATGCTTTGTTTATGTAACAGGTGTGTTGCTCTAAGTTGTCCACCCACACTGAAATCTCATATTTTTCTTTATATACACACACACATCAGGACTTTAAACATGGAACAAAAGTCTGGCTCTGCATGTCTACTACACATATTCTGACTATGAACCACCCACTTAGAAAGTTAGAAATGGCAAACCACAGTTTTTGTTTTTAACCAACGACGAGGCAGTTTAAAGGTTGGAAAACAAGCAAAAACGCCCTGAAGAAGTCATTAAAGGGAACCCTGGGTATTAAGACTTGCATGGCTTAATATAACAAATTATGTCTATTACTGAAATATGTAGTAGAAAACCCATAAAAGACTCACAATATTTGAAAAAAAAAAATCCATTTAGTTTGATACTTTTTTACAATGGGGGGAGGGGCCATGCCATTATTTTAATGCATTATTTTAATGATGTGAAAGGGTTGCACTTGATAAGCTACTGACTACCTGTTGCTATTTTTACAGCAAAACTCCCCTGAAAATGTCAGCACCGACAGCCTTGTGGGCAGTGTGCCGACATATTGCGCAGTTGCGCTTCAGGTGTCCCGAGTTAGAGTCCCGCCTCGTGGACCTTCCCAACCCTGTCCCCCTCTCTCTGTCCCACTCACTTCCTGTCATATCTCCACTGTCCTTAAAAGAAAAATGCAAAAAATAAATAAAATACTGATACGATAACCACAGCTACTGAAAGAGCTTACAGGTGGCGATGGATATAAGCGTAGGTTTAAACCAAATGCTGTACCGTTGATTTTTCCCCACAAGGAGTCTAAACACCCCTAGATATCGAGTGAAATACGTGCTTAGATACTCCTTCAGTGGCCGCGGCATCATGAAAAGCGTTGTCACATTTTTATCCTGCCAGGATGGCATGTATAATTTCTTGTCTCTGCTGTTTGTAAACTCTTTCAGTGGCTGTGGTCTACAAAAAGCCTCTAAGGCATCAGGGCTAAAACGGAGAGACGATGGAGAGGACGTTTTATTTGTCCACAGGCATCTTCCCATTCTTTTCTCCTCTTTTTATCACTAGGAAAGCAGTGAAGACTTGCATCGCTCCTTTTGCTGCCCTTCAGCTGAAAATTACAACCAAAAGCCGCACAATGTGGCATTGTATCAGTATTTTATTTTCAAAGCCGTGCTGTGGTAAAAATAGCAACAGGTAGCGCCAGTACCTCATCGAGTGCAACAATTTCACTTCATAGAAATAATGGCACCCCCTATAGTCCAAAATATGTATAAAACTACGTGGATTTTTAAAATAATGTACATTTTAATTTTTCCTTTGTAAGTTTTCATATTTCAGTAAAAGACATCATTTACATTAAGCCATAAAAGTGTTAATACCCAGAGTTTCCTTTAAACCACTCCATTTCCACAAAAATATTAAGCAGCTCAACTGTTTTTAACATTGACTATAATGAATGTTTCTGAATCTTAAGCAGCAAATCAGCACTGAAGACTGAAATAATGGCTGCTGAAATGTTACTTAAGTGTATTTGATCAAATACATGCAGCCTTGGTGAGCATTAATAAGCATATGAAGAAGTCCAAAAAAACCTCATCTACTGGAAACTCACCCTTTCAGCTTTGTCAGAGCAAAAGAGTCGAGTATGGTGACGTTTCTGCACTACGATGTAGGTGATTCCTGGTCTGTAGTCCTCTTCTAGACTGATGCAAGCTTTCCTGATGGCGATCAGCTCTGGCCAGGCAACCTGCACAAGAAAATTAACAATATTACCTGAAGAAAAAAAAAAAAACTGAACACGTAATTTAACCATCTTTATATTAGATTTTATTCCATTCAAATAAAATCTGCTTTCAAATATTATCAATGCAGCTTCAGTGTGAATCAAAGCACCTCCTCCAGATGACTCACCTGCTTCATCTGGCCCTCGGAGACTCCTCCGCGGTAGTAGATGATGCGTGTGGGCTTGAATCGTGTAGACTTGTAGAACTGAATGAGGAGCTCTCGCACCATGTTGGTGAGATCCTGGATGACTTCCTGGCTGTAGAACTGCTCCTGGGACAGGTCCTGGCGTGAGGTTTGCACTCGCACGGTGGCACAATAACGGCTGGGGTGCCCATCCATGCTTCCCACCACAGCCGCAATGGATGGTTTCTTTCCATCGCCTGCAGGTGGGTGAGTAACATCTGCCCCCAAGAAGATGACCGGCTGCTGGAACACAGAGGGCCTGATGGAAAGAAAACACCGACATATAAAGGAACAGAATGGCAGAATGGTTTCCATTCTTTGTTCAGGGAAATTCCAGGTTGACAATGCATTAAAGCTCTTTAAAATTGCCTATGATTGCCAGTCCTGTTGCTAGGTGACATGGTTGTTTTTTGTTTTGTTTTGTTTTTTTTGAGTGGACTAAAAATGAACATTTTATGCAAGCATTGTTTGGGCCCAAATCTAATCATGTACACTTGACATTACAATCTGAAATCACAAAAGAGGAAAACCAATCTCAGCTCATCATAAACAACCCTAATCCAAAACCCACCTTTGATGTGGCACCAGCACATTGTTGATGCCCCCTAGTTTGGCGTTGATCTTCAGACAGAGATTGGACAGCGTCTGAGGGGACGTCTTCACCACATTCTTCACCTGAACGCACTGAGTGGCCATTCCCAGCAGAGTATCTCCCACACGCTTCACTTCCGCTGGAGAGGCATAGAATAACTTCAGTATCACATTGTCAAATTCTCTGACTACTGTTGTGCTTGATTACTAGAGGAGCTCCCTTTACCATAGACTGGTGTTTTTCCAGGCAGAATGACTACAATGAGCTGTAGTCCCACATAAGACATCTTGAGGTGCTTGAACATTGGCTCCACGCTGTCTGCCCCCTGGGCGTATTTGCAGAAGCAGGGCTGACCTTGGATGGGCATCCCTGCGTCCTTGGAGATCTTGCGCAGCTGATCAGTGAAACTCCTACAAAAAACACAAAAGAAAAAGCTTTCAGAACCATATCCTTGTCAAAACTAACAAATTTAAACCAAATTTTCCAACATGAAAGGCTTATCACAAGGTTTTTAATTTAAATCATTTAATCATGCGTCTTTTACATTTTGTCTTCGTCATCGTTAAAGAAAACCATAGGTGAAGACGAAGATTAAGACAGACTTAAAGAAAAATTATAATTATATCTTAAAAAAAAAAAAAAAAAAAAGTTGAGAGCAATCCTTACTTGAGCAAATCTTCTCTGCATTGTTTCTGAGGGGCGAAGCAGGCCACGGCCCACACCTTGATCTCTATACCCGCATAAAACTGCTTTCCCCTCATGTCCCAGACACCCTGGTTGGGTGTAGCCACAGTCTTGTTCTGAGGAGAGAGTCCCTACACTCTTAGTGAACCCCTCGTTCTCGTCACGAGATACGCATTCTACTAAATACCCTCTAATGCCAACCCCATTCCCATTAAACCCAACCCATCTCTGGGAGGCCTGGGCTAATAGCAGAAAGCAGACTATGCAGAAAAAACCCATTGCCAAACTCCCCATTGGTTAAACACAGAATGTTTTAATATTCAAAGAATTTAGTCTGCAGTACAAATTAGCTGTAAAGCAAGTCAATTAGAGCAATAACAAAAATCATTAATTCAAGGAGGATTGCATCTGAAATAGCAATACAGGAGTTATTTGAATTTAATACAAAGAAGAACAGCTCCAGTGTTCAGGGCTTATGACAACATTTGCAACATTTACAAATGTTTGTTTTACTTGTGTGTAAGTTTGTGTATGTATTTTTTTCGTTTTCTTGATTTTGTGAAGCATTTTGCGCAACAACATTGCATTTAAATGTGCTATATAAATAAAAGTTGAAGTTGAAATACTCTTAAGGTCCATCAAAATTACAATTCGGTCATTAATTACTCATTCTCTTGTTGTTCCAAATCCGCAAGACCTTCGTCAATCTTCAGAACACAAGGTATTTTTAATGAATTCCAAGAGCTTTCTGACCCTGCACAGACAGTACCAAAATACCCCGTTCAAGGCCCAGAAAGGTAGTAAGGACATCATTAATAGTTCACATGACAGTGTTTCAACCGTACTTTTATAAAGATAATTTTTCTATATTCAAGTTCTGATCTAAATTAAATGATTCATGATTCATGATCTGAAGTCCCCATCTGAATCAAGTGATTTGCAAACCCGCTCCGACATCCCGATCTAAATCAAATGATTCGTGTTTCTATTGGAGCACTTCGAAACAGTGAATCATTTTGGGTCGTAATGTATTAACTGATCTGGAATTTCGAAAAGCTTTGTTTCACCCATCACTGTACATGCTGTTTTTTTTTTTGTTTTGTTTTTTTTAAAGTCATTACAAGTGATGTAGAAATTCAAAAATGAATGGCTCTTTTAATTTGATCTGGTTTTTGCTAGTGAATCACTTGAAATGAATGTCACTCAACTGGTTCTTTTTTTCCGCATCTTTATCCATGTTTACACGCAACTGTCAATACTACTACTGGTGTAGCTCAATAGTTTTACATAATTTACTGAAATAAGCAAAAAAAAATATGATGTTTTTTAAATTGTTGAATTTTGAATGAAGAGAGAAGTGCTAACTGGGGGGAAAAAGCACTTATAGACACATTGGTCTTTCAATTATTCAAGCATTTTTCAAGTACCTCTTCAGGAATACTTCTATTTTCAAGGGTTTTCCAGGCCTTACATTTCAAAAAGTCAAATTCAAGTACTTCAAGCATTTTAAGCACCTTGTACATACCCTGGACACAGAACCCAGATGCGCTGCGCCTTGCTTACAAGCAGAGAAGAAATTGTTTAATAAAGTTATTTTTGTTTTCTTTGTGCACAAAACAGTTGAACCACTGATGTCACATGGACTATTTTAATTATGTTCTTACTACCTTTCTTGAATATGTCAGTTGCATTGCTGTCTATGCAGGGTCAGAAAACTTCCAGATTTCATCAAAAAGATCTTAATTTGTGTTCCAAAGGTCTTACATGTTTGGAATAACATGAAGGTGAGTAATTAATGACAGAATTTTCATTGTTGTGTGTATTCTCTCTTTAATATAATATAATATAATATAATATATAAAAGACCCTGAAGACTGGAGCATCTGAAAAAACATTTAGATTAAAAGCACTCATTACAAGCACACAAGCATGATGTCAGAATTTTCAGTTGAGCTCATTAACAAAAATTAAATCACAGTGACAATATTGACTGCTCCAATATTTAGTGCATAGTATAAGTTGACATGGTATAAGTGATAGTGATTAAGTGAAATTTAGTAGCAAAGACATGAGATTGCATCGCTTCACATACAATAGTTTTTCCAAATTAACCAAAAAAAAAAAAAACTGGTAGTGTTTGCAAAGAGAGAGCAATCCCTCAAAAAGTTACCTCACAGGAATGAAGATAAGACTCTAATGGTAGATTAATTTAAACAATTGTTAGATGAACAATGATGATGCTTCTCTACACGTGTAACATCTTACATTCATTTGTGGAAGTTAAAATTTGTCATTTTAAACAATAGCAACAGTAGTCTATTAAAAAAAACTGCATTAGACTTGAGTTCCTCAAGAAGATTTCCTGAGATGTTGAAATAAATAGTTGATGATGCTGAACAGCATTGGCCAAAAACACACCAGTGGAGTCTGATCATCATTCCTTTGGTTAGTTCATTCATCCCACGACAACACTCAAACACACCCATGTACACACATGCCATTGCTCCCAGCCCACCCGTACTCACCCTGCACCCGAGCCCCAGTACTCACCCTGCTACAGTCCCTCCCAGTGTCTGTACTCACCCGGCCCCCATACTGAAGCATGGGCGCTGGGAGGACCCGCCCAGTCACCTCTGTCATGTCATTGTGCACCACGATGCCGAACTCTTTCAGGTAAGGGTCTGGCCCGCCCACCATGCTGTTGCTTTTGACCTGAAAGAATTTTTTTTAAACAAAGGAATTTCTCTTTTAACCATAAGGCCGGATTTCTCTTTGTACTGCTGCCATATTGAGCATTGTGATTTATCTCACTCATTTTTCAACAAGTGCCACTCACCAGTCTGCTGATCTCTTCCTGTCTGTCTGGGGCTGAGCGGGCCGTAGCTTTAATCATGGTCGAGGTCTGGTTATCTGTTAGTTTCTTTATACAGCGCTGTCCTGCCACTATGTTACAAACCTTTATGAAGGACACAAAACATGAGTCAACAAATGCCAAGGCAAATCCCATTAATTTCTGTGCATGTGAAAGCCAGGAAAACACTTGATTGGCACGTCTCTTACCTCAAGGGGTAAATAGGTGTGCTTCTGTTCTTGCCCCACCTGGAGGCAGGGCAGGTGGGGGTATTTGAGCTGCAGGCTGTACTTTTGTTTGAAATACTGGGCAACGGTGCACTCCATAGCTTGTCCGTTCTCAAGCTGCAAAGGAAATCTGCACAAAGAGGAAAACGGAAATCCCTGGTGAGTATATAACAACCCATAAATAGAATTTTAAACACTTAAATGGGTCATGAACTTGAGAAATCAAAATTCCCTTGATTTTTTTTACATATAAGAGGTCATTGTACTATAAAAACATCCTGTACGTTTCAGAACTCAAAACTTTATCATCCGTCTAAAAACAGCTTGAAACCAATCTGTCCAAATGACAGGTCATGGAATGTGCCACTATGACGCAAGTGTGGCTAAAAACCGCCTCCGCAGAAGAAAATAAATGCCTGCTTCTATGTCACTGCGTTTAACCCTGCCCACCGATTTGCACATGTAGTAGGTAAATAACAAGAGAGGCAAACGCAGGTCTACACAGAAACCAAATGATAAAGATGGCTCTGAAGACACCAAGGTCAAAGTTGTGGAAAAACAATTTTTGCACTGCCCTCCTTCGGATCCCAACATTAGGAAAGAGTGGACAAACTTTATTTTTAATGAAGTTTCAGACCACGTCAGTAAGAACTTGGTCCTTTGTTCGCTTCATTTTACCGCACATTCAATCACCAGCAAGGTACAATTCAACAGGATTTTTTAGAAAGATTAAAACTAAAAGACGATGCTGTGCCGACTATATTGGAT
Organism: Labeo catla; assembly: GCA_012976165.1. Taxonomy (NCBI): domain Eukaryota; kingdom Metazoa; phylum Chordata; class Actinopteri; order Cypriniformes; family Cyprinidae; genus Labeo; species Labeo catla. The sequence goes on from VONZ01000765.1 coordinate 141,986, forward strand.
CTGACAGTAATGTGGCAACACACAAGTGTCAGTAACTGTTTTTATTATGTGGTTACTATAGACAAATTTGGTGTTTGCAAACAGTGATGACGTTTTTTTGTGGGCGGAGCCTATCTGGTGGCAGAAAATGACAATTTTCAAGTGGCAGTCTATGGAAACCATGAAATAAAAGAATTAAAAATGTACATCTGAGTTTATATTTCAAAATTTTGACTTTATTCTCACAATTCTGAAATTATATCTCACGAAAAAAAAAAAAACATTCTCTCTTTTGAGTTTATATCCCACACTTCTGCCTTTTTTGCCCATTAGAATTGACAAACTCACTATTGTTGAATTAAATCAAGTTGTAAAGTCAGAAATACAAGATATAAACTTGCATTTGTGAGAAAAAAAAAGTCAGAATTGTGAGACAAAATAGGTAAATGTGAAATGTCATAGGTTTAATTAGTATTTACTGCTGTAACTGTAGGGCTAATATGTGTTCCCTATTAACCGCTTATGTGAATATTATCTAGACCTATTGTTTAAATCAAATTTAAGCTTTAAAAAGTAGGGTAATTAACAGGTTTCATCCACTAGTCTGTCTATTTAAATGTCTGTGTTTAGCTTCAAATGACGTCTTTGATGACATTATTCTATAAAAATTATTTGCATTTGACATCCAAAGGCACAATACATTTTATCTCTTCCTCCACTTGTTACCAGTGTTTTTCTGCCACCACAAAGCGTGTGTAGCTGCAAGTGATGTAACTGTGATGTCTACTCCAAATTGGTCTATTGCTCTGTCTGTTATTACAAATCGTTTGATATGCACTGTATATTTATGCGTTTTTGACCTAAATCACAGCAGCGTCCATCTATGAAGGCTGTCAAACATTGCAAGCAGTTCATAGCTGTTCATAGCAGTGGCCATTCACTTTAGAGTCTACAATCCACCACACCTATTCAAACAGAGCGTTATGATATGGTGGGGGGGGCCCTCAGTGGACCTCAGAGAACAGTACAAAACAAAGACAGTTCATGAGCTCTTTAAATACAATTTACAGCAAATTTTGCAAACACTGGTAAAAATGTAAAAAAATGCACTAACGTCTGATGGCTGGCAGGGCGGCGTGTGACATTGCACACACGGTACTTCCTCTTCATCTGGCCGCAGTGTGTGACCTCCACTTTCAGTCCTAAACACACGTTGATAACTCAGCAATTTACTACATAACCACAAATGAAAGCAACTAAAGCAGTCTTGGCCCTTGAGGTGGCGCAACATATACCACCGCTCAAAAGTTTGGGGTTGATTTTTTTGTTTTAAGAAATTAATATTTATTATTAAAAAAGTATTATTAATATTAAATTGATCAAATGTGACAATAAAGATATTTATAATGTTATAAAAGATTTCAATTTCAAAAAAGCTGTTCTTTTGAGAAAAAAAATTAAATTAAATTAAATTAAATTAAAACAACAACACAGTTTCCACAAAAATATTAAGCAGTACAACTGTTTTCAACACTGAAAAGTGTTTTTGAGCACTAAATCATTAGAATATTTATGAAGGATCATGTGACACTGAAGACTGGAGTAATGGCTGCTGAATAAATTTTATGTTATTCTGGTTTTACAGTAATTTTGATCAAATAAAATGTAGCCTTGGTGAGCATAAAACACTATAAAAAAAATAAAATATGGATATCTTACCACCCTCAAACTTTTGGTACTGTAAACTAAATTTGAGCTAAATGACATTAGGAACCATTTCACAGCAACATGCTTCACCCCTCACCTCGGATCTCCTTGGTGAACTTGACACGTTGTGAATCTGTGAGGGGTTTGGTCTGTTCGTTGATGTTCTGGATGTCCAAAACCTCACACATGAACTCAATGACAGGCTGGGCTCGGTAAAAGGCTGTAGCTGACACTGCAGTGTGGGGAAAAAAAAATTAAACTGGGCAGAGTTGTGCATATTCTCAAGATGCACAAAAAGACATTGAAAGAAATGATTTTGGAAGGCAAAACATACCATCTATGTTGAGCATCATGTTCCACATTGCTGGACGGACAGACTGATGGAAACCAAACCAAACCTCCCTCCCTCCTCCCAGTGGGTGGTAGTACCCTTCTGGTGGTGAGAAGAAGGAACGGCCGACTGGAGTGTACCTGTATCAAAAAGTGCGAATGATGTCAGGCCAACCCTAAATTTGATTTCAAACAAGATTTCAGAGACTGTGGCTTACCGCATGGAGGGCAGGTGACGAGTGATGACATCCAGAGCCTGTACAGAATCCTCCGGGACCTCGTTCAAGTGACCAGACAGAGCTTCCAGGAGCATCTGCAGACTCACCACTGACACCCACTGCAGAGACACCTTGAAGGTCTGATCCTTCCCCTCACCTGGCAACGTCACCTCCAGGTCCACCTGCATCAAATGTCAAGAATGTGTATTTTTAAAAGGAGCTTTTCTTCTTGCAATTAGAAGTTAAACACATGGATGTTACTATAAACATTTGGGGAACAAAAACAAATACTGCATTTGATCATGCTTTGGTTACCCTGTCTCTCCCGATAGGTAGCGGATGCGCCGTATACATGTTCCTCTTGCCATCATAACCAGGTTGCCTGTCCCCGAAGATCTGCATCTTAAAATGTCTCACCATCGTGTCCACCACCTCTCTATGGATAAAAAATAGCCCAAAATTACAATCACTTGAATCCATTTCATTTGACTCCATTTTTTTCCTACAGCTAGCTACATTAGCAATTTTCACAAATACAGTACGTACTCAAAATAAATACACTTTTTTTTCCCCCGCTAGAGATTTTATTCAGAAAGGTTGCATGAAACGGACTATGTTACAAAAGATTTCTATCTAAACTTACTACTCAAATTTTATATCCGTTTCCACAAAAACAACTGTTTTCAAAATTGATAATAGTAAGAAATCTTTGAGTACCAAATTAGCATGTGACAGGGTTCGTACAGATACTGTAAAATGAAATTTCATGATTTTCAAGGACTTTAGAGATGCCACTTGTGTTTTCTATTTCAAATTCTAAAAAACAAACAAACAAACAAAAAAAAAAAATACTAATAAAAACGGCAAAAATAAAAAGAAGCACATGCAAAGCATTACCTCAAAAGTATTACAAAGTATACTATATTTGTGTGTACTTTGTGTGCACTGCCTTAATGGTTTGATGTTTTTTTTTTACTGTGTAAGAGAAATAAATAAATAAATAAATAAATAAATAAATAATGTGTGAAATCACTCCAAAATCCTGATATGAAACAAATGATTTGTAAACCCACACTGAAGTCCCGATCTGAATCAAATGATTTGCGATCTACGCTCTGAAGTCCCAATCTGAATAACGATTCACAACCTTAATTTCAGATCAGGACTCCGAGCGTGGATCACAAATCATTTGATTTAGATCGGGACATCACATCGCATATGATTCCTATTTATTTTTTTATTTAATTATTTAATATTTGAAATGATTTACGAATCCCTTCTGATCTAAATCAAAGGATGCACGATACCCGATTTTAAGTCCCAACCTGAAACAAATGATTCACAATATACAAAGTTCCAATCAAATCAAATGACTCGAAGTCATGAGGTTGAATCAATCAGAGCGGTTCCAGCATAAATGACTGAATAGAATTGGTTCATCTGTTCCTCTTTTTTTTTTTTTTGCATCTTCAACCATGTTTACACTACACTGTCAGTACTATTATTTACTTAGCGCAATTGTTTGCAAAATATTTTCAAGATTTCTACAGGATCATTAAACTAGAGTAATGGAATTTTAAGCAAAATAATAAATAAATGCAGCCTTGGTGAGCATAGGAGTTCTATCAAAAATAGTTAAAGTGTTAAAGGATTAGTTCACTCCAGAATTAAAAATTCCTGTCTTTCTTTCTTCAGTCGAAAAGAAATTAAGGTTTTTGAGAAAAACATTCCAGGACTTTTCAATGGGTTGAAGGTCCAAATTGCAGGCTCTATATGATCCCAGACTAGGAATAAGGGTCTCATCTAGCCAAACGATTAGTCATTTTCTAAAAAAATAAAACTGTATATACTTTTTAAACCACAAATGCTCATCTTGCAGTAGCTCTGCGATACACGTCTATGACTTGACATTATGAAATCACATTGGAAAGGTTGCACGCAGTTAGTTCTTCGCATGCGCACTCCGGTTCAAAAACGTAGGGAAGGGCAAAAAACTCTGTCTCATTTTCTCCTTCAACACTGTCCAACATCATTGTTTTACCTTTTTTTGTAAAGGGTGCTAAATATTGCACATTCACATTATAAGCACAGGGTTGGGGTGAATAAATTATCAGGAAATTTTAATTCTGGAGTGAACCAATCCTTTAATGACCCCAAATTTTGGATTACTACTGTAAATAAACTCTGACCATCTGAATACTGAAAGTTAACAATTCAGAATAAACAAATGGGTATAAATAAAGAGACTCACCTGTTGACCCGGCGGGGTCGCTTTTCAGGCTTGATGTCGATGTCATAATGGTAGACGTCGATCTTGGGAATCTGCACCTGGAAGTGATTGGCCAGCAGGCGAATCGGCTTCCCCACCGTACCCAAGCCGGGCCGGCGTGGTGGTTGGAAGAGGGAGGTAGGGGCAGGCGGGCCTGGAAGAAACAATCATTTTATTTAGATGAAGCCAAAAGGCTGAACCTTCACTTAACGTAGTAGTGCCTACTGACTGAGATCTGATCTGACATATGCCATACACTGACGTGCCCTTTTCTTTCATGGAACAACAATATGGAGAATGTCCGAAGAACAGACAATGACAGAGATACAAACAACTTAACAAGGCGACACGACATCCACCTTGACCTTTAACCCACCAATGGGGTAAAAAAAAACAAAAAAAAACACAACAATAGCCAATCATTAATGTCCCGCCTCCAGCAAGCCCCACACAAACTATCAGACAAAAGACTGTGTGTCCACTGCAGACAGACGACAGTAGGGTCATCTGTGAAGGGGGAGACTGTGATGTGGGATGACGCCATCACAACCCATCCAAACCATAAGTAAATTTTATACTGAAAACATTCCGTTTTTTCTGTTCTCTTTCCGTTTAATCCAAATAGACACTGATAAGCCGAAACAGCTTCAAACTACGCAACAGACATTCACTTCCTTATTTCAAAATTTACAACATTTTTTGAGGGATAGACGGCTATTGAGGCTCATCAGAGTGATATGATGTATGCTTTTGTCAAACTGCTGTGGTTTGCAGGGGTCTAAGCCCCTCACAGACCTACACGCTCCAGTTAGCAAGCCAAGCGGCAGGAAGAACAATTGGGAGCCTCTATAACCGCTTTCTCTCATCCCTTCCACATACTGTCTGCCTATGGCTCCCCCTCCACAACGCCAACAAAGCGCTCTGAACTATAGCATGAACACTGCTGGGGTGGAGTTGGGGGAAAACCAGCATTCATCAAAAACCAAGAGGACTCTATATATAGGCCACTCAGCTGTTACACTTCACACCAAGATGGAGTGTCAGACACGATCGCTAAAAGTGGGCAGCTACTGCCTTCAGTCTGAAAGCACGGTCTTATCGAGCCTGGGCTTTCTGTGGTGTCCTGATGCCTTCAATTGCATTAGGAGTAAAGCAATCTATGAACAAAAGATTGCGTATTTGATCCAGAACATCTTACAACTGCCTGATGGTGTAGCAGTCATTTAAAGTGTAAAGGCATTGTTCAAAATGGAATACCATATTAGCATCTGCTGAATACTGTTATGCACACACTATCTACGTACAGGGTTCCTGCAGGCCTAAAGTAGATAAATTTAAGCCTTAAGACCTTTTTAAAGATCAAGTAATTAAACATTCAAGGAATAAATTGCATGCAACAATACATCAATATATTCTCAAAATGTAAATGCCTTGCATTAGCAATGCTTTACAGTTTGAAAGAGCAACTTCCAACTGATCTTCATTACTTTCTTTTTTCCAAAAAAACAAACCAAAAAAAAAAAAAAAATGCATTTTTGGATTGTTTACAAATAAAAAATAAGTGTAAATATTATTTTTTCCCCAATGTATAAAGACTCTTAAAACGCATTTACAAAACGAAATAAGAAAACAAGTCTTGTTTTATGAGAAATCAGTCAAAAATAAATAAATAAATAAAACAAAATAATAATAATAATAATAATTAAAAAAAACTCTGAAAACAAATTTTCATACCCTATTAGCAGATGTTTGTTCTGTTTTAAGCATAAGCTCACTTCATTTAATCTCACTTCATCGTGTTAAAGATTTGGTGCATTTAATATTTAATGCCATGACGTCATAAATTTAAGATGTTCTGCTCTGATTTCAGACATTTTAAGGCCTTAACTTTTTTAGTTTTTAATTTAATGGTGTTTAAAATATCATAACACAAACAATCAATTAAAATGACATTGTTAAAAATTTGAGCTGAAATTCATTCTGGTTCATTCAAAGCAGTAATGGAAAAACCTAATGTGTGTGGGATACTATATTTTGACAAACATAAAAGGTTATCCATGCCTTTTATGCATGCAGAAAATCTGAATATTGTGCAAAGGAATAGTACTATGCAACTCTAAACATGGCAATTAAATATAAAACAAGAGGGCTCTTTTTTTTTTTTTTTACACTCCGCTTTGGGAATGTCAACAAGAAGATTGTGTAATTAATCCTGTAATTAGGCCACAAAAAAGGAAAATTTCAAAATGTATCCCATATGTACTGGGGGACAACAGGCTAAAAGTGTCATGCTGAGAGCTAAATGGCATGATAGGCTTAAACTGAGGGGCAGCTGGACTAAGTGATGACTCAGTAATGACATTGAGTCTCATGACACAGGCAGATCACCTGGATTACACAGCGGATGCTAGACATGACAAAGATATGCAGGATCCATGTTAATTGCATACTCAATCACACACCGCAGACACAATCAATGAATCCAGATCTGTAAGAGGTTGTAGCTTGCCAAACACAAGAGCTGCTTGTCCAGCCATTGATCTTTATATACATTTACTCTGAGTTTTAGATTATCAAATAAAATTACAATTAAAATTCAACAATGCAATATTGCAACAATATCAAAATTTGCTTTCATTTATAAATTGTTCTCAATAAGACCAGAAATATGGGTCCATTGGGGTCAAATTTGACTCCATGTTGACTTTTAAAACCTTTTTTTGTAGTTACAGATAAAAACAATGCTGATGTTGGTTGGCAGAGGCCACAAGACTCCGCCACAGAATGTCAACAAACACAAGCGTACAGAGCTTTGATGGCAGAACTTTGGCATTGCCTGACCTCACAGCTAAAAAATAGACATTACACTTACAGGACAAATGTTTGCTTTTTAAAAACGATCTTTGTTATAACATGCACCTTATTAATTTCCTTATTAAGCATGCTCTATAACAAATTGCTAATTAAGACTCATTTATATGGCTTCCACTTTTGTCCAAATAAACAAATGCGATTACAGACAATACCGATTGAACAAAAATTAAGTTAATGAGCCAGAAGACCTGCAAGGTTAATCAAAAGCATCATCTCAGACAAGGAGACGTCAGATGTTTTCAAAAGCACTGATGCATTAACAAACAACGTGAAAACAAATGCATAGCCGTGTGAATAAGTCAAAGCGAACTAGCTCTCAAAAAATGATACTGTACCAACACCGCTTAATTCTCATGCATCTCATGGTCTAAGATCATAATTAAACCAATTTACGAGAGGTCAGCGAGTTCATTTTTACAGTGACAACGGCTGGTCGCTGGCACAGTTAGGTACGTGACATTGGCGCTTAAAGTCCTGTCAATCGTTATCCTCTGGCATGGTCAGCATTTAGGCATAAACAAACGCACATGGGGATCACACAAAGCGCCAACATTAAAAAAAAAAGAGAGGGAGGGAAAAAAACATCCGTGCGACTATCAACTACACCGCACGCAAGCGTTCTATTTGCGTTTCAAGCTCGCACAACACATTCAGAACGATATTTGTACAGTTGGAAATCAAAACGTCGAAGGAAAAAACATTAAAAAGGTGTCATTTGTAAAATAAAAGACGTGTTTTTATTATGTAGGCTTGTTCATGGCAGACGCGGAAGAAAGATGCGTGTGGTTAAATCCCCACCACCACACAATGCCGTCCTGTCTTCCGCACTGGACTAGAACCATTTAACGCTCATTCAGTAATAAACACACACTTGTTGGCTTCTCAAAAACTCGTTCACCGAGGCTGAGTGTGATTATCAACAGCTTTTTGTCGTTAGAACGGTTTTGACAAGCGGGCGTAGAGTGAAAGGGGGATTGTTTTCGTTTTTTCCGTCGAGGCCTAAACAGCGCGCAACCGCGGGCCCTGGTGAGGCAACGCAACGGCCCGCACTACGCTGTCACACGGCTCAATTTTTGGCACTTACCGGGTCCGAGCGCTTCCATGGCCGAGGGCTCTCTCTCCGTCTCTGTCCCGGCCTGGCGGCTCCGTACCGACACTGAAATTGGGGGCGGTATCTCGAAGCTTAAGGTGGCTAATTTAAGAAATGGAAGGATGCGTACATGTACAGCGCTCTGCCTGCGTTGTCTTCTGAGTGATTTAAAGCAGATCCATGGGATTTGTAAGTGCGCATGCGCGGGGACGCGAAATTCGGTTGGTGGACGCGCACATTGACACACATAGGGAAAATGATAAAGGTTTGGGCGGTGAGGTACACGGATCCACACACTCAAGTTGCGTGTTGTTACATAATTTCATTTTAGGAACGGCTCATGGCACTGAAATTAATGCAGTTCATTTGACCATCTATAAATCCAGGAAAAATCTGCTGCGCGCCCTCTAATTTCAGTTGTAAGTGACATTTGACACGTGTATTGATTAATACCAAATTAACTGTGGATAGGCAAAGGTTTAATAATTGGCAAACATTCAAAACATTGTTTTTTAGTTCTCTTTCTCTTTATATGCTATCCTAGCAGTTTGTACTAAGCATACTGAAAGCTGCTGTAGATCATACACTACCAGTCAAAAGTTTTTCAACAGTACGGTTTTTAAAGAAGTCTCTTCTGCTCACCAAGCCTGCATTTATTCGATCCAAATTACAACAAAAACAGTACAGTTTTGAAATACTTTTTACTTTTTAAAATAGCTGTTTTCTATCTGAATATATTTTAAAATGTAATTTATTCCTGTGATTTCAAAGCTGAACTTTTAGCATCATTACTCCAGTTACATGAACTTTCAGAAATCATTCTAATATTCTGATTTGCTGCTCAAAAAAAACATTTATTATTATTAGATTAGATATTAGATAGATATCTACTAATTATTATTAGTAGAATCTTTTTCAGAAGAACAGCATTTATCTGAAATAGAAATCTTTTCTAACATTATAAATGTGTTTATCATCTTTTGGTCAATTTAAAGCATCCTTGCTAAATAAAAGTATTCATTGCTATAATAAAAAAATATACTGACTCACAGCTTTTGAATGGTATAGTGTATAATGTAATAAAGCTTGCTTTTTATTTCAGATAAATGCTTATCTTTCGATATTTATATTTATATTTATACTTATCAGGGAATCCTGAAAAAAATGGTACTCAACTGTTTAAGTATTGATGATGATAATAATAAATGTTTCTTGAACAGCAAATCAGCATAAAATGATTTCTGAAAGATCATGTGACACTGAAGACTTTTTTAGACTGGAGTAAATGATGCTAAAAAATTAGCTTTGATCACAGGAATAAATTACATTTTAAAATAAATGAAAATAGAAAGCAGTTATTTTAATAGTAAAACTATTTCTCAGTATTACTGCTTTTGATGTACTTTGGATAAAAAAGCAGGCTTGGTGAGCAGAAGATAATTCTTAAAAAAAAACAACAAAAAAAAAAACATTTAAAATCTACTGTTCAAAAAACTTTGACTGGTCGTGTATATTTTATCACAGAAATATCCTGCCCCCAAATGGCAGCTTGCCTTATTTGCTAGAACTCTGTTGCTGTCCATTTACAGTCAGCATTGGCCAATCCGACGCGTTATTGGTGTTTCAGCTCTGACCGTCCTGTCCAATCAGCACAGCCCAAAAGCGCCTAACAACCGTTCATCCAATAGCGACGCTCGAAAAGAATGACGGAGACAGTTAAAGAAAAGCGCTCGAGCTCAGCGCGCGAAGGGTGAAGTTCTATTCGTTTACCGCTATCGGGCGGGAGATGGATGTATACATTTTGGCATTATAAAAATAACGTTTACAGTTTGATTTTATGACGTTTTGGATAAAAAGAAAGCGTTTTCTACGTTTATACACCGTTTGAGTGACAGCATCGTGCGATTGATGTCGTTTTTTACCGAATAAAACTCAAGACACGACCTAAGATGAGCTCTCTTCTGTCTGAGCGGGTAACGTATCAGAGCAAAATAACAATAAATTATTTACAAAATGGATGTAAAATGACTACATTTGGTGAATGAATACTAGTTGACAACTAATTCACCCAACAGCTGATAAAGATTTTGAATTAATTCAACAGGTTATTTGTGTTTAGTTAGCTTTAGCTAGCTATTCATCCTGTCTTTTGTAACGTAAGGCCAGAGGAATTGCGCACACTTTATTTTCTTTTATATCTTAATTGTTGCAAAAGGTCCAAGTTCTTTTTATTATATCCTATTTAGTGTTTACAGCAAAATAAATTAAAAATAAATACAGTGAAATTTGCTTTCTAGTTGTAGTGTGGTGCTCGTAAAGGGTATGTAACCTTAGTCACAATGCTATAGTTACATTCTCTTGTGTTTCAGACATAAACTGGTTTTATTTTTGCAATATAAATCTGTCAAATAAGTATTAACATTAATTGCAAATGTAATATTTTATAGCCTGTAGATCTGGCTGAGGCAATAACAGCTGAAAGTGATTCAGATAGTGGAATGGGCTCACCAGTGGAGGAGCCTGTGATTGACAACAACAACATGGCTACTGAAGACCAAGGTAAGTTGGATAAGATCTTATTGTATGTATACATGAATGTGTGTGTGTGTGTGTGTGTGTGTGTATGTATGTATGTGTATATATATAATGAATAAATAAATAATGTGGGGAAACAGATCTTTATTCAACCATTGTGTTCCAGATTCAGATGAAGATATCACTGTTAGTCGGAAGGGACGCTCTCGGAAAGCACTGCAGGACAGTGACAGTGATGGTGAGCAAGAAGAGACTGGAATGGCAAATGCTCTGGTCCTGTCAGAGTCCAGCGACGAGGAGACAGAGACAAATGAGACCGAAAGCATCAAAAAGAAGCGAGGAAAACGAGTATCCCGTATCTCAATGGACAGCGATGAGAGTGAGCCAGAGAAAGCGGAGGTCCAGGTCAAACCAAAAGAAGCAAAGAAGAAGAGGGAGAAGTCACAAAGACGCAAAGAAAAAGAGAAACGCAATGTTGCCCTTGTAAAACGGCTGAAAGAAAAAACAGAGGTGGGTGCTTGGAACACTTAAAGAAGTTCATTTCCAGAATAAAAATTTCCTGATAATTTACTCACCTGCATGTGATCCAAGGTGTTCATTTCTTTCTGTCATCAGTCACAAAGAAATATAGGATTTTTGAGGAAAAAAATCCAGGATTTTTCTCCATATAGTGGACTTTAGTGGTCGCCAACTGTTTGAAGGTCCAATTTGCAGTTTCAATGCAGCTTTAAAGGGCTCTACACAATCCCAGTTGAGGAATAAGGGTCTTATGTAGCAAACAATCAGTCATTTTATAAAAAATAAAAATGTATATACTTTTTAACCACAAATGCTCGACTTCATGCATTACATTATCATGTTGGAAAGGTCACGTGTGGTTAGTTCTTCGTCTGTGTCAGCTCTTCAAAAAGGAACCCTACGTAGGGTGAAAACTCTACATTTCATCTTTTCTCCTCCAACTTTGTCTGGCATCATTGTTTTATCATTTTTTGTAAACGGCATTTGACTTTACTACATCACGTGTGACCTTTCCAAAATGATTATGTAATGCATGAGCTCAGGCTAGTGCAAGACGAGCATTTGTGGTTAAAGTATGTAAATTTTAGTTTTGAGAAAATAACCGATTGTTTTGCTAAATAAGACCTTTATTCCTCGGCTGGGATCGTGTTTGAAGCTGCATTGAAACTGCATTGCAATTTGGACCTTTAATCCTTTGATCTCAATTGAAGTCCACTATATGGAGAAAAATCCTGTAATGTTTACCCTTAAAAAAACTTTTTTTTTTTTTTGGCGACAAAAAACAAAGACTTGAACATCTTTGATCACATTGGGGTTGAGGAAATTGAGGAATTTTTTTTATTCTGGAAGTCAACATATATTTTAACAACTAACAGTTTTACATTTATTATTTTTAATCACTATTGTTTCCTTTTGTTTTTAAGGAGCCCCTTCCAATCAAAGCACTTAATGACAGCGGCTGTCTGCTCGGAGATTCTGATCTATTTGATGCCCAGTTGGAGGAAGACTCTGAACACCAACTGGAAGGCGAAGACGAAGAGTCTCTAGATGCTATCCGATCAGCCGTGAAAAAGAAAGCCAAACACAAAGTAAGCACAGACTTATGCTTAAACTGTCTGAGGTCTCCACTGGATTTAAATCTGTTACTGAAAGTTTACGTTATTTTTCATTACGTAACTATAGCCTCATCTGTCAGACTTCAGTGGAGACGAGGAACAAGAAAACAGGTCACCACGCAAGGTGAGATTATTTATTATAGTGATACAATCTCATTGATTTTGTTAATTGAGTGCAACAAAACAAATCTTGCTTTTCCTGAACAAATTATTTTCAGGAGAGGAAAGCAGCAAAAGCCAGCAAGGAGGCAATCAAGCAACTTCACAGTGAGAGTCAGAGACTTGTTCGAGGTCAGTCTGAAGTTACATCAACTATGTGCTGCTCACTAAGTGCATCTGCATGCACTTTAAAAGTTTCATTTCACTTAGACTAAAACAATTATTTGCCTTTTTAAAATGTTATGTAAATGCTTTAGTCAGACTTAAATTGTAGCAAAACTGAAATTCGGACTAACAGATATGCACTACCACGCAATGGTTGTTACAAAAGTTTTTCATTTCAAATGAATGCTGTTCATTTGAATTTTCTATTCATGTATCACAGTTTCCACGATTTCTGAAGAACAGAGTAATGACTACTGAAAAATCAGCTTTGCCATCACAGGAGCAAATGACCAATTATAATTATAAAATGTATTAAAGAAAACAGTTGTAATAATATTTCACAATATTACTCTTTTACTGTATTTTGTACTGACACTGCTTTTTTTACACATTTGCAGAGTCTATGCTCAATCTACCATATTACATGCCAGAGCCCAAAAGTATCGACCAGTTCTTCAAAAGAAGACCTCGTCCAGAAGGTCGTGCCATGGCTTTGCTCAAGTATGAGATCACTAATCAACTAATTTATCTTCTGTGTACTTTCATACAGTGAAAATAACCAGTATAATCTATTTTCACTTGTCCTCAAGGTCTGCCAAGTACCAGGCTTGTATTTTGGAAAGCACTACACAACCACCTCCAGATCAAGCCACAAGATCTGAGCACGACTCGAGCCCTCCAACAGAATCATCTCTGGATAGCCAGTCTTCCACCACATCCCTACCTCAAGCAGACACCAGCACTCATCAGGACAACCCTACCAATGATAGCAACCCACAGACCTCAAATGAAGCTCAAAACGAAGTAGAACATGACACAAGCACTGACAAACCCAAACCTGTGGGTCAAGAGAAAGAAACTCCTATTGAGACAAGTGAACAACATTCACACAAGGAGCAAGAAAAGCAACAGGACTCAGTTGATCAGGTCCAGCCTGCTGATCAGATGCTTAAACCTCGCAAGGATAAACTAGCCAGATTAAGAGAGCTTGGTCTAGATCCTCCTCCTGTGGCGAAATTGTGTGCAGATGACGGGGCTTTTGTCCAGTTGGAACCACCTCAGGAAAACCCAGGTGAGATTTTTAGATTGTCATCACTTTTTAAATTTCCTTCACTCTTTGATGATTGATTTGATTCTTGTGTGTGATTTTTAGCTTTGAAAGCACTACAGGAACGCTTCATGAAGCACATCCAGCCTGCTCCTCGTCCTAAAAGGGAGCGCACGTTGCAGCTTAATGTGGTGAGGAAAGACAGCGCCCCCTCGGGACAGGAAGAACTACGTTCGGAATCGATCACAATAACTGTCAATGAGGGAGAAGATGAGCCTGCAAATGTCAAACCAGGTACAATCACAACTAGTCTTCGATTTGCAGTTATGGAAGCGGGTTTAATGTGTTTTTCAATACTCCTTGTTTGTATCTTTTGTAGGTGAGAAACTGGTACTGTTGAAATCTCGCTTGCAACAAGCCATGGCCATCCGCAGGAAGGAAGAGAGGGAGCGCAGAGCTGCTCTGCATCGCCTTGACAATGAGGATTGTGAGGAAGAAGAGGAAGCAGAGATGACGGAGTCAGAGGATGAAGAGGTACTAGAAATTAGCATCACTTTTGGATTTTCTTGTGTTGGTCAATATATTAAAAGATCTAGAGAAATTGTTTTAAAATAAGACAACTTTTCTTATTTTATAGTCATTGATTTAATTTTTGTTCTTCCATTCCAATTTTTAGGATGTTGATGATTTGTTGGGCAATGGTGGAGATGATGAAGAGGAAGGAGAAGAGGCAGTAGACAAAGAGGAAGGTGAAGATGAAGTTTCAGTGAAAACATGCCCCTCCCCAGGCTTCAAAAGTCCTTCTCCAACTCCAGCAGACACTGATGGAACATTAATGCTGTTTGCCGGCAACTCCTGTTCCCGCACAGGGTATGTGTATGTTTCCTAATTGGGCTGCAACAGACTTTCTGTAGTCCATACTAACTGAATATCCTTTTCTGTCTAGGGATGGTGTAAGAAGATTAGGTGCAGCTGGCCATGAAGCTGACAATAAAATGGGTTAGTCTGTATGGACATCAAACACTCTTTATTTTACCGTTTCATATTTAAGTTATTAGGACCCGAGCACCGATGGTGCGAGGACCCTGTGGGATTTGCTCTGTTTATTATTATTCTTTCGATTCTTCTCTAAAATGAATCACGTTTTTGAGGGCGTTATCATGCATGAAATTTTGCACGCCCCACAAAAAGTGAAAATTTACATCTGATATTAGTTTCAGAAGTGGGTGTGACAAAATGGCTCGATAGCGCCACCAAGTTCAGTGACGTGCCCCTCAAGCTGCGTTTCACATATTGAAATTCAGTAGACATGTAACACACAAATACCTACAAAAAAGTCGAATCCCAATAGGAAGTCAGTTATTTTTAATTTCCCAGACAATTTTTATGCCATTTTGCCATTTTCAGGCGTCGTACTAACAAACTCCTCCTAGAGGGTTTTTTTTCAGACCACATTTGGTCAGTCCAATCAAAAGCCCTTTATGAATTGAAAATGTGAAGATCTTGAGTTTTTGTTGAAGGGTGTGTCCGTGGGGGCCTGACAAATTTCAATGTTTCGCCATGAAAAAGGAAGTTGTTATAACTCTGCCGTACAATGTCTGATTTTCCCTGGACTTCACATGTTTGATAAGACTCCAGACCTGAGCAAATGCCCATATTCAGTTATAATCATAGCGCCACCTGCTGGCAACAGGAAGTGACATGTTTTAGTCTGTAAAAAAACTTCTACTTGAGATTTAATGACATTAACATTATATTTGGTTAGTCCTATCTCGAGGCCTTTGCAAAGATAAATTATGAAGATCTTGAGATTTCGTTAAAGGGTGTGTCTGTGGCGGCCTGAGAAATGTAGATGTTTCACCATGGAAAAGGAAGTTGTTGTTACTTAGCTATACAATGTCTGATCTGCCCCAAACTTCACACGTTTGATAAAAGTCCTGCCCTGAAAATGATTGCACATCAATATTCTGTTATAATCACAGCACCGCTAGCTGGCAGAAGGAAATGTCATGTTTTACACTAACTCAAACATACCATGTTTAATATGCACCAAACTTTACGTCCAATAGAAGTTCTGGCCTGAAGACATGCATCAATATTCAGTTATAATCATAGTGCGACCAGGTGGCAGCAGGAAGTTTGGCACATATAAATGAATTTGACACATTCCTTCTCTGTTAACCACTTTAAAAGCATATTGCCCACCGTTTGCTGTTTGCCTAAAGTCACAGGGTGGTTGGTGAGCCTGGGTGCGAGGGCCCTTTCAACGTTGCTTGCAACTTTAATTATACCTGGTGCTCTGACAAATGGTCACATTTTTAGTATTGGTAGTATCAAACATATGTGAAATGAGACTGAAATTTGGTTCTTTTCACAGAGGAGGATGATGCTCTTTCATTGGCTAAGGACAGCAGTCATAACAGTAGCTTCGAGCTGATGGGCTCAATGATCCCATCATACCAACCAGTCAATAGAGCTGCAGGCAGAGGCCTGTCCAACAGTGCGTTCCGCTCCCCATCTCCCTGCCTATTTAGATCCAGCTTCCTTGGCTCTGCTTCAAAGGTGAGGGTCTCTTGGATAGTTCACCCAAAAATGAAGATTCCTTCGTTCATCTTCAGAACACAAATTAAGATATTTTTGACCAAATCTGATAGCTGTGATTTGAATTTAACAGGCACTAAATATTCATCAATAATCTTCTCCTTTTTCAGAGTTCAGGTAAGATGTCCGAACCCTCTCTCTCCCTCCCTGTGGAGGATTCTCAAGACCTTTATGCTCCCTCTTCCCCGAGTGAGTCTGCCCTCCCTCCGGCTGGGGACTCCCAGGGTCGCTTCTCACTGGAGGAGGACACCCACTCCCAGCTACTGGATGCTGATGGCTTCTTAAACGTCGGTCCCCGTGGTGCGCCTACCCGTTCGCACAAACGCCAGCTTATACTAGACAGTCTGGATGAAAACGCCATGGACGCAAACATGGGTGAGCTCCTAGGGCTTTGCTCAGGGGGCTTCGGAACAGGGCAGACTCAGCCAGGGGCTTCTCAGCCTGCAGCAGAGGATGAGCTGCTGGGCTTGTGCTCTGGAGCTTTTGCCACACAGCCTGAAGAGCCAGTCATCAAGCCCAAAGAGAAGAACACCTTGGAGCCAGAAGAGCAAAGAGGGGAGAGTCAAGGCAGCTCAGAGGCAGACATGGACCAGCTGTTGGCTCTCTGTTCTGGCAAGTTCACAGGAAGCCCATGTAAGTCTTGTTTAGTTCATACTGAGGATTTAAAGATACTTAAGTTTTGTATGTAATAAATTATATTTAATCTCTTTCTAGCTGCTTCATCGCTGCGATCGGTCTCAAGTCCTGCCTTTGAAAAGCCATCAGAAACAAACAGGTACTAAGCTATAATCAGTGGACGTGGATTTATAGATTTATTATTTACTGAATACTAAATGCTTTATACTCTCAAACTGTTCTCTTAGGAACAAGAACATAATTGAGGAACAAGAGGAGGAGGAGGAGGAAGCAGACTGCGAGTTCCGGCTCCTGTCAGATGTAGACAGCCTCAGTGAAAAGGTACTCGACAGATAAAAGATCTTGAAGAATATGTTTGTTACATTTCCGGATGTGCCAACATTAGTTCAACCAGTGGTGTGGGTTTAGGGTGGGACTACCTGTTCGTCCAGAAAATGGGGGAGTGTTTTAAGAACACAAAAAAAAAACGGGTCTTGACACACTGCTGTAATTGTGAATGTTTTCCTGTAGTTGTTATTAGTGATGTAAACTGTTTTTAATGTAAGGATGAAAATGAGGATAAATCAGATGCTGAAGAAGAGGAAAGTGAGAATGAAGAGGAGAAGGAGCAGGAAGAGGAAAGGGAAGCGGTCTTTGGTCGACGCCCTGGCAAAAAGAAAATGTATGTCTATTTTTGATTTTCAAAGGCATTTATGAACAATGTAAGGTGTTTAAAATTTTAGTGTGGCGGAGGTTGGAGATTACTGATAGTTTAAACTAATAGTTTATTTTACATGACAGTAATTTTATGTGTTTGTATTGATATACATGTTATTTGTCTCCAACAGCCGTTTAGCAGAGTTTGTGGATTCCGAGGCAGAGTTGTCTGGCAGTGATGTGGGCAGTGAGGATGAGGATGACGATGGTGGTGATGAATACGAGGAGGAGGAGATACAGGAAGATTTGCCATCAGATGAGGAACTGATGGACCAAGTTAACAAGATTCACATGTAAGAAATGTTATCTTAATCTGCCACTGACTTCGAGTTGCTCTTTCAGTAGGTGGTAGAACAGGTGAGTACTTGTTTCCCAGTTGCAAAAGCAGCTGAAATGCTTGTTTGGTAGCTTTGCAGTTTACGGTTGACTGCATAAGTGGTCTTGTCTGCTGGTTGAAATTGTTGTAACATCAATGTGCCACATGGGGGAGCCAACCTATTTAACAAAAGTAAGTTGGGTACATCTGTTATGGCACGTGATCAGTCAACTGCATAAAAGTGTTTTAAATGCCTCAAACCTAATTGCTTTTAGAAATAACTGCACTTCTTGTATAGACTGTCAAAGTCTTTCACTAGGAACAGAAGGATCATTATGCTCTCCCTACAGGAAGCAGATCTTGGATGATGATAAGCGAAAACTGCGGCTTTATCAGGAGCGTTACCTCGCTGATGGAGATCTGCATTCAGATGGACCTGGACGAGCTCGTCGTTTCCGCTGGAAAAACATTGGTGAGTGAACTGGATACCACTTTTCAGTATGCCAAGCTTCATTGATGAAAGTGCTTGTAGCCGCTAACTGGAGTAGATTTGTCTGACTTTTTTTCTTTTTTTTTTTTTTTCTGTTTCTGTTTTGACCAGATGACAACTTTGAGTTTGGTGGAATGGGTCCTGATGGAGATGAGGAAGAGGAAGATGAAGAAGTCGATCAACTGGAGTTACAAAGACGTAAAGAACGACTAGAGAGGGAACAGTGGATGAGAGAACAGGTGTGTGTAGGGAAGAAAATTGTTTTGTGTTCATGCTTGTGTGCATGTGTCTGATTTGGATTCTGTTCTGTAGACTGAAGCTCGGGCCAAAAAGGGAGTGGAGGATGCAGATGATGAGGAAAAGATTGATGAAGAGGACAGTCAATTTATGAAGCTAGCCAAGAAGCTAACTGCTAAGACCCTTCAAAAGAGAGGTACTCACATGCACTGAGATTTTCTGACAATATTTAAGATTGTAGTGTTGGTTGATAATTTATTTTTTTTAAGGCCCTATGATTTTCACGATGCGGAAAACGCAGGCGGAATCCAGGCATTAAAAAAACAGTTCATAGGGCCTTTTTTTTACTTTGAATAAATTGCTGTGTAATTGTGTAAATTGCATGATTTTAATTAGTTAGACATGGATTTTGATTAATGAAATGTAACTATTAATCAATATTAATAATTAAAACTGAATTAATAGGGTGGAAACAGAATTTGGGAAGAAATAATTTCATATGGCTCTATTTGTTAGCTCTGTCAGGGCTTGACAATAAGGACTGCTCGATGGCCTGGGGCCAACGTGAAAGATGCTTGGGACAGTTGAAGAATTTGTCACTGGCCCGATCGAGCCACTGCGGCGTTATCACAGAAGTTTATCATTTGCACATGTTTTTAAGCCTAGTTAATTTACAATTTTAAGCAATCACAGAGAGACACATCTCTGATGGACAAATAGCTTATGAAAGTATGTCTAAATACTCGTCTTGACGATTAGCTTTGTAGCTTTAACAATGTTCAATCCATACTTAATTCATACAGTGGAGTACAGACCAATCGACCGGACATATTTTAACCGATCTCTGTTTCGGGCTTGCACACAAACTGCATGCAATCATTTTTAAAAATGTTGTGTGTGGAAATATTACGAACTCTTTAGACATCTGTTAACAGAGGCCAGAGATGCTGAAGACGAACGCAAAGAGGAAAAAAAAATCCTCAAGCAGGCAGAGCAAGATCACTGTTCACAATGCACGAAATATTGGAAATATTATCCTAAATATTGAAACGGGGGTTTATATGAATGTATCTCTGAAGGGAACTGACTGTTTTAAGTAAAGTTTACAACGCGTTTTCTTTTCATTTGCTGATGTATGACGCTTTTAAAGTAGCGTTCATAAGCACAGCATTGCTTTGTTTACAGTGGTAACCAGGGAAACGTAATATCACTGTTATTCAAGCGTCACCTGCTGGCGGAGACTGAGTTTGCCTTCTTTCAGTCTGTCAGCTGTTTTCCCCTTTTTTTTTTGATAATTAAATAATTGATTTAAATAAATTATTAAAATTAAAGATAACATGAGGGCCAGTGAAAACTTTTGACCGGGCAAGTAAAAATTTAAACCACAGTAGAAAAAAATCCTTAGCGTTGAGCCCTGTCTGTGATGGACATTTTCTCCTGGATACACTTCTAAAACTACTAGCTATGAAGATACTAAAGGCTTTTTTTCACCTTTTTACAGATACTCCAGCTGTTCCTCTGCAAGAGAAGGCGGCTCCCAATACCAACCAGTTCCGAAAGCCATTTCAGCCCACTGTGGTCAGTACCCACAGCACACTCCATCATGCTGTTCTCTGCTACCTGTGAAAAGTTTAGTTTATTAGAGTGTTTCTTTGTAGCATTTCTTATACCAATGCAACTGTCAGCTTGTTTAAATTGCTTTTAAAAGGAAATACCGTCACAGATTTGTAATCTTTTGACTTGTACCTTATCTCCAGGTCAAGAGAGGCTCATTACTCAGTCAACCTCAAGCAATGTTGCAAAAGTTAGCCAGCATCTCTGACAGCAACCCCTTGGCCCCTCGTAACTCACGAGGTTTCCTATTCCAAACCCTGTCACCGGAAAAAGAGCCATCTGCATCAGAGGGACCTAAAAAACAGGTACTTTGTTTGATGATTTAAGTTTTTTTGTGGTAGGAGTTACAATAAAATTTATGGAAAGGGAGTATAACCAAAAGAAATGCTGATATTCTTGATTCTTGAATGTAGTTAATAGTTCAACCACCGGATGGAGCTGTAGTCTTAGAATGATTGTTAATTAAAGGAGAAGTTTACTTCCAGAATGAACATTTCCTGATTATTTACTCACCCCCATGTCATCCAAGATGTTCATGTATGTCTCTCTTCAGTCGAAAATAAATGAAGGCTTTTGAGAAAAACATTACAGGATTTTTCTTCATGTAGTGGACTTCAGTGGCTGCCGACGGGTTGAAGGTCCAAATTGTAGTTTCAGTGCAGCTTCAAAGGGCTCTACACGATCCCAGCCAAGGAATAAGGGTCTTATCTAGCAAAACGATCTGTCAAGAAAAATACAAATTTATATACTTATTAACCACAAATTGCATTGAAATGCAATTAATTAAAACTGCAGTTTGGACCTTCCAACTTTTTGGCTTCCATTGAAGTCCATTATATGGAACGTTTTTCTCAAACTTAATTTCTTTGCGACTGAAGAAAGACATCTTGGGTGACATGGAGGTAAGTAAATGATCATTCTACATGTGAACTTCTCTTTAAGTACACTACAAGTCCAGGTGCCTTATTACTTCAACACTTAAGATAAATGTTTTATTGTGTAATGATGTATTATAAGCTTTTTAAATATGACATCTGTTCTGAGTAAAAATGACTGAATTAACATTTCAGATTAAGAAAAGAGGACAGATGGACGCTTTTAGCCCTGCTGCCAAGAGGCCATGTCTCGGGAACTCCGTCAAACCCAAAGGACCACCACGAAGTATTTTCAGTTATCTGGAGAACTGAAGCTGCTTACAAACTAACCAGTGTTACTAACAATTAATGCATAATTATATTTGTCCCATTGTCCATACTAAATGCTATGATATTGAAAGTTTGGCTTGTTTTAGACTGTTTGTATCATGTAAATATTGTGATTCCTCTTTGAAGTGATGTAATTTTATTTGTTTTTATAAAATTGTGTATTAAAGTGTATTTTAAATTGCTACTATTTGCATTTTTATAACCCTTGAGCTCTTAGCACAGGCTCCCTCAGGCAAGGAATGTTTCCTGTTTCACCTGCTCAAACCCATACGAAGACATTTGTCTGGTTAAACTTTAGATAACTCAGTGTTTTGACTTCAGAACTCCTGCTTTTCGTATTTTCAACTCATTTTGTAAGTGTTCCTAATCAGCTGTTTCTGAGCTTCTGGGTTTGGAGCTTGAATTCCTTTTTTTAAAAGATCAACCTTGCTGCAGGCTGGACAGCCACTGATTTGTGAGTATATGTGACCCTGGACCACAAAACCAGTCTTAAACACCACAGGTATATTTGTAGCAATAGCCAAAAATACATTATATGGGTCAAAATTATAGTGTTTTTTTTTTATGCCAAAAATGATTGGAATATTAAGTAAAGATCATGTTCCATGAAGATATTTTGTAAATTCCTACCGTAAATATATTAAAACTTTTTGATTAGTACTATGCATTGCTAAGAACTTCATTTGCACATATTTTTTTTTTTTTCTTCACCCTCAGATTCCAGATTTTTAAACCGTTGAAAAACATCTCAGCCAAATATTGTCCTATCCTAGTAAACCATACATCAATTGAAAGTTTAATATTTATTCATAATGTATAAATCACAATTTCAAAAAATTGACCTTTATAACTGGTTTTGTGGTCCAGGGTCACAAATTGTCAAGAGAATGCAGAGATCAGCTCTCAGAAGCCACTGGATCATTCTTGGTTTGTTTGCAACATCCAATTTTTAAGCAAGTTTGATTCCAGCAACATGTTGAGAGCCTCTGCATCACACATTTCATTTTAACCAATGATCCCAAAAAGAAATGCTCTTTTGAAGATAATTGACCTTGTCAAACTAGAAAACTAATTCCATGTTGCCTGCCAAACCATGTAGTCTATGTGTGTGTTTATATATGGAGAGCTTCTGGGCAACTGGTTGAATGTGCAGTAGCTGCCATACTGGATCTGAGTGGTGGCTTTTGACAGCAGTGCCAGGGGTGAGTCCCTCTGGGCTCTGTCACTGCTCAAACCGCTGGGACGAGAGACGTGCAACTGAACTGAGGGAAATGGGTCATAACTGCAGGCTGCTCGGCATGCTCGCATCTAAACAAGTGCTTCGGTTTTCTGGCAACAGCATGCTTTTAGTAGATATCATGTATGTGTGGGAAACAATCCAGCTTTTTTTTTTTTTTTACTTAGTGGCATGAACTTGCTTCTAACCCTTTGTGTTTTACAGGTAATATGTTTTTGAACCGATACAGCAAGTGTTAAAGCTCATTTTACGAGGCAACTTCAAGCATCCCTTGTCTCTTGCTCTCATCTTCATTCCCGTTCCTTCCCCGGATTGTTTGCTTGATGTAGATGATTTTCCATGTGACGAAGCCGCAGGCGAGCTTTTTATTTGATGTATTTTTCATGTGTTAAGGCTATTATTGAGAGATGGAAGGGGGGAGAGACTAGAGACAGCCTGAAGGTGCCACACTTGAATGGGGATGTTGTTGGACAGAGTGAGGAGGGGGGAGAGAAGAGTTCTTTTCTGTTGCCAGCAATTGCTTGTCATGGGATAGGGAGGGAATGTACTTACTGAGTCTGTCTGATGTGCAAGCACCAAAACACAGTCACACAGTGCCTCATGATAAGCCATCATAGACCTACAACAACAAAACTGCAGGCCTGTTAAGGGATATAAACCTGGTTGTAAAATGGTCATCTTTAACACTTGTCTAATGACGTTGAGTAAGTTTTAGACAGCTTTTCTTTTTCTTTGTATTTTTCCTGCAGCTTAAAACAATAAAGGTTTCTGTGGTATATTTTTCTTAATTCTATAATAAAGTGATAATGATAGCACCCATACAGTATTGAAAAATACAGTTGAAGTCAAAAGTTTACATACACCTTGCAGAATCTGCAAAATGTTAATTATTTGATCAAAATAAGAGGGATCATACAAATGCATGTTATTTTTTATTTAGTACTGACCTGAATAAGAGATTTCACAGAGTTTACATATAGTCCACAAGAGAAAATAATAGTTGAATTTATAAAAATGACTCTTAAAAAATTTACGTCCCTTGATTCTTGATACTGTGTTGTTATCTAAATGATCCACAGCTGTTTTTTGTTTTTTTTTTTAGTGATGGTTGTTCATGAGTGCCTTGTTTGTCCTGAACAGTTAAACTGCCCGCTACTCTTCAGAAAAGTCCCACAGATTCTTTGGCTTTTCAGCATTTTTGTGTTTTTGAACTTTTTCCAGCAATGACTGTATGATTTTAAGATCCATCTTTTCACACTGAGGACAACTGAGGGACTCGTGTGATTATTACAGAAGATTCAAACACTCACTGATGCTCCAGAAAGAAAAAAAAAGCATTAAGAGCTGGAGGGTGTAAACTTTTGAACGGAATGAGGACGTGTACATTTTCCTTATTTTGCCTAAATATCAGGCTCCTAATGCATCATTTTTCCTTCTAAGTGAGCATTTGAACCTTCTGTAATAGTTGCATGAGTCCCTCAGTTGTCCTCAGTGTAAAAAAAAATGGACCTCAAACTCATACAATCATTGTTGGCAAGGGTTCAAATACACAAATAGGCTGAAAAACCAAAGAATCTGTGGGACCTTAAAGATTTTTTCTGAAGAACAGCGGGTAGTTTAACTGTTTAGAACGAACAAGGAACTTATGAACAACTGTCACTGGATCATTCAGGTAACAACACAGTATTAAGTATCAAGTGTATGTAAACGTTTGAGTCGTTTTTACACAAATTCAGCTTTTCTTCTGTGACTATATGTAAACATATTTATGTAAAATATCTTATTCAGGTCAGTACTGAATAAAAAAAATAACATGTCTTTTGTATCCTCCCTCTTATTTTGGTCAAATTAACATTTCTGCAAGGTGTATGTAAACTTTTGACTGCATACTTTAAGACCCTTCGTTGTTTGTTTTGACCTGTTTTGGGGGGGTTTAAGCCTAAATTTAGAGCCCCCTCCCCTCTTTTAGAGTCAATCTTAGCTTGAATTAGTTTTCCCACACTATTTTCCACTAATTCCACCGGTTTCCACCTCCGTGGTCCCTTCCCAGTTTAGGAAGTGAGTCATAGCTCAGTGCGTTGCAGTACACGGGAAAAGAGAGCGGATGGGAGGGAGGGAGAGAGAGGAGGAATCAGATTAACATCGCTAGAGAGGGTCGGTCGGAGGAGGGGAAAACAGGGAGGACACTGTATCTTATTCGCGGACGACAAACGGACAACAAACCGTAAGACAATGCCCTCTAATTATTAATTCTCAAATGTTATTGTCAATCAGCTGTTTATGTAACGGACAAATAAAATTGGAGCGATGTTTAGGCTCTTGGTGGATGTGCGCTGTTTTTCGCCGCGTTCCCGGCCGAGCGAACGGAGCCGAGAGATGGGGTGAGACTAGTGTAACGCCGCTCTTACGTAACCCAGCATCTATTTATGTGGATTTTATATTAATCGCTATTTTTCGTTGCTTTTGCGATTGAGTGTTGATTTGCTTGATTATCTAAATCTTATTTTGATAGCGTTCGTGCTCGTTAGGCAGCTAGTCGAGCGTCGAGCTCGAACAAACGCGTTTGATTGGTGGTTTAATAGTCATTGATTTCCTTCATGCATCGTATATATTTATTTTAACGCGGCGCTTCGAGCTATTCCAATCGAATTGCATGAATCCTCAAGTAAATTACAACAGGAATTTTAAATATGTCGAAATGCACCGAGCCGTTCAGGTTAGCACAAATTTTCGCTCCTGCTCTTAGGGCGGAATTGGACTACTTGCAGATTTTATGTCCTCAATCATTTTATTATTTGCGCCTGAGGCGAGCAACCCTGAATCGCTGGTTGCTGTTCTTCAGCACCACATGGCAGCGCAGCGCCTGTCACGCCGAGTGATTGACAGGCCCCCGAAGTTATTACGTGGACTATATCTGTGAGAGGACATCTGAATATTTCATGTCACCGAAATGGAGAACATGCCGTGGAATTGCACCACTGAATATTTCATGTATTATTTTAACCATTATTAGCGAGGGATTTTAGCCACAGATATTATTTACAATGTGTTAGCAGCCTTTCAGCACTTTTCTGTTTTGTCTGAAACTATATTCACAGCCAAAATATAGTAATATAATGTATTACTTTGCTTTTGCACCCTGTAAAGACTCTTCTGTCAAACTACTAACTCTTTTTATCTCCCGTTTCCAAAGAGCGAGTGAATCTCAAACAAAACTGAAAATGCTTCAGCAAGATCGGGCCATGAACCCTGTCCATGGAAGTCAACCTCTGGTTGGACCACCGTCAACTCTGCGCATCCATTCAAACAGTCAGAAGAGATGCGAGAAAGATGGTAACTTTAACTTCCTGGGACAGGATGATGACCCCATGACGGGAGATGAAAATCGCAACCAGGTGCGTCCAAGAGCTTTGGGTCGTGACTTGCCTCTTTCTTCCAACCACTATGGACCTGGACCCCTCTCCCCCTTGTCTCGTCTCCCATGCTGGAGTCCTTTGGAGCCTCTTCCTGAGATTGAAAGTGGAGACGATATGGGCGGCAGAGTGCCTCCAGATGGCGCAGAGGAGGGAAAGGTTGATGAAGAGATGAGGAGAGTGACGGATGACGAAAAGGAGAAGACGTTGGGAGAGAGTGGGAAAGTAGAGAACCTACTGGATGACGATGATGATGAAGAAGAGGATGGAGTCATAGACTGGGCTGACAGTGATGAAGATTTTGAATTCAGCTACAGGTCAGAAAGCTCTTCCCCACTCAGCACAGAGAGTGGTGACATTGGGGGCGCAGGGGCTCACAATTCCATCTGGGACCAAATCTGCCATGAACGTCCAACAGCAGACAATGGGAATGCGCCAGTGGACACCCTGAAAAACCAAAACCGTGTGGATAAGAAGACAGAGCGGCGTCGGGAGAGTCTGGAGGGCACTGATGCTGTTGAAGACGGCTCGTCGGATTCAGACACCGACCCTTGTTCTGAGTTGCCGGACCTTATGGAGGCTGTTTGGACGCTACAGGACCGGGAGAGGTTTAAGGCACAGGAGATGGAGAAGCATCAGGTCCAGCTGACCATGTATCGACGCCTGGCTCTGATCCGATGGGTTCGCACCTTGCAAAATCGCATCCAGGAGCAGCAGAACCGCCTCCAGTCCAGTTTCGACATCATTCTTACACATAGGAAAGAGCTTCTGCGCATGGGTGCTGCCACTGCTGCCCAATAACAAAGACAATCTGAGAAAAGTCATGAGACCGGCTGATGACTATTATCTTGTGATCTTTGCATCTTTGTACATCTCATTCTTTTGAAACAAATTACCTCCTGGGTCTCTGAACTGCTTTGCTCTATTGTTCCATAATGCTAAACTTTCATCACTATCATAAATGTGGTTAAAAGTCCTCCAGAACATCACCTTGAACTGTGCCCATGTGGTTACTGAATTTTTCGAACTCCTCCAACCTGATGTTTTAAAAAAATGTCATATATATGTTTTGTGTGGTATAAAATAAATTATATTTAACAATAAATGCACAAGGTGTCTTTTTGTAAAATGCATAGCATTATTTTTAATTTACATCAAATACACTACCAGTCAAAAGTAAGATTTTTAATGTTTTTTAAAGAATTCTCTCACCAGGCCTGCATTTATGTGATCCAAAAATACACCAAAAGCAGTAATATTGTGAAACATTTTTACTATATAAAATAACAGATTTCTATTTGAATATATTGTAAAATGTAAAGCTAAATTTTCAGCATCATTACTCCAGTCTACAGTTTCACATGATCCTTCAGAAATCATTCTAATTATTCTAATATGATTACTACTATAAATATTTAAAACAGTTGAGTAGTCTTCTTTAGGATTCTTTAATGAATAGAAAGATGCAAAGATCAGCATTTATCTTAAATAAATAGCTTTGGTAACATTATACACTTCACCATTCAAAAGTTTGGAGTCAGTATATTTTTTTATTATAGAAATTAAAACTTTTTATTTAGCAAACATCCTTTAAATTGATCAAAAGAGATGATGAAGACATTTATAATATTACAAAAGATTTATATTTCAGATAAATGCTATTCTTCTGAACTTTCTAATCATCAGAGAAACCTGAAAAAATCGTCTCATAACATAATAATAATCATAAAAATAATAATAAATGTTTTTGAGCAGGAAATCAGAATGTTAGAATGATTTCTGAAGGAGTAATGATGCTAAAATTCAGCTTTAAAATCACAGGAATAAATTACATTTTAAAATATTTTCAAATAGAAAACTGTTAATTTGAATTTTAAAAAGATCTAAAAATTTTACTGTTTCTGCTGTACTATTGTTCAAAAACGTTTGACTGGTTGTGTATATTATAAATTATATTTTGACTTAATGACTATTTTAGGTTATACCAGTTATAATTTCATGAGTCAGATTAGGTAAAAATTGTTCTTTAGGTTACTAACAGCACATGTTCACCTGATCACATTTCCAGCCAGTGTGTAAAAAAAATTCAGACACATTTAGTACTGACACCTTATATAACAATATTTAGCACTTCTTATATGCTCCAAGGCTTGATATTGTTTCAGCATTATATATTCAAGACTCTCTCTTGACCTTAAATGACAGTGTTTTCTTTAAGAACCACACAGTGTTCAATTGTTTCTCCTTATCACGCAGAAAAAGTGAGCTGGGTGAGAGTTTTAAATCAAAGTGGCCTGCATCAATTTAAATAGCACGGGTACTATATCTTGTTGCCCCGGGCTGAGAGCGTCTGGCCTTTCTCTGTGTATGCATGTGTCTGAGTGTTTACGGAGATACCAGTGTTTGTCCTATAATCCACAGTCAAAGCAGAGCTGCAGGGTAAGAGTTGCACTGGTTCCTTGTCCCTGAGGGATTTGGACAGAGCCCGCCTCGGGGCACCTGGTCCAATCGGGCCCGGTGAGCAGCCTCCAGGTCCAGTCAAACTCGGCAGCCAAAAGCCCGGGGCGAAATGAGGGATAATCCGACGGTTTCTCACCCAATGCGGCGAGTTTTTAACTACCAACCGTGTGCGCTTATCACACTCTTGTGCGAAAGTACTGAAGAATTAACATGTTTAATGATTTGGTTTGTCGTCTTTGGCTCGATGTCACACTACCATAAGTGCGAGCTAAGAGAATTACACGTCTCTAAAAGCGTTTTTGTCTCCGAGCGCAAGTGTTCTGAGAGAATTAACCAGATACAAAATGCTAAAGAAAACGTGTGTTGTACAAGGGATAACATTTCTCGTTTAACAAATAACAACAGCTCATTTACTTACATGCAGCACATTGGAAGAAATGGAAAAATTACGTATCTGTTTAGGACAGTGTTGTTTTCTGGACGAAATCTGTCGAGGTTTTCGCGCGCAATCTAATTTTTGGCGCTTCTTGCAAAGTTTGCTAACCGTCAACTTTTCTAAAGACGTTTTAAACACAGCACTTAAAGTTCTGTGCTATTTAAATGTATAATAAAGTTAATAACGACAGTACTTACGTTTTATCGATGAACTGTCAAGTAAATGCTAACGTAGAGCCCTTGTTTGGGCTGCCCACTGTTGGCATAGTAACTTCTTCAGGTAAAAGTTCATCTGTTGAGTTTAAGCCCTTAATTTTTAAGCCTAATCTAAATTAAGTGATTACTTAACAACTATGTTGGAACATAAATATACAGGTATGTAATATCACACACACTACCAGTTTGAACAGTAAGATTTTTAATGTTTTTAAGGAATTCTCTTCTGCTCACCAAGCCTGCATTTATTTGATCCAAAATACAGTAAAGGCAGTAATATTGTAAAATATTTTTACTATTTAAAATAACTGCTTTCTATTTGAATTTATTTTAAAATGTAATTTATTCCTGTGATCAAAGCTAAATTTTCAGCATCATTACTCTAGTCTTCAGTGTCACATGATCCTCAGTCATTCTGATCATTCTAATATACTGATTTGCTGTTCAAGAAACATTTTTATGATTATTATTATCAATATTAAAAACGTTTTTTTTTTCAGGATTCTTTGTTGAATAGAAAGATCCAAAGATTAGTATTTATTTGAAGAAAAAAAAGCTTTTGTACCATTATACACTATACCATTAAAAAGCTTGGAGTCTGTATAATTTTTTAAAATATAATTTGTTTATATTTTTTAATCGAAATTAATACTTTTATTTAGCACGGATGCTTTAAATTGAAAAGTGATGATAAAGACATTTATAATGTTACAAAAATATTTCTATTTCAGATAAATGCTGTTCTTCTGAACTTTTTATTCATAAAAGAAACCTGAGAAAATTCTACTCAGCTGTTTTTATAATCATATATATATATATATATATATAATTTTTTATTATTTATTTATTTTTTAGCAGCAAATCACAATATTAAGATGATTTCTGAAGGATCATGTGACTGGAGTAATGATGCTTAAAAATTACTTTAAAAAACATTTATAATCTTACTGTTCAAAAACTTGTGACTGGTTGTGTATATTATATATTAGGCTATTTTGACTAAAACAATGACTATTTTAGGTTACACCAGTTAACCAGGTACATACACACACATATCTGTCATTTACTTACGCATAAATTGTT
This sequence comes from Labeo catla, assembly GCA_012976165.1. Classification (NCBI taxonomy): domain Eukaryota; kingdom Metazoa; phylum Chordata; class Actinopteri; order Cypriniformes; family Cyprinidae; genus Labeo; species Labeo catla. The sequence goes on from VONZ01000765.1 coordinate 172,633, forward strand.
CCAAACCTGTTTGAATTTCTGCAGAACACAAAAGAAGATATTTTAAAGAATTCTGGGTGGCCAGAGTTAATGCTCCCTATTGACCTCACTATTAAGTCTCACATTATTCAAAATATATTCTATTTTCAGCAGAAGAAAAACATCATACAAATTAAATACCCCTTTATTGAGGACAGACTTCATTTTAGTAATTACCAGTTTTAAGAAAACATTAAACTCGTCTACATTAGAAACTGCCCCTTGTAATGTAGGCTACTTCAGTTTTATTTCTGTAGCTATCCTGCTTTTATAAGGCCCCTGGGATAACTCTGGGAGGAAAAGAAGGGGTGTGTTGTTGATCCTGATAGTTCAGCAGTGTTTTTTGATGTGACTTGGTGTGTCTTCACCCAGAAAACATTCAAAAAAATAAAAATAAGTCAAAAGCCACACTGTATAATGTAGGCAGTGGGACAAACTGCTGAGTGAGAAGGTCCCCGCTGGGCGCGAATAACGGCAACTGTGAGAACGTTTCTCCACCCGAGGAAATAAAGTAAGATACGGGTGTGCTGCAGGATGAAACGCCGCGTTTCTCACGGTACGGAGCTGCTGATTTGCGCCCAAAATAAAGAGAGACAGGCTATGATATACGTTAAACTTAGTTGTTATAGAAAGTATCGCCGCTAAGACAGCAAACACAAAACTGTACTTAAATATGCATCACCGGTTCTCTCAAGTTCTACCGTGATCTATTTATCTATCATTAACCAAGTCTATTATTGGCACTTTTTCTATTCCGACTACTGGCCTTTATAACAATAGTAATTCTATATTTTGTCGTAATTATTACGTTTCATATATGTATCTCAGAAATAGCATTTTGTTGAAACGTGAACGTTCTTTCAGAAAGTGTATTTTTAATCCCGCATTACATTTTTGCAAAGGTGTACATGGCACGATTCCAGAATACAATTATTTCCAACGTATAATTCTCAACTATTCAAGGTGTTAGTGCTTAAAATGCCTAGGTAAAGCGAAAGAAACTGGTTGCATTAAACATTCCTCAACACGAGGGGGCAATATCAGTCACATTCAAGTGAATAGGCATCACACTTGGTAACCATGTCCCTTCTCATGTGTGCCCTCAAAGATTTTCAACTCTCTTTCTCTGTCTTTCTTACCTCTCCCTCATCTTTCCCTCTTCATGATGCAGTGTGACAGTGAAGTAGCCCCTAGCACTTCACTGGTGTGGAAACAATCAGCTTGGACAGAGAAGGGGTGGCAGGGAGTCAGGGGGATGTGGACAGCCTTGGGGTCCATGCATGATAAAAAGGATAGATAGATAGATAGATAGATAGATAGATAGATAGATAGATAGATTCAAAATAAATGTTTGGTGAACACACCTTGATTCAGTATTGGTTGTGTTTATTAATCTGCTAGAGCCTATAGACATATTGAAGCCTGTTGGTTTAAGTGGGATCAGCTGCCTCGTCTGCTTTAACCAGCTAATAAATATGAAAACAGCGGGTTTAAACTTTTATTCGTTTGCTGCTTGAAAGGATTATACCCCTCTATGGAGTCCCATGTAAATCTCGAAACCTCATAATGCCCAATGTTGTCCCATAAAAATGTGTTGAACAAAGGCGCTTGAATAGAGGCTCTTTCACGCATAAGGGGGTTTTCACAGGACTTCATTGACGACGGGTCGACCACACCACGCCCCGCGATAATCTCTCCGCCGGTGAAAGCGCGCCTCAGAGCGGCAGGTGCGTGTGCCAGGCACGGGGGTCACAGGGCCGATGGTGGTGGGGGAGCTCGCCATGTCAAATCCTCCCAGCTGCCGGTAGGAATTTTTTCAGAGGCTGTCACTTCCATTTAGCTTGCTCTTTTTCACCCCTTCAGATGAAGTGGTCCCTCTCGTGCCCAGGTCCTGTGGACGCCCTCTGCCACTTAACAAAAGCAAAGCGCCGCTAAACGACGACAGGCCGGAACAATGAATTCAACCCGGCCCGCTCTCAGCAGCGTGAAATTGCAGATTAAACCGAAAAAGCGGTGCCGGTGACACCGGCGTTGCGTTTCTTCAAGAATGCAAATGTGGAAATTGCAATGTTGAACACGCTCACATCACGGCTGACCATATTCCCCTGATGCAACCTTTGTTCACAGTCAAAGTTTTGACTAGATAAAGTGAAAAGACGTGAATATATTACAGCAACGCATTGCGTGTGGCAAGTCGTTTTAACATTTTTCCCTCAGAGTGTTATCTGATGCGGTTTCACTTCATTAGATGCTAGTACTGATTTATTTGCTGTCACTATCCCAATATTGACAAGTAACTAACTATTCAATTCCGAAATGTTTACCAAGTCAAGTATAAAGGGCAATAAACAATGCAGATTGTGTCAAAGCAGCTTCACAGAAGTGGGAAAAGTGTTAATGATGCAGAATTCATCAATAATTTAATTTTAGCTGTGAAACAGCTCCAGCTTAATTTAGTTCAATTTTTTTTTTTCATCTGACAGTGATAGTGCAGTTGACTCAATAATAATGCTAAATATTGTCTTTTAAACCATTCAATGTTATGGAAATATGTGCTGTTCATTTTCAACCATGTATTCCCATTGTACAGGTGCCAATTCCAGTTTTATTGTAGCTATTTCCAGTTACTTGTAACTTGTAACAAAGTTACTTGTATGTTTTTCAGTTTTGGTACCTATTGCAGTTACACTTGCTTTTTTACTTGTTTAGTCAAAATAGCTACTTTATAGTTCTAATAAAAATCTTGTAAGTACTAGTAACAATTGAAATACACACTAGTGTCTAATAAATAGGTGCTACTGTCTTGAATAGATCCTAGCATTTATTTAGTAACTAAAAATATAAAAAAATTTAGTCATGTGGTGAATAATGGATATCAAAAGTATAATTATTAAGTACCAGATTGATCTAATCACTATTTAAGTATAATGAAAGTATAACTGAAAGGTACCATGTAGACATGGTTAGCGTACTTTACAGTAATTAAATATAAGTTTTAGTAAAATAAAAATAGATACACTACCAGTCAAAAGTTTTTGGACAGTAAGATCTGCTCAAGCCTGCATTTTTTTTGCTCCAAAGTATTGTAAAAAACGTAAAAATGTGAAATATTTGTACTATTTAAAATAACTGTTTTCTATTTGAATATATTTTAAAATGTAATTTATTCCTGTGATTTCAAAGCTGAATTTCAGCATCATTACTCCAATCACATGATGCTTCAGAAATCATTCTAATATTCTGATTTGCTGCTCAAAAACATTTATTATTATTATTATTATGTTAAAAACAGCTGAGAATAATTTTCAGGTTTCTTTGATGCATAGGAAGTTCAGAAGAACAGCATTTATCTGAAGTAGAAATCTTTTGTAACATTATACATCTTTATCATCACTTTTGATCAATTTAAAGCATCCTTGTTGAATAAAAGTATTAATTTCTATCATTTCTTTCCCAAAAAAATAAATTATAGTGACTCCAAGATTTTGAATGGTACAGTATATAATGTAACAAAACAAAAGCTTTTTCTTTATCATCAAAGAACCCTGAAAAAATGTACTCGACTGTTTTAAATATTGATAATAATAGTAATAAAATGTTTGTTGCACAGCAAATCAGCACATTAGAATGATTTCTGAAGGATCATGTTACTATGATAGACTGGAGTAATGATGCTGAAAAGTTAGCTTTGATCACAGGAATAAATTACATTATATTCAAATAGAAAGCAGTTCTTATAAATAGTAAAAATATTTCACAATATTACTGCTTTTGTTGTATTTTGGATCAAATAAATGCAGGCTTGGTGAGCAGAAGAGAATTCTTTAAAAAAAAAAAAAAAAAAACATTCAAAAACTTTTGACTGGTAGTGTGCTTGTCTGTTGTAAAGAAGATATATCCATTGTGTGATCACCCTCCCCACACACACTCAGCATTTTGAACTATTTATCACACCGAAGACTGCAACCTCCGTATTTCTCATCCACTGATTGAAGTGGGGCCCACACAAAAACCATGAATACTATTAATTTGCTCTGCCCCCTTCATGCACCACCTATATTCTTAATCGGAGTTCAAAACATAACCTACTCCTAACAAACCACCCTTGGGCTATGAGTCCATAATCCCCAAACTCAGACGAGTCCCTCTGGAGCCAACGTGTCTCTTAATGCTCAGCGCTGTTCTTTCTCTGCAGAGTCTTTGGCTGAAGAATTGATCTCAAAGTAGGACAATACCACGAGTAAACCCATCATTTTATCTGGACGGAGCAGAAACGGTGCTCTTTTTCCTGCCGAATGCCACTCTGAACTCAGTGCTCAAGCACTATTTTACGTTCGGATGACAGGAAACAAAAATTTTCAGTTAATGAGTTCCAACTGAATGAAAATGAAACGGCTCCATCCAGACTTTAAATATTCCGAAGTTGGAATAATCCTTAAACAGCCAGGGGCCCCAATTATAGCTTATATATTTGCACCAGTGCGCAGTGCGTGTCTCACAATTGCTGAGAGGGCACAACAGCGAGAGCAGCGATGGCAGGAATTGAGCCAACAACTACCAGACACAAACCAGATGCAGCCGAGAACCAGACTGGTGGTGCTTAAATAAAGAGAAGCTGCGGAGAGAGAGGTGTATAGATTTACCGAACAGATAATATGCAGGGAACGTGGCGCATGATGTATGTCACAGTGTGTGTGAGTATATTAGTAGTCAGAGCACTGGGCCCCGGAGGCGATTCCTGTGTGTGCTTGCGATAAAGGGGGAAACTGGAGGAAGTGAGGGAGGGTGGGGGAGTGCGAGAGAGAGAGAGAGAGAGAGAGGGAGGAATAGTTAGAACTGGAGAAGGATGTGGGTTGGCGGAGGGGTGGGGGAGTCAGAGACAGAGAAACGGAGAGAGCGAAGTTGAAGGGGGGAAAACAGAGTGAACAACCAGCAGAGCTCGGAGCTTTTATGATGCTGTCAAGATTCCTGGATTTTGTCCCCATCGGGCTCTCTCTCTCTCTCTGCCCCTTTTCCTCACATGAAAAGAGGGGAAGAGTGTCTTGGCAGGGTAATTAAGAATGGCCTCTAAACACAGAAGTATGGCAGGAACACTCCAGATGAAAGTAAATGATTAAAATAATTACAGGCGCAGAGCTGACGAGCCGGAGTGCGGGGTGGCCGCCGGACATTTGTCGGTAATTAGATAATTAATCTGAATGCAAATGATGAGTCCTAACGAAGCAGTCAGGCTGAACCAGTGACAACTACTGAAAGAGAGAGATGGGGACAGAGAAATACTTTCATCACATGGATGCACAATTTTCCATCTTAATTTTTTTAAAGCTACAGTAAAACGATATATAAGCAAAACTACAAAACAAGATATTTTTCTTACTATACATCTAAACACTATGAAGTGTATTAATTGCACCACAGTATACGAAAGGGACACAATGAGGCAAAACTAATGAACATGAATGGGAGTCTTTGTAGTGGTTGGGGGCTATAGAAGTTCCTACTGCAGCTGAGGGTATATACAAGATCTGAAACCCCTTCTGCCTAGACAACATGATCAATCATTCATACTTACTGAAGCTATTTTGTGGGAATGGAATAGGCACAACACTATACATTTTTACTAATGCACTGCAAAACATCATAAAATCACAAGTCTTAGGGTTTTGGAAAAGTTTTTTAACCATCTATGTATACATGTACAGAGGATTTGCACTTACATCGCGATTTGGTCAATTACACGAATGCGCTGCCATATTGGCAATACTCGGATGTAAACAGCAGCATGGATTGCACGGTAAATGTACTGAATATGTTCTGCTAATTTATGTTGTGTAAACCACGGAAAACATGTGGAAGCTGCTAAATCATATAGAGAAGGACTTGGTAAGCAGGAAAGGGCGCAATATTTTGACAAACTAAAGTTAATAGGTGGTACGAGCAGTATTAATTAAGATATTAGACAAATATTTCACCTACCTTACTGAAAATGATAAGAACAAACACAAATGTTGGTGAGATTCTTGCCCTGGAAATCCTGGCAGTGTGGCCAACCACAAATGTCTTTTGTTCCTCAGACAGTTTTTGTACTCTTCTCCTTGATTTGTTATAACTTTTGGCAGTCTATAATACTTAAAATGTTTTTCTTGGTCCGACCGATTAGTACAACCCAAAACATGATAACAATTGACCATTTTCAGCAGCAATAATCAGCAAAATATGCACGTTTTGTTCAGTTTGGTGGCAATGTTTACATTCAGTGCCTCCAATATGGCCGATTGATGATCTATCTATCTATCTATCTATCTATCTATCTATCTATCTATCTATCTACACAGTGTGTGTGTGTGTGTGTGAGAGAGAGAGAGGCGGAATACATACTTTTAGAGATATAATATAATTAGAGATTACAATTTCTATCTTATGTCATATTTTCTTTATAACTTAAGATTCCATTAACTGACTTTTCCAGGTCCGAAAATAGCAAAAACTCCCTATTTCCTTATATTTTAATGATTGAAATATTTTTTCATGTTTGACCACCAGACAGTAAACTGTCACATTTTAATGCTTACACCAGTTTGCCGGGTCCATAAACAGATTGTCACGTGACAGCCGAACACGCACGCTCTGATGACGTCTAAACAGTGCGCCGCCGTTGAACTCCATTCAGCTTTTGCTGTGTAATATCTGATAGAGCTGCACTGCTAGTCTACTTACTGGCCAGAGTTTGTTTAATTGGCTTTAAACTCGGTCCGTAATATGGAATACTTAATCGGGATCCAGGGGCCAGACTTTGTGCTGGTTGCGGCAGATAATGTAGCAGCCAGCAGTATAATCCAGATGAAACACGGTGAGTTTGATGTGTAGTAGCATGTTAGCAGCATGCTAACCGGCCAGCCAGCAATATGACAACTCATAATAATAATAAAAATGTTGCCGGTCGCTACAATTAACCACGTTTCAATTTATATACATTTTTGTGTTAACTAATTGCATCTAAATGTTGTCACCACGTAAGTATGTATGGCAATTGCTAAGATGTTTTAGCCGAAGTAGCTACCCCGTGCTAACACAGTTTGTGCGTTGAACTGATTTACATATTAATATATTCAAATCGGCATATTAAACTTTATTTAAGATACACTTTTAGCCTTTAACTGCAGCAACACGGCGGTTGCTGGAGTGTGAATATCCTCGAGTGTCAACCGAGTATCCTCGGATGAGTTTGCGATTTATTTGCGAAAGTGAAAGTAAGAGCGCGCTTCCAGACCTTAATAGTTACGAATGAGGAATAACTCAAGTTATTCACCAAAAAGACAACACCATAAAGTCAAAATTAGTGTAGATGTATATGTTCTAGGTTAAAGCTTAACCTTATTTCATCCAAGACCCCATCGTATTAATTTTTGCAGATGAAAACTTGAAAATGAAAATTTACTTTCTTTTTGAGAAAAACTACCAAAAATGTTGACATCTTCCTTATACAATACTTTGTGCAATAAAATGTTCTCAAAAAGAGCAGTGTCTCCTACATATGACAAGCGATAGCAAGTATCAAGTAATGCTCTTTAATGTAAACTAAAGGACATATATCTATATATCTATATCTACTGAAACAAGAAGCCTCCGTTTCTTTTTTTCCACTGAAAATGTCAATATAACAAACTGTATGTGTTCAGTGGGTCTCTATGATCACTAATTCTTCAAAACAGATCTTGCAGAATGATTACAGAAACTTGAGCTCTGGTAAAATGTGATAGGGTTGTATTGGGCGTAATGTTAAGATGACCTGTTATGTATGTTTAACAGATTACGACAAGATGTTCAAGCTCAGTGAAAAGATCCTGCTCCTGTGTGTGGGTGAAGCCGGTGACACAGTACAGTTTGCAGAATACATTCAGAAAAATGTCCAGCTTTACAAGATGAGAAATGGTAAGCGTAAATTTGTTTCTCCCTCAAGTTTAACTGATTATAATGGCAAGTATACTGAAATTGCACTCCTTTGTAGAGTGTAATTCTGTTAGAGTGTCCTTGTTTTGTTGTTTTTAATTCTAAACATCATTTACATGAATTTCTGGTGGGAATAAAGTTAACTTCAGTCTTTAGTTCAGTTGATTTCTTATACTCTTTCTATTTTATGTGAAGAAATTATCATTAGAATTTTACTTCAAAATACTCTGGATATGTGCTGTACTTGGCAACTGTTTTTGTTGTTTTATAAATTGGTTCTGATATATCTTTCTGTTTCTGCAGGATATGAGCTCAGCCCAGCAGCTGCTGCAAACTTCACAAGGAAAAACCTAGCAGACTATCTGCGGAGTCGGGTTGGTACAGAACCTCTGCGTTCAAGCCCAGAATGTTCTATGATCTGTGAAATGCACATTTAGTTCTATAAATATTGGCTAGTTTGTTTCCAAACCTTACTTTAATAGATTAATTACACATACTGTAGACCAGTGATTCCCCAACCTGGGAAACATCTAAAATGGACCTAGGGTTACTTGTTAAAATGACCAAACAGAAAATAATTTTCCCCTTTCTACTCTAACTAGAGATGAAAAATTGCAACAAAAAAAAAAAAAGTTGATCTACATAATTCAAAGTAGTATCCACCTTTTTTTTTCCCATAAGAGCGTCCGTGGCCATTTGTAAATTTTATGGGTCAGGCTTCTGGTCTCACCTGCGTCCAGCTATTTTTAGCTGTACGAAACAGCTCGTTTTGCTGCTTGATATTGTAAATTGGTGTCTTACCATGTTATTTTAGTGTATTATCTTGATTATAAACACACTGGTTTGTAGTGCAAACAGTCTTACTGTTTACTGCACGTTGTTATTCTTCTCCTTATTTCCCTATAGTGGCTAATGAACCGAAAGTCTTACCCATAGGCTTACTTTTGCACTGAAGAAAAAGGTGGATACAGGTGGAAACCTGTTTGAAAACAATGGAAATGCCACAGAAATTAATATATGCAATAGGTAGTGTATAACAGTGACTATATTCACTACTGTTAAAAAGTTTGGGGTTGGTGATTATTATAATTATTAAAATATTATTACCATTTAAAATAACTGTATTCTATTTTAAAATGTAATTTCAATACTTCGAGTAGTTTCAATAACAGTCTTCAGTGTGTCATGATCCTTTATAAATGTGTTTTTAATATTTTTATGGAAACCACTGTAGTTCTTTGATGAATAGAACGTTTCTAGAAATATTATTTAGCATAGCATTTATTTGAAAATTTTTTTCTTTAATAACATTATAAATGCCTTTATAAATAAATGCCCCCAAACTTTTGATGCTAGTGTATCTATCAGTTAAAAACACATTTTCAGTCACTTTTTCTTGCACTTTGCTTTGCTTTCTCTCTTCAATCCCTTTGTCGACAGCAAAGCGTGGTGTGCCACAGAGTATATCTGAATTCAGCCGGTGTAAAATGTGCTTAAAAACAGATGCCAGTATGTTTTGAATGTGTGGAGGTGATATCAGGGTCTCAGAGGTCGTTGACACCTGCGCCTCCTATGTAATGTGATCCTGCTTATACGATACATTCTCCAAATGTGTGTGTGTGTCTTAAACTCAGGGCAACATAGAGTGCACCCATCTGTGTAAAAATGGGCTTGTCGCCATCCTGGCTCTTTTGTCTGGTAGTGTGTGTGTTAATTTGTTAGGAAGAGTGTAACTGCCTCCTGTCACAATAGCAGAGTGGAGAAAATGATTACAAAAAACAATTAGAGCAAGCCAAAAGGGGGGAGAGGGTGGGAGGGGTGGTCTCTGGGGGGGGGGTGCTGAGAAAGTGCTACAAGTTCATGAATTCACACACTTTTAGCTTGTCTTAACCTTAATGCTACTTGCTCACAGATTGAGAATAAATGAGTCAGTTTCAATATTTTTCCTCGAATGTGCCTCAAAGCGAGGCATGTTTGACTAATAGATTTTGTTCACATATTGATACTTGCATACTGCCTTAATCCACGACGTGCAACAATATTCATGGGAAAGTCCCAGATTTGTCTTTAAAATAAGGATTATGGGTACAACCTTGCGTATTATTTAACCCATTTCATTTGTGCTTAAACCCTTCGGGATGTTTAAATGAGAGAGATGTCATGCACGCTTAAAGGACCAGGTTTCTAAAAAAACAACTGGGCCTTTGGGGCTCCCCTGGAGTGGCTTCTCAGACAGATCTTTACGTAGAAAGAAAGAGGCAGCAGATGCTCAGATATAGTCCAACGTACTATTCTGAACAGGCTCTTTGCAGCCAAACACACATTTTCTGTGGTTGTTTTATGTGCTGTGCTTTTTATTTTAACCATGTGCTGCTTCCAACATCCCCTTAAGCTCTCCGCAGAACAGTCCAGCAACAGTTTGCCATCATTGGCACACATGAAACATTATTGGCCGCTTATTCTCTCCCGGCACACTGGCACAAATAATTACTGGTGCCATATTGCGAGGCATTCCCCTGTTCCGCTACAGATGAACAATTAATACGGCAGATTGGGCAGAGATGCCAAAGAGAAGAACATGTCCTGGGGCGGCGGGCACAGAACATGAAAGCGGAAGGCAGGATGAATGAATGATATGGTACAATTATCGGCCTCTATACTGAGCTTTTGTTTGGTGTCCTTCAGATTTTTCTAACAGGGACTCAGGTGAGAGGAAAGGGTGTAATGTTTGAACCGTAGCTCATGAGGTCGGTGGAGAATGTTGGAGACAGGTGTTGAGTTTATACGGAGGGGTAGATGACACTCGGGGGAATTTCGTACAAACTCAAACCTTGTCTTTCAACAAGCCCCAGTTCCTCTAAACCCTCCCTGCTGGGAGTGAAGCATATTGCATAGGTGAGCTTCTCTAGGGGGTGTTTACTTACCCAAACGTGCCCCAGAGACCTGCCGAGAGCAGGGGGATGGCCCAGATCAGATTAAAGCCTCTCAGGTGAGTTGAGGTGGAGCTGCTGTAGTCTCATCCACACTGAAAGGAACTGGATGTGATACTATATATTAACTTTTACGCTTTTAAAAATAATGCTTCCAAATAGTGATTCAACAGAAGAACCATTTTGGGTTCTAAAATGAACCTTTCAGCAACAGTCCTTAAACAATAAACAGTCCTTAAAAGAACCATTTTTGTTTGTTTGTGAAGAACATTTTGCCACTACAAAGAACCATTTTTCTATAGATGTTAAAGGGTTAGTTCACCCAAAAACGTAAATTGTGTCATTAATTACTCGCCCTCCTTTTGTTTCAAACCCGTAAGACCTTTGTTCATCTTTGAAACACAAATTAAGATATTTATGATGAAATCCGAGAGTTTTCTGACCCTGCATAGACGGCAATGCAACCACCACGTTTAAGGCCTAGAAAGGTAGTAAAGGTCATTGTTAAAGGGGGCGTAACACACAGTTTCGCCCAATCTCACGTTAATCTTGCGTACCTATCTTGCGTACCTATAGAGTAGTATTGCATCCTTCATATCTCCAAAAAATCTTTGATTTTGTCAGATTTATTAAAGAAAGATACAAGTTTACGATTCTCTCTGAAAACAGCCGAGCTCCTGGAAGCATGCCGTTGCTGCCCCACTCTTCACGTAATGATGTTTTTTTGGGGAAGCTGAACAAGGTTATCTTTCCCTCACAACCAAAAGCACACTTTGGAGACATTCCTCTCAAGCAAGCCCTGTGCATTGCTGGCAAACAAAGCGCGATGATGGACACTCTTGCTCTCACTCTGGTCGATGTGTGCACATGCTCATTCTTAAGGGAGAACTGCCCATGATGTGCCATAATCGAAAAAAAAGAAAACTTTCTGAAACTTGCACGAACCGGGAAGGAGTCTATTTGGCACAGAAATACTCTGACATGCGTCCAAATCGTTTTTTGAAACTTTGGCCATGTTTAGCATGAAAATCCAACTCTTTAACAGTGTAAATAATTTAGAATGCTTGAAATAGCATTAAACCGCCCCCCTCTTAAAATAGTCCATGTGGTTCAACCATAATGTTGTGAAGCTACAAGAATACAATTTGTGCGCAAAGAAAACAAAACTAACAACGTTGTTCATCAATTTCTTCTCTTCCGTATCAGTCTTTGACACGCATTCATAGCAATAACACAACAAAATTGCACTCAATTTTTTTTTATAACTCAATTCTAAGAAAAAAGTCATAATTGCATGAAAGAAATCAGAATTGCAAGATACAAACTTGCATTTGCAAGAAAGTTTATTTCTCGCAATTATGAGTTTATATCATGCAATTCTAAGAAAACGCAAATGTAAAAGTCAGAATTGTGAGTTTATGTCTTGCAATTCTGACTTTAACGCAATTTTGACTTTTTTCTTGCAAATGCGAATTTGTATCTTGCAATTTTTTTTTTTTTCTTTTTCAGAACTGCGAGATATAAATTTGCAATTGCGAGTTTATATATCACAATTGACTTTTTTCTGAGTTTTTCTCTCGCAATTCTGAAAAAATAACAATTGCAAGATACAACCTCGCGTTTGCGAGAAAAGTCTAAATTGCGTTTAAAAAAAATCAAAATTGCGAGGGGGAAAAAGTCAGAATTCCGAGCGTGGGAAAGAAACCGAAACCATTCACTTTACCATAAGTCAATGAATGATTTTTGGAACTGATATTTCAAAGTAAAGAACTTGCATATAGTTGCTTTACATCATTAGTTGAGTATGAAGTTGGTATGTCGGGTCTCTGAAACACTTTGGAAGTCCTACTAATGTCTTAGACTTGCACATTAAATTGTGAATTTTAACATTGTGAAAAATGACACGCTTCACCTTTAAATCCACCCGATGGCACCGAATTTGGCCGATTGCAGTGGAGGCAGAATGTGGATTGAAATCTCCCTATCTGAGAGCCGTACAGACGGGAAATGTGAGGGAAAGCGAATGCAGTTTCAGCCGCGCTGAGTTTTGAGATAGAGCAAGCGAGATAGACGGAGGAAGAGGACTAAAAGAAGTTTTAATGAGAGCTGGCACTGCTCCAGGGCATAGGGGTGAGGGCGGGAGACGGAGGGGAGGAGAGAGGAGGTGGGTAGGTGCTCGCGGCAGCAGGGGTGCCGTCTTCCTGCAGATGTCACACTGCTGGTGACACCAGCGACCCCCCCCAGACCGCTCCACACTCCCCTCCCTCCCCTTTCTCGGCTGTTTCACACCCCTCCCTTTGCTTCCCTCTCTCTCTCTCTCTCTGCTGTCTCTCTCCGTCTAACCAGTCTACTCTTGCTGATGTTAAAGTTTGTGGTTGTTGGTGGTTTCGATCAGATTCTTTGAGTCTACACTTGAATTTTGCAACATTTTTTTTTGTTTTATCAAAATGTTGTTATACACTTTTTTGGTATTACACGACTATCTGAAATATTTGATTCTGATTGGTCAATAGCTGTCAAGTATTTTCCCCCAGGCAGTTACATTAAATACACTACCAGTCAGAAGTTTTTGAACAGTAAGATTTTTAATGGTTTTTAAAGAAGTCTCTTCTTCTCACCAAGCCTGCATTTATTTGATCCAAAGTACAGCAAAAACAGTAACATTTTGAAAAATCATAGAAATTAATACTTATATCTAGCAAGGATGCTTTAAATTGATCAAAAGTGTTGATAAAGACATTTATAATGTTACAAGATATTTTGATTTCAGATAAATGCTGTTCTTCTGAGCTTTCTATTCATCAAAGAAACCTGAAAAAATCTACTCAGCTGTTTTCAACATAATGTTTTTGAGCAGCAAATCAGAATATTAGAATGATTTCTGACGGATCATGTGATTGGAGTAATGATGCTACAAATTCAGTTTTGAAATCACAGGAATAAATTATATTTTAAAATATATTCAAATAGAAACAGTTATTTTAAATAGTAAAAATATTTCACAATTTTACTGTTTTTGCTGTACTTTGCATCAAATAAATGCAGGCTTGGTGAGCAGAAGAGATTTAAAAAAAAAAATAATAAAAATCTTACTGTTCAAAAACTTCTGACTGGTAGTGTAACTGCTAGTTTCATGTCTCCCATGTTACTATCCAGTACTTTTTTCCAGTTTCCACCATGGAATAAAACAATAAATAAAAACTTATCTCACAATTCTGACGTTTTTCTTGTAATACCAAGAAATAAACTTGTGACATTAAGAAAAAAAGTAATAATTGTGAAATAAAAAACTCACATTTACCTTTTTAATTTTTTGCTCTGTGGCAATTGTGAGATGTAAACTTAGAATTTGGGGAAAACAGGTCTGAATTGCAAGATTTCTTATATTATATCTAAGAATTATGGGGAAAGTCTTTATAACAGTCTGAGAATTAAGAGAAATACTCAATTGTGATATAAAAAGTCAGAATTATCTTTATGTTTTTATCTTTTTTTCTTTTATTATTAACGTATTTTTCTTATTTATAAGAATTTAAATAATTTAGGTATTATTAATAATTTTACCTGTAATTAAAATTAAACTTCTATTTATTAGTCGCCTTGTAATCAGCTGAATAATATACAGTCAGCTTTTTGTTATCACAAAATAACCTCCACTTTTTTTCTGGTTTATTTTGCGTTAATGACTAACAATAACATATATCCAGCACTTACATTCTTTCATTTTTGGATTTAGTCATTAAAATAACTTCTTTCTCTCCTTTTTAGACTCCGTACCATGTGAACCTGCTCTTGGCAGGATATGATGAGGCCGACGGTCCTGGACTGTACTACATGGACTACCTGTCAGCGCTTGCCAAAGCCCCCTTCGCCGCACACGGATATGGTGCCTTCCTCACCCTCTCAATCCTGGACCGATATTACAGACCAGGTGATTCTGCACTTTCACCTATGAGGCCATAATTGTTATTTTATTTACTTCTAAAGTTTTAAACCTGTTTTTCTGTTCCTCTCATTTCAGATCTGACTCGTGAGGAGGCTGTGGATCTTCTCAAGAAGTGTTTAGAGGAGGTAAGTTGCCCTCCATATGCTGGTCTGTTCATCCATGTAATTTCATAATTACTGGTGGCTCCAGTGGGAACCATCACTATTATGTTTATACTTGGAGTTAGATTCAAACACATCCCATAAACGTCTCCAAATCAACATACTTCAAAATTAAAAATATTGTTTTCTCTAAGTCTTCCAAATAAAGTTCTTAGCAATGCATATTACTAATCAAAAATTAGGTTCTGATATATTTACGGTAGGACATTTACAAAATATTTTCATGGAACATAATCTTTACTTAATATCCTAATGATTTTTGGCATAAAAGAAAAATCAATAATTTTGACTAGGCTATAGCTACAAATATACCTGTGCAACTTTTGTGATATATATGTATGTGATGGAAAAGCTAAATTTTCAACATCATTACTTCAGTCTTCAGTGTCACATGATTTTTCAGAAATCATTCTAATATGCAGCTCAAGAAACATATTTTAATTATCAATGCATTTTTGTAGAAACAAAAGTTTAAAAGAGAAGCATTTATTTAGAATGGAGATGTTTTGTAACATCATAAATGCTTTTACTGCCACCAATTTAATGCATCTCTACTGAATAAAAGTATTATTTTATTTTTAAAAAATGTAGTGGGAACCACTTTGGCAATGTGGTTGTTCCTTTTGTGCCAACAAGAACCACATGTTCTCACATGTTCTTCAGAAAGTGTATAAATCCTTCTGTTTGGGTTCTGTGGGTTATACAAATCCACCTCTGAGCTATTTCGATCATGGGTTTTGTCATGTTTGCGAGCTTTTATAACTGTTTTTTTTATATATTTCCTCATTCAGCTCAACAAACGTTTCATCCTGAACCTGCCTTCCTTCACCGTTCGTTTGATCGACAAAGATGGCATCCACGACATGGAGAAGCTTCCCGTGGGCCCTAAATGAGCAACTACTGCTATTCCCTTCTAGTCACACTCTTTTGTACTGCAAATGTAACCCCCTGTGCTCTAATAAAAACATTGACCCCCTGTTAATTATACTGTCTTTTTTATTCTTCTTCCTTCTGCAATTTGTAGATTTTGCCGTTTTCCACAGCAAAACGCACTCGAAAGTTTGTTGGATCTGTTTGCGTCGCACAGAAGCTGGCAGAGAGGGAAGAAAAAGGAGCGGCGTGCACTTATTCTATCTTTGGATGTGTACTTGTTTCCTCACTGCTTTGTACACAAGTGTTTTTGCACTCGCGCGAGCGTGTCTCCTTCCCCTCTCTCTCTCTCCTCCACAGACAGGTGATTAATAAACATTAAACAATCCCTCTCTCCTGAACACACCGGAATCTAAAGGGACGAGCAGCATATGTTCGCCTGCAGGCAGAGAGAAATGCAGAGCAGCCCTGCTGAGTGTCAGAGAGACAAGAGAGATGAAGGGAGGGAGGGGGTCACGGCGAGGGGGAAGCGGGGAATTGACACTCAGGATGGGTACGTGTGTGCGCTCGTGTGAGTGAGAGCCGGCAGGGGGGCAGGTATGGAGATGGAGGCCCCTGAGCAGACGAAGAAAGGTAGAGTGACAGATGGGGTGAGAGGAGACAGAAGCGGTGGAAGAGAAGAGCCTAGCGACTGTTTAGCCGCGTTCGCCGACTGTAGCGATGCCGAGCCCCCGGGGGTTAGTGGTCAGGACTGTTTTATCTCAGAGGTAATTCTGCCCGATTTGCCACTGTGTCACATTGAGGTTTCGGTTTGGGTTAATGTCACCCTGCCTTTAGCAAATGGGGCTAGAAATTTCAAACATCCCCCTGGGTGCTCAATTTGTATCACGCTAATTTTGTAATCACGCCAGATTTGTACCGTGCCAACAAGTCCGTTCATGCAAAGCAAAAACCTGCTAGTTGTGTATAAAAGTTTTCTTTTTTTCATCAGGAAGTCATTTTCAGAATCAAACGGTTGAATTCAGTTGTTGGTTTAATAATATATTACATTTACATTGCAATACGGCAATAAGAATAACAGTAACATTGATAATAAACATACAACATGAAGTACAAAATGATTTCCAAATCCGTTTGTCAATACCTAATTACTTTTACACCCTCATCCTTATAGGAGAAGTTTACTTCCAGAACAAAAATG
The DNA here is from genome assembly GCA_012976165.1 of Labeo catla. Taxonomy (NCBI): domain Eukaryota; kingdom Metazoa; phylum Chordata; class Actinopteri; order Cypriniformes; family Cyprinidae; genus Labeo; species Labeo catla. Next base: position 189,709 of record VONZ01000765.1, read on the forward strand.
TTATTTACTCACCTCCTTGTCATCCACGATGTTCATGTCTTTTTTTCTTCAGTCGATAAGTTGTTTGAGGAAAACATTCTCCATATAGTGGACTTCAATGGTGCCCCCAAGTTTGAACGTCCAAAATGCAGTTTAAATGCAGCTTCAAACGGCTCTAAACGATCCCAGCCGAGGAAGAAGGGTCTTAACTAGCGAAACAATCGGTCATTATCTAAACAAATTGACCGTTTATTTACTTTCTAACCTCAAACGCTCGTATATTCTCTGAGATGCGCTTGCGAACAGTGTAATCCGGTTCAAGACAGTTAGGGTATGTCGAAAAACTCCCATTTCATTTTTTCCTCCAACTTCAAAATCGTCCAACATCGTTGCAGAAGTACCGATCTAGTGTTTACAAAGTGAATATGCAAAGAAGATCAAAGACCCTTTACAAAAAAGGTAAAACAGCGATGTAGGATGTGTTTGAAGTTGGGAAAGAAAAAAAGGTGGGAGTTTTTCGACATACCCTAACTGTATTGACCCAGATTACACAGAGTTCGCATGCGCATTGCAGAGAATTAGACGAGCGTTTGACGTTAAAAAGTATACAAATTGTGTGTAGAAAATAAATGATTGTTTCACTAGATAAGACCTTTTATCCTTGGCTGGGATCGTTCAGAGCCATTTAAACTGCATTTTGGAAGTTCAAACTTGGTGGCACCACTGAACTCCACTATGGAGAACATTTCTGAAATATTTTCCTCAAGAAACAATTTCTTATCAACTGAAGAAAGAAAGACAAAAACATCTTGGATGACAAGGGGGTGAGTAAATTATCTGTACATTTTTGTTCTGGAAATGAACTACTCCTTTAATTGTCCGTGTCATTCGATTGGTTTAGGGGCCCGATCTCCAGAGAACACCGTGTAGGGCCCCGTCATGAGGATCCAGAGGGAGTTTGTGGTCCGCATGCAGCGCGAAGCATCGTTGCATTTCCGCTTCCTCTGGAGATTTCATCAGAGACGAAGTCTGTTCAGTATGTGAAACGCTGGGGTGAACGCACACATTCGTACACATAAATACACTCATACGCTCCTAAAAGTGAGGGAGGTAGCGTCTCTCTCTCGATTGTTCATTTGCGGTGTTTGAGTTCCTTGTCGTGGTGGCTTTTTCCTCCTCCCTCTCCTTTATCCAGCAGTTTTAGGGCCTCTAGCAAGTAACTCTGGAAGGCCGACAGGGCGGCGCAGATGGCCGGTGTGCCGAAACCGTGGGTGAGGAGGCTGAAGTGGGTCAGGCTGCTTTGCACCCCGGGCTCCAGGCAGGGGGTGGGGCGGCTGGCGCCCAACGGCGACCTGTCCTGAGACATCAGGTCCACAAACTCCTTGCAAATCTCCCTGAAGACATGGAACGAGAGGTGAGCGTGAGCATGCCATGCAATACATGTAAATAAACTGTTGTTATTGGTTTGCAAGAACAAAGTGATAAATTGAAGAAAACGTGTTCACAAACGTCTGTATCAGGGGTTTTCAAACTGGGGCCCCCAGAGGATGCTGAGGGTTAACAAATTTTTACCTTTTTATTTAAAAAATGGTTTTAAAATCATGAGATAATTACAAATTATTTAATTTTGTCAATTGCCCTAGTTTTATGTTTTTCTTCAGGTTTATTTATAAAATTATTTAAATATTTAGTAAGTATACTTTATAACATATTTATAAATATTTTATAACATATTTTATAAATACATACATACATACATACAGTATATACATAATTTTCATTTTTTAGACCATAAATCCCATAGAACCCTTTCTTGTAATATAAAGGCAGCCATATATGTTGATGTATAAATACTTACTATTATTTTTACATAAGACATAAGAGAGAAAGAAAGATATTTATTTTAATGTGTGCATGTATGTGTGGATTATAATTTTTTTATTTTTTAAATAATAAAATATGGAAAATAGTAATTGAAAATATTCACTTACATGCATATTTACATATAAATTATATATATATATATATATATATATATATATATAAAATTTATATGTTTGTGCATATGTGTACATTATTATTTTATATTATATTAAACCTATTAAATAAAATATGAGAAATATATATACATATATATTTACATATACATATATATTTACATATAAATTTGATATATATATATATATATATATATATATATATATAGATGTACATACGTTGTGTTTGTGCGTGTGTGCAATATTATTTTATTTTCTTATATATAAATGTGTGTACATTATTAGTATTATTATTATTATTTTGTATTATATTAAAAATAATTTTCTTAAAATATGATATATATATATATATATATATATATATACATTTTTATATATATATAAACACATATTTTTTTGTTTCGTGCATAAAATATGGAAAATATTTATATATATATATATATATATATACATACATACATACATACATACATATACATTTTTATATACATAAACATACATATTTTTTTGTTTGTGCATAAGATATGGAAAATATTTACATGTATACATATAAATTTAGATAAATGTATTAATTTTATAAATGTCTATATATACATAAAAATATGTATGTGTTTGTATGTAAGAAATATATATATATTACTCCTATATATATATTACTTACTCCTTTTGAGTAAGTAGAGCCAGTAATTGAACCACTTGAAGATCTCAGCAGATCTAGTACTCACTTGGTGGCCAGCAGCATACTGCGTCGCGTAGGCAGCTGATCTGGGTCGGTTTGTCTGCACATATACTCTGCTGTGGCCCGTGCAGGGAACTCGGTCTCGCACACATACCCAAAGTCCCGTGCGAGATGAACCGCCTCACCTGAGAAAAGAGCGTGAAGATTGAAAAATGGAACTTGAACATGCTGACTGAAAGCTTGAGGTGATAATAGGCTCTCGAACGTTTAAAAATGCCTTCTTAGGCACTTATAATTTTAAGTTAACACTCCCTGGAAGGTTATTGCTTCACATTGACATTAACATCTACATTCTCATAAGTGACTGATAATGTAGTGTGTGCGCTGTGTTTGGGACAATTACTGCAGCAAGTAAGAAGCGGTGTCTCAGCAGCAGACAAAATCTGATAATGTGCGTGCGTCTGGTTTTTATTAAACGTTTCAATACCTTCCACCAACGCTGTGAGGAGTGTGACGTTGGCTGCCTTTCGCCGACCGGCGGGCAGGTTTAGGCCGATCTTCTCAAGGCGTTCTCGCAAACAGCGGCCTCCATTTTTCGACTTGGCTCTGAGGGGAGAACAGGTAGAATTGATTAACACCTCACAGATTCATCCTAAACATCTACTGTTTTTATTCAATCCCGTCCATTCACCTGCGCAGGACTCCTCCAAGCAGTGAGGCGTTGAGGCACTCGGGTGGGGCCAGGCGTCTTTGCACCTCTCCGACTGTGACTTTGTACTTAGAGGTGGAGCTAAGGAGCGACAAGCGTCCCGGGACAGAGCAGAAAACCTCTGCAGGGTTGGACACACCGCCTAAACCCAGGCCTTCTTTAGTAAGGGACAAGGCAGAGACCGTTGAGCCATTCAGCTTTGATGGAACTGGAACTGCAAGAAGAAACAGAAAGCGGCTTAGGGTATGTGTGCTAGAATTACCACAAACCACAGGAGAGTGGAATCTTATTTTAAAGAAAGTGATGAGATTTATATAAAAATGTGATAATTTGTGCTTTTGGTTTTGCCCTTCTGTTATAAAACCTTTTTAAGATGCTCTCCCACAGGTTGACATCTGTCATCTCAGTGACACTGTGTTTAATTTCTGTTTCTCGCTTTTACTTTCAAATGGGTGTTGCATCTCCATTGGGGGAAGCTTTATTCCATCTGTTGTGCACACAATCATTTTCACTTGTTGTTCTTGTAATTAAACTTTTCTGGCTCCTTTAAAATCTGACTTTTAAATTAACCCAATGATTACTGTCTCCAAAATAACACAATGTAATAAAATGGCAAACATCATAAAACAGAAAATTAGGCTGTTTGTATTAATTTTGAAGCAGACGTTGTATAAGCATTCCAATTAAGTGGGATGAGGAAAAAATGAAAATGAGACATAAGCCTCCATTCAAACTCTAATAATGATTAGTGTTCTGGGAAGAACAGACTACCATTTGCTTTTAATTTGAGCTCAAGTATTTTTGTTACATCATTCCTAAAAACCTTCATTTGTTTTCATAAGATTAGCCTGAGCTTAATCGTGCGTTTGCCACATCTGTGTGGGCTGGATTTCAATAGGACTAGAAAATGCAGAGTATGAATGTATTAGGTAAATCGGCTACATGGGTGTATGAATGATTTGAAATGTGAAGGGTTGGAAGGTGGAACATCCTGGCTGAGAAAAAAACAGCCCAAGGTAGTTAACCTGGCTAGACTGGTCTGTTGGCTGGTTTTAGAGAGGTTTCAGGCAGCTTTAGCTGGTCAAATTTGGAGACCAGTAGGTCTCTTGGTCAAGCTCTTAAAAATAAAGGTTTTTTATTGGCATTGATGGTTCCATGAAGAACCTTGAAAATCCATGAAAACTCAAATGCAGAAAAGGTTCTTTAGGTTTTTAAAATATTCTTCAAAATGGTTCATTTAAGAACGGTTCACTGAGAGGTTCTTTGAGGAACCAAAAATGGTTCTTCCATGGTATCACTGCAAGAGGAGACCCTCACAAAAACAAACCATGGTTTTACTACAAATAAAACAAACAAACAAAAAAAACATGGTTACTATCCACCTTTTTATTTAACGTGGAAGTAAGCCTATGGGTGAGACTTCTGGTTCATTAGCCGCTATAGAGAAATAATGAGAAGAATAACAACGAGCAGTAAACGCTAAAACTGTTTGCACTACAAACCAGTGTGTCATAATTAAGATAATACATTAAAATAATGTGGTAAGACACACCAGTTTGCAATATCAAGCAACAAAACGAGCTGTTTTGTACAGCTAAAAATAGCTGGACCCATAAAATTTGCTAATTCTTACGGGAAGAAAAAAGTGGATAGTTAAACCATGGTAACCACAAATTAACCATAGTTTAACCATGGTTTTTGTAGGGACCACCTTACACCAACTAAGTCAAGCTTTAGTTTATAGGTATAACCACCCAAATTCACTCAAAAGAACTCAACAAATGAGGGGGGATATATTAAAACATAAAATTATGTCTTTTCACATGTTAGCAGCATAGATATATGTGACCCTGGACCACAAAACCGTCTTAAGTAGCACGGGTATATTTGTAGCAATAGCCAACAACACATTGTATAGGTCAAAATGATTGATTTTTCTTTTATGCCAAAAATCATTAGGATATTAAATAAAGATCATGTTCCATTAAGATATTTTGTAAATTTCCTATGGTAAATATATCAAAACTTAATTTTTTTTTAGTACTATGCATTGCTAAGAACTTCATTTGGACAACTTTAAAGGCTACTTTCTCAGTTTTGATTTTTTTTTTTTGCACACTCAGATTCCAGATTTTCAAAAAAAAAATTACCCTTATAACTGGTTTTGTGGTCTAGGGTCACATATACATTTCAACAGCGTTTGCAAACACTTCAGTAACAAAATTAAAAAATGTGTTCCCACTAAAAATTTAACAAACGCTTCAAGTCCTGTTCGCCTGAGGAGGTTACCATATTTTACGTTTACGTCAGTATCGGCGGTTTGTCTTCAAAAATAGTCATTTGTTATCCACCTTAATTGTCAATGTGGAAGTAAGCCGTTTTTCTGTGAATGTGCGAGACTTCTGGTTCATTAGCCGCTTAAGGGAAATAACGAGAGGAATAACAGTAAAACAGTAAACAGTAATAAAGATAATACATTAAAATAATATGGCAAGACACACCAGTTTGCAATAGGCTACCAAGCCGCAAACAAGCTGTTTTGTACAGCTAAAAATAGCTGGAAGCCAATGACACAGGAAGCCAGACCCATAAAATTTACAAATGGCCGCGCTGACTCTTACGGGAAAGTAAGTTGAATAGATACATCATCTGAACAAAAATTCAGTAGGCCGTTACTGAAGACACTTACTGACAGAAATTATTTTTTAAAAATGGGCTGCCCTGAAACTCACTGTAGCTATAATTTACATCAGGTTATTGAAAGTGAAGTCGAATGCAGAATGTTTGTGAAGTAATAGTTGCTACGCCACAGATCTGCCATCACCGCGCTCCCGTGTGTGTTTGCGCTCACTGTGGCGCTGAAGCAACGCTTCTCTCCTCCCCCTTTCCAAGGATTGGCACATAACACTCTGCGTTACTGTTTATATTATCTGTATCCCGTATTGTAGAGGTAAAATGCGCTGTAGTATTGGCTTTCTCCTCTTCGTGGGCGGTGTGCGCGTCTTCGCTACGCCCTGCTGTGCAGCACTGATTTGCGGACACAAACGAGCTCTGAGCGCGCGGCCGAGGTGCTGGAAGCATCTCACATAAGCTGTGAGAGCAGATCCGTTTATTCATGTAGGCTTTAGTTTCTTCTCGACACAGAAATCTCCCTACACCCATGAGTACATAATTGATCCATTCTGTTGCTCGGTAAATACGGGAGATTTCATAGAGCACTAAATATATGCAATAAATCTAAAATAAATGCATAAGTAATTGATGAAAATGTGCTGTATTGCACTGCAGAACGTGATTTCAGAAGCTATCCTTATTAACTATCCACTTCTGGTTAGTGGAAAGGAATAGTGATACTCTGAATTCTTCATAACTTTATTATCTGCTCTCTTCCTCCATTTCGCCTTTCTCTAATCCCCCTCTTTCTCTCATATGACCATGAACAGTTCATTAACAGCAACTGCCTTAAGGGTGAAGGCAGAGGCAGAGTGCTACAGGATTTCTTGACTTCAAATGAAATTGCAGAGCTGAATTATTTTGTGTGCGTGTGTGCTTGACTGAATCTTTTATGGTGTCTGAGCAGCACATAAAATCTTTTTTTTTCTAGCTGAGAGGTCATCCCCTCTTCTTTAAATGCACCAGAGGTACAGACTCTCACCTTTTTTGATTACAGAATGGTCCAGGATCCCCAAAGCGGATGCCTCTTCCATACCCTGTTAAAACAGAATAGCACAACATTTTTTTTTACTAATTTACACTAGCTTAATGGTTGTAGTTGTTGATAATGTGTTGAAAAACGCTTTTTTTAAATTATTGGAATTAGTAGGATGATGATAATACATGGTAAAAAAAAATTCCTGATTAAATATTGACAATGAACATGTTTAACTGCATAATTGTAATCAAAACCAAGTTAGATCACACTTAAAACCATTGTGCGTATGGTATTGTATTTTAAAATTATTATAATTATTCACGATTAATCGCATCCCAACTAAAAAAAATGTGTACATAATAGCTATGTGTGTACTGTGTATATTTATTATGTATATATAAATACACACACATGCATTTATATATTTTAGAAAAAAATGTGTTAAATATATTTATATATATATATATATATATATAATACGAATTATATGAATATAAATACATACATGCAAATACATGTAACTATTTCCAAAATATATACTTTATGTGTATGTCTTTGTATAGGCTATATAATGAAATTACACAGTAAGATCTAAAAAAATCTAAATCTTATATACACATATATTATGTACAAACAACTTATTTTGGATGCGATTAATCGCAGTTAATCGTTGTCCAGCACTAATTCATATATTATATTACTATATTTTTTTTATTTAAACTAGTTATTTGTAAAAAAAATGTAAAGTGGAAAGAACGGGAGATTTAATGACGTCACAGCAGCAATATTAGATACATTTACATTTCTACTCTTCTATAAAAGGGTAAAAGTTCGTATTGAGACGGCTTACTTATTTTTCTCTTACTCACTTTAACTATTGTACTGTAAAATGAAAGCAATGTATGAATAAAACAATATAGACCACTTAAAATGAACATCTGATACTTGTCCATTTAATGTCGCAGGAATGACCGAGTAAAAAATAGTGTTTACGCTTATTTGTAGCTTTATGTATGGCAAATTAAACTATCAGGCTTGTTCCCGTCTAACTCGCTTCTCGGAAACGCCTCATATCATCAAAGGGAGTCCAGTTGTTTGTTGAATAATTGGCCGAGGAAACCGATTGGACGCGCTGCAAGTTTCCTGTGACAGACAGACACGAACTCGTTCTGCACCTGCCCACTACTGTTGTTTTCTCTACTGAAAGAGTGAAAGAACAAGCCATCATGTTGCTCCAGCCGAAAATCAAACGAATTAAAATCTGATTCTGAAGAACCTTATGTGGTATGGTCAGTTTTATGGCTAATTCTTCAATTAGTGGCACTGACGTTTCCTCTGAGATGGTTATAAAGAAGCTTTTTTAAAAAAATTTATTTAGGCCATTTATTTTTTTACAATCACCTTACTTTTAAAATATAAATTATAGAGTCATAATATGACTAATATCATTTTAAAAAATAATTTCACTTTTTGAATTTCTTCGTAAGCTATTTTATTCAGTACTATAAGACTTTTGCATCATGATGAGCTTTATTGTGTGTAATTATCAAACCGTTTAGTACTGGAGACTTTTAATTGGAAATAACAAACAAACAAAAAAAAAAAAAAACATTTTAACCTTTCTACATACAAAATGAATTGACCGTTAACTTTCGTACTATCCAATTTTTCTCTAAAGCTGAAAAATGTAATTACCATCTCACATAATTTCCATTACACGATTTCTAAAATATATACCACCAAACATACCCAAAATCCACTTTTGCAGCACATATTACCATTTTAATGTTTTATCTTTAAGATATCAAGCAGTCAGAAGTGCCTCTAAGTGAAGAACCGCTCATATACGGTTTTTTCCCTTTATTTCAGGAGCTGTGATTTTTTTTTCGTCTTGTAATATTTGTAATCTTGTAAATAGCGTTTTTAAAATTATATGTATAAAATATTTGTGTTTAGACAACGGGATACACTAATAAATATATAGATTTTTTTTTTAATTCTTCATAGCAAGCAAAAACAAAGTTTTATTATACATTTTAAAGTATAAAATGCATTTTCACATAAGCACATTCGACGGCATAAAATGTATACTTTAAAGCACTCATTCATAAAATAAGATTATATAAAAACATTTTTATCATTGAGTTTGAGCACGACAAAAAGTCTCGTATTTAAATACATAACCAATAAACAGATAAACAAATTATGTTACGAAGAGCCAGTCACGAAACATTTGTAAAAATTTGTCAAATAAATAATATAAAACATTCGTGGCTTTTTAATAACAAACCTAATGCTTTCATGTCTAATGATTTGATTGAGCATGGTTCTTGTTCACTTTTGTTATTAATATCTAAAAAAGAATTAAGACAATATTGAATAAACTCACCTGAATGTCATCCAGACCATGATGACCCACTGCGTGCATTCCCAGAGGACCTTCACCGAGCGCCGCTGCTCCTTCACCCAGTCCATGATGGAGCAGCCGCGGAACGCCCGGATACTCCCGCCGCGGATCTAAACTCAGAGCGCGGTGTGACTGCGACAGAAGCCCGGCGTCCTCTGAGCGCGAACGCTGGGAGTGCCAGGCTGCCTGCTGGTGCTGATGGAGGGAGTTGATGGATGGATAGGGGTCCGGTAAATGCGGGTATCCGGTGTCTTGACTCTGGGAATAAGACAGCGAGGACTGGGGGTATGGAGGTGGAAAGTAGGGCGGCTGGAAGTCGGACGCCGGAGTGTGGCAGAGAGGGGGAGCCGAAGAATACGCCGCCTGGTTCAGCGAAGAGAGCTGAGAAAGTCGCCCGCTCGGAGAGGAGCTGGACAGCCCGTCCGCACGGTCCTGTGGGTAAAAAGATATTTCAGTTTCATAAAAATTTGGACAACTTAGGGTCCGCCACATAGCTAATAAAAGTGACCGACAATAAACCTATAAGAAAAAGATCGCTGTAAAGGTAAAGTGTTTTCATCATGCCATAATTGATGCTGTTTCCTGTATCCATCCATTTAATTTGTTACAATTACTTCTGTCATTTCTACTCGAGTTTCTAAAGTAATCAATAATCAGTAATTAAAATCAAAGTGCAATGATGAGCATCTTGGATATTTACGATAGCGATTGATTTTTTTTTTCTTAATAAGGACTTATTGTTAATCTGTTAATTGTTAAGCTGTGTGCAAACAGTTGTTACAAGAATAATTTATTAAATTTACACATAATGTGTGACTGTTATGTCAACGGTTACTGGGAAGATAATTACATATTCTGCATTAAATTAATTTGTTTACATTTTGTGTTCTGGATTTCAAGGTATTAAATTAATGGTCGTTAATCGTTCTAGCCATATTAATTCTAACCATACTAATGAAAAATTCTAGTAGCTTAACAAATGCTCCAGAAATAAGAGCTTTTTCTGTGCCAGGTGTCTTAATGATACCCACTGTTTCAAACAATTAGGACTGATAGACAGACAATAGATAAAATTAATGCTGCTTTACAGGATTACAGGCACAGAAAAACACGTAGGCCTAATAATTTTGCTTTTGTGCTTCTATAATTTTCCTTGCCATTTTCCAGTTTTCGGATAGGCCTATTTTTAGTACAAATAATTTAAACGACTGAAACCTTAGAATACATGAATGTGACAGCATTTTCATTTTATTTAACATTTTATTTCTATACGTTGATTTGTTTTATTATTTATAATTTTATTGTTTTAATTTAATGTTAGATTTTTCTTCATCTAGAGCGAAAAATATATATAATTTGGCAGTTTTTCAGCTCCGTCAAAATACTGAGTGTGGGAAGCGCTATCACATGTCATTAAAAACAAGTTTCTGTCGTGCCTTTTTCAGCCAACGAGTTTAATGATTCTCTTTGTTGAAACGCAAGATATAACTTCCAAGTCACTGTAAGACAAAGACTAGCCTGTTATCTCCGTTTAGACCAATGGCAGCATGTGACATTTCCAAAGAAACACTCCAGCACACTTTTGCGCTTCCATATTATACACACACTTAACCCCGATTACACTCGGGCGTCTGCGCTTTCCTCCATACACTAATCGCAGCTGATATCACATGACAATCATCTCGATGGAGAGTCCAACAGATCAAAAGAACTTTGCATCAGTTTAACTCACCATGGTCGAGTAGGTGTGGACTAACATCTGGAAACAAGAGCTCCGATATGCCTTTTACGCGTTGACTTTTACAGCCTCCTTAAAGCCTAGCAGTCAATTAAACCCCGGGATCTCGATCCATTAACTAGACAGTCCCAGTGATGCTCTCCTCTCTGGATGATGCTCTATATCAGACTGTCCCTGTTAATCACACCCGAGCGCTCTTATAGCGCTACACTATGGGGGGAGGGGTTGGGTAGACCACCTTAAAGGGACATTAATTAATTCCTCTAAATTAATTCACTCTCTTCATTCATCTGAAAAATCCTTCTCCGTTTTTTTACTGCTTTTTTTGCAGGCTAATGGTTCACCCAACTTTATTGACTATTATTTTAATAAAATTATTATTATCTTTTTAATTAAATTTCACATAAAATATGTATACAGTTTGTTTAGCCTATTTTTTGAGTCTTATTTTTTTTCTTCCAGTCCTACCGTACTGAATTTTAAGACATAAACCAAATATTACTTCTGAATGCAAAAGAAGCTACCTTTTAAATCAAGCGTCAGTCTAGTTCTAGTACTTCTAAATATACAACAAAAACTTTCACACACACACGCACAAAAAAAAAAAAAAACAATCGATGAAGTAAAGTTGAATCACTGATAGGCTAATATAGAACTGAAGCCTACCTGCAGGCAGTAGGGTTCTGTCTTGGTCCGTGATTTCCACAACATGTTTCTGGATGAAGTTGTCGTCCTTTGTTGAATTCAAGACGGAATAGAACAGACTACGTGCCCTGTGAGATGAACGGTGACAGAGAGGTACCGGAGAGACACGGGAGTTTTATTGACAAAAAGAGACAAGAGTTGAGAGAGAGAGGGAGAGAGAGAGAGAGGGAGAGAGGGAGAGAGAGAGAGAAAGACGTATGCTGATGGGCGGAGGATAAACTTGTGTAAAACAAAAGTGGGGGCAAATGGGACACTGATTTTGGATGACTAGGCGCACTGAGGAGAGTTTAAGCTGAGAAAATGGCTTTGCTTTCATTTCAATTTTTTACGATGCCCAAATGCTTTAGCTACGATATACAGAATGTTTTTGTTCATTTTACCCTCAGACTAATATTGTAGCATCGTCATATATTTGCTGTAGTTGTCGAATAAACAAGTGTCCACAATAAGACCTCATTCAGGCATAAGTAATCTTTATTTTAACTGAAATTTTAACTGTAAGGCTGTTTTTGTCAGGTTTTATAGAATTAATTACAGTATTTCTGTATGTTAGGCAACATTTACTTTCGTTTTGTTTTACGTTCTTCGTGATTTTTGGACATGTAGCTACTATGGTAATGAAAAAAACAAAACAAAATACGTTTAACCAAGTGTAATAATTTTGCTCGAAAATGCTGTCTAGGTAGGCAGCTCACTATGTTTGCAGTCAGCCGCAAGTAGGCAGTACTATCATCTTTTATTACTTTCAGTTCCTTAAGAATTACGTACTTATGATGGCGAAAGTTACTTTTAAAAGTAATGCATTGCAATATTGCGTTACTCCCTAGAAAAGTAACTAATCACATTAGTTACTTTTAATGGAACGTGATGTGTTACGTTACCTCTGCGTCACTTTCCCTTACTTTTTAAAATCTGGGCAGGGCTTGCTTGTTTGTTTTTATATAAAAGGTTCTATTTTTTTTTTTACAAATGTAAATGTAAAAATGTTGCCAAAATGTAAAATGAATAAGCCAGGCTGAAAAGTAAATTTACGTCTGTACAACGCAGGAGAAAAAGGTTCAACACTCTTCAGCAATAAAAATGAAGCACAAATTAGTTTATCTAAAGTAATTTTTGCTTATTAGTATGGTTGAAGTGGATCATCAAAGGTGAGCAGAAAAGACATTGGTTAATAAAATGGAATGCATATGTTAAAGGATGTTTGTGTTATTTAAAATTTAATTATTGCAGATTTGTGTCATATTCCGAGTTTGCATTTCTGTTTTAATTCAACTTAGTGAATACTGTAATTACAGTAACAGTTTACACATCGCACACAACGCCTATGTATTTCCGATTTCTCTCAACATGGAGACAGGAGACTTGTCAGTCAATAAATGGGAATACAAAGTCACTGACGTTACCTATTTGAAAAAGAAACTCGGATATTTTCTTGTAAATGAAAAAGTAATGCGCTACTTTAGTAATTATTTGAACAAAAGTAATCTGATTACGTAACTCGCGTTACTTGTAATGCCTTACCCTCAACACTGGTTATGAAGGGCCAAAACAGTAGCAACTGACTACAAATTTGAGAAAGATGACAGATTATGCGTCATTAACATATTAAGTCGCGACAGCAGTGTTTTTTTTTAATATTGCATGCTATTCTTTATATAAAACGTTTCGTTTTAAAACCTCATAATTGAGAAACTATAGGTTTGTACTTATAAATTATTATTTCAGTGAAAAAAATCATTCAAAGAAATTATTTTAATCAAAATGTTTATGATAAACATGTCTGTTATTTTAACAACTACTCTTGTGCAAGCAAACATATGGCATGTTGTGAATCTGATTATGACAGTTTGCTACTATATCATTCCTTGTCTGTTTGTGAATAACTATAGATTGCTGTAAGGGTGCCACCTACTGGACATTCTAACACACAACACTGACAGGTCAGTGCAACACATACATTTCACTTTAAATAAATGCACCTGCCAAATGAATGGATGTAAAAGCAGTAAATTCCAGGTATGTTTTTTTTTTTCAATCAGGATGTGCTTCTTTAGTACATTAAATAACAATAAATCAACTCCAAAAGCAGAAATATTTTTATTCAACATTCTGATTTAAACTTTGGCCAGAGAGTGTATGTATTACACATCCTTTTGCATATTCAATATGTCAAACAGACAAATATGACAATATAGTAAGTGCTGTTTGTCTGTTATTAAATATATGCATTTTACAAAATCTACTCCACCAATATTCTGCTAAGCTGTGGCAGACCCTTAAGAGATCCACAGCTTACAGTCTTGACCAGCTCACTAATGTCCTTGCGACACACCGGGCATTGCTTGGCAATGGCACATAGGACTTCTTCTAGAGCATCCTGTGAAGGTTGGTCTGGGAGACGTCCACTGGATCCCAGCAGAGTGAAGATGTTCTGCAGCCATCCTTCATCTTTGATGAGGGTGGTTATCCAGGGCTGAGCTCGAACACAGCCACCCAAAGCCTGCAAACTGAGCCTCCAAAGCTCTCCAGCCTCCTCCCAGTGTTCCTCCCAGAGAGCGCTGATGCGTGCCGGTTTAGGAGCCTGTCCGGACTGCACAGCACTCAGGAGAAAAGACAGAACCGAGGAGAAGAAACGGCGCTGGGCAGGTTCTACAGGGTCTGGAAAGACACCTATTATTAAACAGCAACCATAAAGATATTCTATATTGTTACATTTAGATTGCCTTTGATGTCATCTAACACTCACTTAAAGGTATAGTTCACCCAAAAATGAAAATTCTGTCCAACCAATACAATTGCAGATAGCCACTGACTTCCATAGTATGTTTCTCTTATTATTCATTCTGACAGAATGGGTCAAATGATGGTGACAAACAATTTGGGTGAACTATTCCTTTAAAGTTACTTTTTCACTAGTAATTTATTTAAGTTTTAGTTTAGAAATTCATATCATTTTAAGCCATTAGTACCTGTGGAAGTTGACTTCAGTCTGCCAATCATGAGACCCAAAGTGCAACAGTTTGCTGCTAAGACCAAGAGGCGTGGCTTATGGAGAAGAACAGGCAGGGCTTCACTCAGCATGTTCTCCAGAGCAACAAAACAAGGATCAGTTCTGTGGGAGCGCAATGGAGCAGTGGATTAAGTCATGGTTAGGGAATAACTTTTCTTGTACGTGAGTTCTGATCTGTGCGTACCCGACTCGTTCTGGCTCTGTGATGGCAAAGTTGAGTAAAGCAGAACACGCCGTTTCCAGACTAGGGTCTCGGGTCACCGTCTTCCCACTCTGACCTCTCAAAGACGCCCAACCTTTACTCAGAAAATCCACAAGCAAAGCTGGGGTATCCAGAGAGAGAAGAACCCCCCTCGGCCCATCTTCAGCAGAGAGGTGGCACAGAGCTGGAAGAAGATATCTAAAAAAAACAGGAACATATTCACAGTTAAATAGACAGCCTATAATATGTCTTTTTTTTTTTAAATAACTGTAAAGAAATTAAGTTTTTTCAGGAAAACATTCCAGGATTTTTCTCCATATAGTGGACTTCAATGGTGGCCAATGGGTTGAAGGTCCAAATTGCAGTTTCAATGCAGCTTTTTGATTGAAGACAGATAGATATGAACATCTTGGATCACATGGGGGTGACTAAATTATCAGGAAATTTTTATTCTTTAAGTCAACTTCTCCTTTAAAAAAAGACATCATAAAAAGACAGTAATGTGTTACCTAAGAGCAGCTTCTCTGCTCCAGGTCCCATCTTCCGAGCTGTTGCTGATGGACATCTTTGACATCCAATCAGCAAGTCCCTTGCCTTTTCCCCCTCCCTTGAAGTGACTTTTAGCAAAGCCGATGAGAAAAGGCAGGAGGTCAATCACATCTTCCTTCAGACATGAGGTTTCTTCAGCAAGCCAAGCACAGAGGGAGCGGAAGGTGGCGAACAGAAACGGGTCATCATAATCCGTCTTCTCCACCTAAAGGGTAAAAAAACCAAAAAACTATAGTTTATAAATCTATAACAAGAAAACATTATTTATGTTTGCATAAATATTTTCCTATTTAATTAAAGAAGTCCACATCCAAAACAAAGATTCACATATAATGTACTCACCCCCTTGTCATCCAAGATGTTCATGTCTTTCTTTCTTCAGTCGTAAAGAATTTGTTTCTTGAAGAAAACATTTCTGCATTTTTCTCCATATAATGGACTGATATGGTGCCCCGATTTTGAACTTCCAAAAGGCAGTTTAAATGCGGCTTCAAACGGTTGTAAACGATCACAGCCGAGGACGAAGAGTCTTATCTAGCGTTATTATTTTAATAAAAATACGATTGGAGTTTTTTGACATACTCTAACTGTCTTGAGTCAGAATGCACAGAGTTCAGGGAGGGAAGGGCAAGACGAGCGTTTGAGATTAAAAAGTATTTAAATTGTTTTGCTAGATAAGACCCTTCTTCCTCGGCTGGGATCGTTTACAACTGCATTTGGGATCGTTTACAACCGCGTTTAAACTGCATTTTGGAAGTTTAAAATCGGGGCACCATATCAGTCTATTATATGGAGAAAAATACAGAAATGTTTTCCTCAAAAAACAATTTCTTTACAACTGAAGAAAGAAAGACATGAACATCTTGGATGACAAGGGGGTGAGTACATTATATGTAAATCTTTGTTTTGGAAGTGGACTTCTCCTTTAACCACAAATGCATGTCTTGTACTAGCTCTGTGATGTACATGTATGTCTTCACAAATTACGTAATCACTGAAAAGGTCACGCTTGTTTAGTTCTTTGTCTGTGTACTTCGGTTCAAAAAGGTAGGGTAGGGTGTAAAAGTCCATCTCATTTTCTCCTCCAACTTCAAAATCACCCAGCATCACTGTTTTACCTTTTTTTGTAAAGGAAACTTCTTTGCACATTCGCTTTGTAAACATTGGGTTGGTACTTCAGCCTACGTCACGCACATGTGATTACGTAATGCGTGAGGTTAAGCTACTGCAAGAAGAGCATCTGTGGTTAAAAAGTATATAAATTTCTATTTTCCTTTTTTTAAATGACCAAATGTTTCGCTAGAAAAGACTCTTATTCCTCGATTGTGGAGCCAGTTGAAGCTGCATTGAAACTACAGTTTGGACCTTCAACCCGTTGGCCACCATTGAAGTCCTCTATGGAGAAAAATCCTGGAATGTTTTCCTTAAAAACCTTAATTTCTTTTCAACTTAAGGATTTGAACATCTTGGATGACATGGAGGTGAGTAAATTATAAGGAATTTTTCATTCTAAAAATGAGCTTTTTAATCATCCTCACCTGTTTCAGATAGTAAATTTCTGCTGAGAAGGCCTCCTCCAGAACTCCTAGGACCTGCCTGCTCTGTTGAAGACTTAGGCCAGTGATAGCTGTCTGTATCTGTGCAGGGTTTGAAACCGCCCCCTGGCTGCAGGCTTGTTCCATAGCTGCCTCCATGATGCGATAGCAGGCAGTGAGCGTGTGCTGCAGCTGGGGTTTGATTTCCGTTCCCGGCGGCTCTTCTAGACCCATCCTCACCTCCACACAAGCCCGGTTCACCAGCAAGCAACAGAATTTAGGAGGTCCTGTTGACTCCCATCCATACAGATCCAAAAGGCAGGCAGATACCACCAAAACCAGGCCTAAATGCTCTTGACTGAGCTTGCCCTGAATCAAAGGCCGCAGCGAAACCCACAGATTACCCACAACCTCCTTAAGCACCTGGCTTTCTGACTCGACCCCGGGTGGTGGAAGAAACTGCGGTATCTGAGAGCACATCTCTAATCTGTCCTGATCTGAAGCTCGGCAGAAGTTTTGCGAAACAGTTCCCAACAGTGAGAGGAGATCCGACGAGTGTTTAGCCCAAGCCCGTGGTCTTGTACTAGATGACAACAGGTGTCCCAAAAGTGGAAGGCCTTTTTCATGGCTGAGAGTTTGTTTTTTGAGTACGGCTCTACATAGAGCCAGAACTGCTCCGCGGGTAAGAAGTTGCTCAGGGCCTTGTGGTAAAGCACATACTGCATTTAAAACCTGATAACAGTCACAAGCCAAAGCCTCATCCAAGGTAGGCCTACTAGAAGTGGTCTGCGAATCTGTAGGACTTTCAGTTTGAGATCCAGAGCTGCTCTGGGCTTCATCCCCAAGTGTTTGTGTCTGTTTATCTGTCCAGGTGGGTCCGTTCTCTATAATGCTCAGGATCAGAGGGACTGTGCTGAGAAGTTGTGGATGAGCAACCATGCTTGCGTCGGTGCTGAGAGCAGCCAGCAAAGCGGTGCCCAGAGAGATCAACTCCTCCGGAGGCAACCCAGAGCTGTCACCACCACGAAATGCTGTGACCAGAAGGCGTGCAGGCAGATTAAAGCCTACAGCTTCAAATATCCGATGCAGAGTCCCGGTATCCAGTTGTCCTGCTGGACACAGCCTTGTGATCTAAATGGAAGAGAAAACAATGAGCAATACAATATGTGACCATGGACCACAAAACCAGTCATAAGTAGCACGGGTATATTTGTAGCAATAGCCAAAAATACATTGTATTGGTCAAAATTATCAGTTTTTCTTTTATGAAAAAAATCATTAGGATTTTAAGTAAAAATCATGTTCTATTAAGATATTTTGTACATTTCCTACTGTAAGTATATCATAACTTAATTTCTGATTAGTAATGTGCATTGCTAAGAACTTCATTTGAACAATTTTAAAGGCGATTTTCTTAATATTTAGATTTCTTTGCACCCTCAGATTCCAGATTTTCAAATAGTTGTCTCTCAGACAAATATTGTCCTATCCCAACAAACAAAACATCAATGGAAAGCTTATTTATAACTGGTTTTGTGGTCCAGGGTCTTATATATGTTTTTCAGTATATCGTAGATGAGGAGGATAAGCTGTTGTTGTTTACCAGAAGAAGTGCTGCTAAAATGTGGCTGTCATTCTTGGCATGAGTGAGAGCATGTAGACAGCGCTCCAGAACTTCTCTCTGAGATGGTGACAGACCACTGGGGTCCGAACTGCACCCTTCTGCAGCACTTGGCTCCGTACTGGGTGGAGGCTGTGGAGTAGAGACTTCCTCTGGGTTGAGATGACACCCATTCTCTGCCATCTTCTGCGCCAACCTGTAAACAACGCATCAGAAGTTATGTTAACTGCTTCACATACTTTTCCAAATGTATGCATATAACGCCTGGTATTTAAATTACTAATAGTGCTTCAGTGTCTCAGATTCAGCACTAGAAAATGTCAAAGGCATAATATTCAGGTCAGCAGGTTAACAGGTTTAAGAGTTCACGTCAGGTTACATAACGGAGCTGTAAAGCTAAATGACTGTTGTTTAGTGTTTTGCTACTGTTTTATAAAGAACTAATAAGTTAAGAGTTGACTGAGTAGCAAGATAACGTAAAACTGAACATATTTTAAAACTATATATAACACATATGAATGTCCGAAATTGTATAGACTAGTGTAAATCAATCCAAAATGTATAAATATATACCATATGCAGTGAACAAACCTGGAGCCAGGCAGGATTATCGTACACACACGTTGACACTACGTGGAGACAGAAAACCTCGCGAGACATAACGAGACAACTCGATTTCAAAATACTAGTTCTCGGTAAACGAAAGAAATACGGCGCCTGATTTTACGAATAATATCGAGAGGTCTTTCTTTCTTTCTTTCTTTCTTTCTTTCTTTCTTTCTTGAATGAATGAATGAATGAATGAATGAATGAAATAAAAACATGATGCCAAACCGTGAAAATAAAAATTTGATTTATGTATTTATTTATTTATATGGAGCACGTTTAGTAATGTATCTGTATTATGAAAACCCAAATACAAAGTAATAAATAGTAAAGAAAATATTAATATTACGTTATATTATAATATACATATAAATAATACCTAAATCTAAGATTAATTTAAAAAATAATAACACTAAAAAGATAAATAATACTGATTGAAAATAGTACATGTATGCTTTTATTAATGTAATTTATTAATATAATATGAATAAAACCATTATTCATAATAATTATATTTATAATTATATTAGGTAAACGGAAGGAATACAGCACCTGATTTTACGAATAATATAGAGAGGTATGTTTTTCTTTCTTTCTTTCTTTCTTTCTTTCTTTCTTTCTTTCTTTCTTTCTTCGTTCTTCTTTTTTCTTTTTATTAGAAATAAAAATTTGGAATGAAATGACAAAAATATGACGCCAAACTGTGAAAATAAAAGATTTCTGTATGTATGTATTATTTATTTATTCTATGGGGGACGTTTAGTAATATACCTTTATAATGAAAACTCAATTACAAAGTAATGAATAGTAAAGTAAACATTAATATTGCGATATATTATAATGTAAATATTAACATTTATAATACCATAATCTAAAATTAATGAATTAACAATTAATTAACAAAATGAAATAACACTAAAAAGATAAGTAATAATGCTATAATAATGCTAATAATGGTATAGAATATATATCTAGAATATACTACATGGATACGTTTACTAATATAATTTTATTAATATAATATGTATAAAACCAATACAATATACTATTAATAATTATATTTTAATAATATATTAATACTCAAATATACATACGAATAGCACCCAAAATACAAAACATAAAACAAATGAATTCATTAATAAATAAAAATGCTTTGCCTTTCCTAACTGGATTTACATGTACCTCTATGCAACACAGGAAACAGGAAGTGATGAAAGAGGTAATGGCTAATGCTCCTCTGTTTGAAACTGAATGCGACCAAGTGGAGAAGTCCCGCATTTATTTAGTAATAATTACTGTTATCCACTAGAATTGAACTACTTACGGACCAGGAGCAACACCAATAAGCGCGGTGAGTTTCTAATTCAAACTTGGAGCGCTGAATTCACTGCTCCAACCATTCACTCAGAATTATTTCTGTTCTTAGATGTCTGCTGCACTGCCTCAGAAGGGACTTGGTCCGGGTATGCCTGTCATGCCATCTCAACAGCAGCAGCAGCAGCAGCAGCAACAACAACAACAACAGCAGCAGCCGCAGGCACACATGCCTCCTGGCCTTGCGCAGCAGCCCGGGATGCCTCCACAAGGTGCCTTGCGGGAAATCTCTCCCGTTTACCTGTGCCGCATCGGTCAGGAGACTGTCCAGGACATCGTCACACGCACTATGGAGATCTTCCAGATCACACGGGCCACTCAGGTGAGTTTGCGTCCATGGGATCTGGGAGGTGCAACATTTGATCAAATCATGACAACTAATTATACTATTATTACTGTTTTTTTCAGCTGGGGAAATAGACATGTATAGAAATGTCAAAAGTTCAGCTTGAAGAGAACATAACCTGTTTACATGTTAAAATGTAGTGGATGAGTATTATATTCCTATGCATAAAGATGTATTAAAATTGTAACCAAACATTAGAAATAAAACAGAAAATGTGGAATAAAATCTACATTTTTATTTGGAGTTTGAGAAACAATTTCCAAATACTGGTTAATAAATTTCAGCGTGGCTTAACAGAGAATGTTCGAAGGCAAAATAGGACGGGTCCATTTGTGAAACAGATGTGCTTTAATTTGCCTTTTCAAATGAAAAATCTGGTTGTGTTTTTTTTCTAGCTTCCCAACGGTGTGACACAGAGTCAGGCAGCGTATCAGGACCGCTTTGGGAAGCTGCAGGAGCATCTGCGTCAGCTGACACTGCTCTTTCGTAAGCTGCGTCTGCTGTATGAGCGCTGTGTAGAAATGACACCTGACCTCCAGGAGTCTCCAGCTGAGGTGAGTCTGATTGATGTTTACTGATGCACAAATAGCCTTTTCTGATTGTTTACGCAGCCTTTTGTTTTAGATCTGCATCTGTATTTTTATAGAAATAAGAACTGTGTTTGGAAATACACTTTTTATTTATTGTTTAACCATGTAAAACCTGCCATATGAAATAATGGTCAGATAAAAATCCAGTTTTTTTTGAAATGCAAATGTTGGGATTTTTTAGATGAAAAAAAAAAATGAAAACAAAAAAATGATGTATGTGTTTTATGTTTTGTATCATAAGTGACCCTGGACCACAAAATAAGAGGCATTTTTTTTATTTGAGATTTATACATCAACTGAAAGCTAAATAAATAAGCTTTCCATTAACGTGTGGTTTGTTAGAATGGGACAATGTTTGTCAAAATACAACAGTTTGAAAATCCGGAATCTGTGGGTGCAAAAAATCGAAATATTGGGAAAAACGCCTTTAAAATTGTCTAAATGAAGTTCTTAGCAATGGATATTACTAATCAAACATTATGTTTTGATTTATGTTGGGAAATCTACAAAATATCTTCATGGAACATGATATTTACTTAATATCCTAATGATTTTTGGCATAATTTTGACCCACACAGTGTATTTTTGGCTATTGCTACAAATATACCCATACTACTTAAAACTTTGTGATCCAGGGTCACATATTTGATACATCAGGATTTTGTGGCTCATATAGTATGATATAATGAGAATATAGAGCTCACTTGGTGTAGCAAAAAGTAGCAAATTAAGCATGATCTATGAACAACTTACCAAGTACCCTGTTTGGTCTCATATCTTCTCATATAGGCAGACTGCAATACTAAAGTAGATTTGCATGTAAAGTTACCGGCATGCAAATAAGTTGAATAAACAACCTTCTTACAGAGTTTTCTTGGATGCATTAAAAGCTTATATAAAGCAGCAACATTTAACTTACCTGTTAAACAGAATCAATAAAGCAGAAAACTGTAATTTCATGCTATTAGAGGTAGCTGTGATGTTGTGTATTATTAGTTGCTGTACTCAATATTAAGAATAGTGTGGAAAAACGCCTTCTCTTTCAAGAATATTGTTTCCATTAGGGCAGCATGAACAGTCAATAAATGCTTCAAAATCATTGTGTGTCAAATCAGATCTTTTCTAAATAAATCAAGCATTTGCTGAATAAATATAATAACCTGGTGCTGTTACTACTTTTGATATGGAAACCAAGCTCTAAAAGGATTTTTTTTTTGGTATTTTTGTATATATACTATAGTATGGCCCAAACGTCTGAAACTATATTGAAAATGGGATTTAAAATGTAATATAATCCTGAAAATACAGTTTAGGTCTGAATTTGTTTTTTTTTTTTTTTTTTTTTACATGAGTGAAAAGCATTAAATGACAAAAACATTTTAAATAGAAGCTTTTTCATTATAGGTCTCAGACTTTTTTCTCCTGTTTTTTTTTTTTTTCTAAATATTAAGTCAGACACAGAGACAGTTGTTATTACAGATATCATTTTAATAATGCGTTTGCTTCCATCCTTCCAGCTGGTTCCTTATGTGGGGGAGGAGACGACACCTGTGAGAGTGGAGCCGTGCAGCCCAGCGGTTATTCAGGAGAGACAGGAGGTTCTAGAGGTGTGTTTCAGTAACTGTTATTAGTATCTTTGAACATACTATTACTCTGCAGTATATACCTACAAGATATTATGCTCTATTATTTTTGGTAAAAAAAAAACACTTCAATAACTGTGGACGGAGAGTGAACCATGGTACACATTCTGTACCTTAAGGAGACTTTATATGTGACCCTGGACCACAAAACCAGTCAGAAGTAGCACAGGTATATTTGAAGCAATAGCTATATATTGTAGGGACAAAATTATAGATTTTTCTTTTATGCCAAAAATCATTAGGGATATTAAGATCATGTTCCATGAAGATATTTTGTAAATTTATCAAAACTTAATCTGTGATTAATATGCATTGCTAAGAACTTAATTTGGACCACTTTATTGGCGATTTTCTCAATGTTTTCATTTTTTTGCACCCTCAGATTCCAGATCTCGGCCAAATTTTATCCTATCCTAACAAACCATACATCAATGGAAAGCTTATTTATTCATTATTTATTGTAAAAAAAATGTGACTGGTTTTGTGGTCCAGGGTCACATATTATATTCAAATGTGGATTTATGTCATTTAAAAAGCCTATCATAATTAAAATTCGAACTGGCAAAGTGCAAATATATAATCTAATCTGCAAATATATATATAAAATATAATTTGTAGATTAAAACATAAATTAATCATAAAACATAGAATATAAATGCCCTCCACATCTACATTTATTTGATTTAAAAAAGTAATATTGTGAAATGTTATTACAGTTTACAATGTAATTTATTCCTGTGATGGCAAAGCTGAATTTTCAGCATCATTACTCCAGCCTTCAGTGTCACATGATTTTTCAGAAATCATTCTAATATGCTGATTTGCTGCTCAAGAAACGTATTATTGTCAGTGTTGAAAACAGTTGTTCTGCCTAATATTTTTGTGGAAACAGAGATACGTTTTTTCAGGATTCTTTGATGAATAGAAAATTTCGTATTTCATTATTAATTATTCATTATTAATGTGACTATTATACATCCTACCTGAATAGAAGTATTAATTCCTTTAAAAATCATTTTTGAATGATACAGTATGATGCACGTAATAATAGTGCACTGAGCTTCTCCTACATGTTTTTTTTAACAGAAAGTGAGGCAGAAGAACCAGGAGATGAAGGTGCTAATGGACCAGATGAGGAACCTCCTGTGGGACGTCAATGCCATGCTCACCATGCGAAAATGACAGCGGTATGCTTCCTAGTACACATCTGAACATCTTCCTTGAGCCCTCATCTGCAGTCTTCTCACACTCACACGTTCAGGTGCTTTGACACGGATAGGCAGACTGCCTTTTATTCACTGTTCTTGCGAACGCCACATAATCTTTCATCTTGACAAATGAGATCAGACTCGGCAGCTCTTTGTGGTCCTGCCTCATTTACAGTGTTAAATCTCAATGCTATGATCAATAACTGCTTCATCGAAGCACTGAATTAGCATCAGAAACAGGAAGTAATGTGAAAGCCATGCTGATGATGTAAACTAGCCATGTTGTTGGCATGATAAACAAGCACTGCGGACTGAGCTTTGTAAATAACAGTGCTTACACTATGGTCTTTTGTGCATTGAACTGTGTGATGTGTTTCACACCGTTGCTCCTCAGCAAATATGTACTCAGGTAGAGTGTGTGCTTCCCTGAGCTCTGCATTACACTCCTGATAATCTGCCTTTTGGGGAAAGGGTTTTTTTTGTAAACGAAAGACTTTTATAGAAAATAAAAAAGAACACTCTTGTCACTTCATTTGCCATTTCTTTTAGGAAATACAAAACAGAATTCACAACAGCAGTTGACATTACCTGCTGTGGTTAAAAAGTATAAAATTGTTTATTTTGTTAAGAAAAAGACCAGTTGTTTCTTATTCCTCTGTTGGCGTCATGTAGATCCCTTTGAAGCTGCATTGAAACTGCAGTTTGAACCTTCAACTCATTGATCCCCATTGAAGTCCACTATATGGAGAAAAATCCTGAAATGTTTTCCTCAAAAACCTAATTTCTTTTTCGACTGAAGAAAGAAGGACATGAACAGCCACACACTCTTTGCATTTCAGAATTATTTTATTGGTCATGTAGTTACCACTTCATGTAATCAGTCAGTTGCTTTGCGACTCACTGTCGTGTGTTAGTCCACAGCACCGTTAGGCAACCTTAATACTACAAACTCCTTCAGTCAAACAGCAGCTGGAATGATTGACAGATCTGTGATGTTTTCTCATCCGTGAAGCTGTCAGTCATATATTGAGAACTGGTCATAAGAGGCAAAAACCCGTCTTTTGTCCACCAACTGGCCACCACAAGCTTGCAGCCAGTAATGGAGGGATAGAGATAAGTCTCTCCATTAGCATCAGTATCAGTTTGTGACCCGTTCAGCTTGGCTCAGACGCGCTCCAGGTCTTTGTACCTCTTGCGCAGGACAGACACGTGGTCCTTGAAGAGTACGGGGTCCAGGCGAAACTGAGAGTGCACTAGAGGCATGTAACCAAACCAGCTTGCAAAGGTGTTGACACACTCCTGCCTCTGGGTAAAGTGCTCAGGGTTCGCCCATGGGGCCATCTTAGTGCCCTTAGATTGGACAGGAAATAAGATGGTAGAAATACATCACATTACAGTTTTTTTTTTTGCAATTGCTAGGACATCTCAATACTAGGGGTTGATTGATACACAACCAGTCAAAAGTTTTTGAACAGTAAGATTTTTAATGTTTTTAAAGAAGTCTCTTCTGCTTACCAAGCCTGCATTTATTTGATCCAAAGTACAGCAAAAACAGTCAAATTGAGATATTTTTACTAATTGAAATAGCTGTTTTATATTTGAACATATTTTAAAATGTAAATTATTCCTGTGATTTCAAAGCTGAATTTTTAACATCATTACTCCAGTCACATGATCCTTCAGAAATCATTGTAATAATCTGATTTCTTGCTCAAAAATATTTATTATGTTGAAAACAATTGAGTGGATTTTTTTCAGGTTTTTCTGATGAATAGAAAGTTCAGAAGAACAGCATTTATCTGAAATAGAAATCTTTTGTAATATTATAAATGTTTTTATCATCACTTTTGATCAATTTAAAGCATCCTTGCTAAATAAAAGTATTCATTTCGATATTTTTTTTTCCCAAAAAAACATTATATTTAAATGGTGTAGTGTATAATGTTACAAAACCTTTTTATTTCAGATAAATGCTGATCTGTGGATTTTTCGATTCATTGAATCTTGATAAAAATGTGAAATATTGATAATAATAATAATAAACAGCAGATCAGCATATTAGAATGATTTCTGAAGAATCATGTGCCACTGAAGACTGAAGTAATAATGCTGAAAATTTAGATTTGATCACAGGAATAAATTCCATTTTAAAATATATTCAAATAGAAATTAGTTATTTTAATTAGTAAACTTATTACAAAATTTTACTGTTTTTGCTGTACTTTAAATCAAATAAATGCAGGCTTGGTGAGCAGAAGAGACTTTTTTAAAAAAACATTAAAAACTGTTCAAAAACTTTTGACTGGTAGTGTATGTTTTTCAGGGTTGATGCTGATACCAGTTATTACAGATCAAGTAGACCGACAACCGATATTTTGAACCAATTCGTATGTCTGGGCTCTGACAAAAACCATTTGCCTAGAAAATAATTTTATCGGCAAATCTGTTTTGAAAATGACCGGTACCGATAACCATAAAAATGCCTAATATCGGCATCAATAATTGGTTGACACTATGTATTGGTTCTACTCAATACTTCACATAAGATATAGCATGTTCTGCAAGGGGTGTGTAAACTTATGAGCCGAACTGGAAGTACAAAATGTTGGCTCTGGCCTTACCTGCAGGGTGGGCATCTCTTTGTACTGCTTCCTCTGCGCTACTTTAATGGGTGGCAGGTGTGTCACAGAGGAGACCAGGAAATTCATCAGGATATCCTCACAGTTAGAGGTGCGATCCACCAGCGCACGCAGAGAGGAGGGCAGGTAGTGAGAGAACAGGTGATGGTAGTACCTGTGAGACGCAAAGACATCAACACGTAATGAAGAGCACTGTCTCCGCTGAACACGTTAGAGAGCTTGATGAAGCGTGAGAGACGTCGACACAGTGTCTTGTCAGGATATGTCAGCTGCAGCCAATTACCTGTGATAAAACGCCGCTCCGGTGAGGACGATGGAGTACTCGTTGGTCCATTTAGAGGTGTAGCCCCAGGCTTTTTTTACAGGGTCCCAGAAATGGCTTCTGGGAGGGTAGCCAACAATCCTCTCGGGGAAACTCCGCCACACATGGAAAGCAAAATTGATCTGGATGTGTCAGATTACAGAGGAAAAACATGAATTAGCTATGCTACATGTCAAAACAATGTAATCTGGTTTATTTCATTTAGTTTAGACTCTTTCTATGACCCAGGGCATCTACCAGATCCCGCAGTCAACCACACAGAGAAGCTATTAAAAGCTGTAAAAAACTTAGATGAAATATAAATGTAAATATAATGAATAATTTTATAAATAAATATAAATGTTAATGTTAAATGCTAGTTGCAACATTTCATTTTCATTTAGCTTAACTTAACTGAAACTGAACTGAAATAAAAATATGAACATTAAAAAATGTTTAAAAAAATTATAAAAACAACACAATTACTAAAACTAAACTAAAATGAAACTGAAAATTGACAATATAAAAATCAAACCAATTCAAAATATTAATAAAAAAATTATAATAGCATCTCAAATGTACTAAAAAGTGCACCGTAGCAACCACCTAGAACATCCTAGAATCATGGTGGCTAGTTCTGTTTTTACATAATTTTAATTAAGTTTTTAATTAAGAAAGAACTGCAAAAATTGTATTTAGAAATATATAATTCTGAAGTGTCAAATGATCTGTTCTTGGCCGTCAATTCAGGAAAATTGTATGATTTTTTTAATGTAAGATTTTTAATGTTTTTTTTTTTTTTTTAAGTCTTTTCTGCTCATCAAGGCTGCGTTTATTTGAATAAAAATACAGCAAAAACTGTAATATTGTGAAATATTATTGCAATTTAAAATAGTGGTTTTCTATTTAAATATACTTCAAAATAGAATTTATTCCTTTCATGCAAAGCTGAATTTTTTAGCATCATTACTCCAGGCTTCAGTGTCACATGATTCTTCAGAAATCATTCTAATATGCTGATTTATTATTAATGTTGGAAACCATTGTGCTGCTTAATATTTTTTTGGAACATGTGATACTTTTTTTCAGGATTCATTAAAATACAAATCTTTTGTAACATACACACTACCGTTCAAAGTCTGGGGTCAGAAAAAAAAGTTTTCTTCATTTGTTTGACAGAAAGAAATTAATACTTCTATTCAAAAAAGATATGTTAAGTTGATAAAAAAAAAAATGATTGTAATGACTAATTGTTAGAAAAGATTTCTGTTTTGCATAAATGCTTTTTTTATTTTATTTTTTGTACTTTTTAATCACCAAATAATCCTGAAAAAGTAAATGTTCCAAAAGTAAATGTAAAAAAAAATATTTATATATATATATATATATATATATATATATATATATATATATATATATATATATATATATATATATATATGTGTATGTATGTATATGCAATGTTATTGTAAACTGCAATACTATTTTATTTTATATTACAGTTTTTTCCCCTGTATTTTTGATCTAATAAATGGAACTTTAATGAGCATAAAAGACGTTTAAAAAAACAAAAACAAAACATTAATGCTGATACTGATATGGATCCCAAACTTATAAATGGCAATGCATTTCCATACGACCTTTTTTTTGTGGAATTGGGAAAGTTTTCATTATCTTCTGCTATAATGAAATGTGGAGTCCCTCAAGGCTCTGTATTGGGTCGAATCTTGTTTAACATCTACATGCTTCCTCTGGTTGAAATTTGTCAGAAACATAAGCTATCATCTCTTTGCTGATGACACTCAGGTTTACCTCCCTTTAAAGGTAGGGAACAGTTTGGCTCTACGTTCCCTTTTTAGTTGTTTTAATGATATTAAGGAGTGGATGGCAGCCAATTTTCTCCACCTGAGTGAATCAAAGACTGAAGTGATAGTGTTTGGCCCTTTGAGTGTATCCAAACATATAACTAATCAATTAGGCCACTTTAAATCCAAGGTACTCAACCAAGCAAAGAGTCTTGGTGTTTTGTTTTTTTAGTTTGACAAGCATATAAACTCTGTGGTTAGAAGTAGCTTCTTTCAATTAAGAAACATTACGAAACTGAAACCTTTCTTATCTTTTAATGATTTGGAAGTTATGCATGCTTTTATTACATCCAAAGTGGACTACTGTAACTCAAATATAATACATGGAATATTATAAGGTAAAAAATAATGATAAATAAATATATTAAAGTGGCATAGAACTATGTAGGAAAAAGAGGGGACTCTACCTCGCTGGTCAACAGCACTGTGTCTTCATCCAGGCTCAAAACCGCCTCCGTTTCAATAGCTGCATGTGGCAGGAAACGGCTGCTCGTCTGCGAACACAGAAGGCACCGGAGAAAAGAGCCGAGTGAGACACGAGGTGCAGAGAGAGAGCGCAAGATCTCGCCACCGCTCACAGACATGACTTGACTGTTCTCACACTTGAATACTCACTTTCCTTCTGCCATCTGTGATGATAAGGGGCACTGGCATAGGCGGCCATTTACTCCGGTGAGGGGGCGGCTTCTCACTGTTCCACAGGATGATGATCTGACAAGAAACCCAAACAAGAACACACACTATCACAGCATGCACACCAAACTGGTTGATGTGTTTTCTTGTTGGCTGTTGTCTGTGTCCAGCTATATTAACACTTCACTGATGTGGATCTGCATTGATATCATTGAAAAAAAGTTCATTCCTTAGTGGTGCAGTAGCTGCTACTTTAAGGTAAACACTGACTATGCAGTACTGTACCTGTGAGCAGTATTTCGATCTGGAAACGACCTGAAGAAGCTTCATGATTGGCTGAGACTGCGAGATCAGAGGTGAGGTGGCATGAATTACAGCAGTGAACTCTGGACCTGGACTGATTCCTACACCAACAGAGAAAAAAGAGTCAGCGTCCCTGCCATTAATACACTATGCATACTATATACTTGTAGTTATTATACTTTGTATAGTGCTCAGTGGCACAGTGTTTGAAATCGCAATCAACCACTGTTACTTTAGTATCACTTATATACAAATATAGTATTTCTTAATTTTTTGAATTACCTTTTATTTTCAAATGTTCAGTTTTTATTTTAATTTTAGTTTACAATTTTTATAAAAAAAAAACATTTTTAATTAGCCTTATTTTTTACGATTTAGTTTTACTTTTAGTAATTTCAGTACCTCAGCCTAAATTTATTTCAGTTACTTGCAAAGGTAACATTTTAATTTTCATTGTTTTTCTTATTTAATTTTTAAATATATTTTACCTTTTTAATTTAATATTTATAAAAACATTTTTAATTCGTTTTCATTTATTTTTATCTCAGATTTAGCTTGAGTAATTTTAGCTATTTATTCATTATTATTTTTAAAAACATTTTTAATTAGCCTTTTTTTAATTTCAGATTTAGTTTTAGTCATTTCAGTACCTCAGCGTAAACTTATTTCAATTACTCGCAAAGGCAACATTTCTAATGTACATTTAAGTTTTTATAACGTATTTTAAAATTAATTTTAACTTTTTAATCTAATGTTTATAAAAACATTTTTAGTTAGCCTTAATTTTTGTTTCAGATTAGATATACATTTTTGTTTAGTAATTTCAGTACCTCAACTTAAACTTATTTCAGTTACATGCAAAGGTAAAATGTCTAGTTTTCATTGAAGTTTTTCTTGTTTCATTTTTTAATTCATTTGACTTTTTTAACCTAATATTTATAAAAACATTGTTTAATTAGCTTTAATTTATTTTTTTATTTCAGATTTAATTTTAGTAATTTTAGCCATAAATTCATTGATATTTTTAATTTTATTTTTTAAAATTTTATTTGCCTTATTTTTTTATTTTATTTCAGATTTAGTTTTAGTAATTTCAGTACCTCAACGGAAACATATAAAGGCAACATTTCAAGTTTTTTTTTTAATTCAATTTAACTTTTTAAATATAATATCCATATTTTAATTTCAATTATCTTTTTTTAATAGCTTTAGTTGTAGTTAGCAATAACAAACACTGCTACCAAAATAACGAAATTTCTGCAATATGCATACTGTTTACATTTGTTAAAATGTGCAGTATACAACCAGAGCACACTGTGTGTGAAATACTGTATCCCATAATGCAATACAATCAACCTTACAGTGTGACAAATGAACTGATGAATGAAGGATTGAATATCAGCCATGACTAACGCATCTTTCTTGACTCATTATTTGATTTATATATTATAAAACACATTGTACACAAAATATGAAAATGCTAAGTAGCTAAAATAAGTGCATTCTATTCATTGAATAAAATATGCAACATACAATAATGTGGCCATGTGACACTGTAGAATAAAAACATTTAAAAATACATCCTGTTTTTGTTCATAATGTATATTTTGTTAATATTTATTGTGTTTTCTTGTTATTCTTTTCAAATTAATGTTCAGGCAATACACACTTTTACAAAATGGGGTTCTGCTGCAATGTCATAAAACATTGTCATAGAACTTTTTTGTGCAATGGAATAATTCTATTTGAAACCACAGATGCCAATAAAGAACTTTTATTTTTAAGAGTGTACAGTATGGGCACTGGATGAAGTACACCAGTATTCCATTCCAAATAAATATGCATTCTACAAAATCTATGTAAAGGTTTGGCACAGGCTTACCGAGGTTTAAGTAGTAGAATGGGTAGTGTGCCAAGTGCGTCGAGTACTCGGGCAGAACCAGCAGCCCTCCAGGTAAGGCATTCCACATAAATTTATTTCTGGAGATGTGCGAGTAAACTCTGTCCTTTATGATCTGACAGACATCAAGATAGCAGCATTAAATATAACAATCACATCAAACCAAAACGACACATTTACATTTTCAACTGCTGGCCGGCAGGGGGCAGACCAAAGCCATACTTTTGTTCAAAATTGACGTTTCATTTTGCCAATTAACCTAAGGGCAAGGGACTAAGTATGTGCTAATGATGTATGTCATCCTGCACTGGTTTAATTTCCCCTGACAGACCTTCCTCTCTGTCAGACAGGCCGCTGTATACACATCTAAGCTGACCCAGCTCTCACCTCCAGTGTGGTGAGTACAATCTTATCCACGGAGGAGAAGTAGGCCTCCCAGAGCATCTGTGTACGCTGTCTGAGAGCCAGCACCCTGTCAATGCCCACAGCCCGCACCGTAGAAGGTACCTGAGGGAACAAAGTGACAAAAAACTCACCGGTGAGGCTAATTGGTGTTCCTATAAAAACCTTAGTATCGAGTTTCTACCTGTCGACCACCTCCACAAACTCTTCCAGACACAAATGTGCA
Organism: Labeo catla; assembly: GCA_012976165.1. Taxonomy (NCBI): domain Eukaryota; kingdom Metazoa; phylum Chordata; class Actinopteri; order Cypriniformes; family Cyprinidae; genus Labeo; species Labeo catla. Next base: position 222,528 of record VONZ01000765.1, read on the forward strand.
GCACTGACAAAGTGAAATGAAGTGAAATGCTACAGTAGCCACCTTATTTTTCAACACGGAAGTAAGCTGACTGCAGTAAACGGTAAAAACTATTTGCGCTACAAACCAGAGTGTTTAGAATTACGACAGTGCATTAAAATATACAGAAATACCAGCAACATAATGAGCTGCTAAAAGCTTTTACGGATTATTAGGACTCCAGGGCTGTTCGATTCCGATTCCTGTTTCTGGAATCGATGGGATTCGATTCCAAGAATCGATTCCTCACTGTTGTTTTCGATACTTTTTCGATTCTTGTTTTGTAGATTGGAGGAACCTAATTTCGCCATGATTGCAGGATATAAAATCGTAGAAAGTAGCCTTCTTATAATGTGAAGCTTTATTTGTAAAAATTATGACACATTTCTGTAGTTCTGATTAATTTTAAATTGTAATTGGACGCCTCGGAATCAAGGAATCGATTCTTTGTGGAATCGATTCCCAGCCCTAAACTCAATCTTACTTTTTTTTTTTTACACTAACCTAAATTAAATGACATTACAATTCAAGTTTGTCTTATTAAAACGTCTTTTTACGGCTCTGTATATTCTATAATTTTTTCTAATATTCGTTGTCGTCTGTGGCATATCGAATCGCTGATTTTTGAAACCGACGTTATTTTATGTCTGTCGCGTCTCTGAGTCGTTTCATATTCGCACTGGTGCCATTTTTCATCTCTTATTTATCGATTTTATTGAAAGCAGAGGGCTTACTTTATAGTACATTACTTTACAGTAACATTACAGTAATGTTGTGTTCGTCTCTACGCCAAGTGTTTTGTATATTGTTTTTAGACGGGTTTTGTTTTTAGCAGAAACGTTAATATAACATACAGGTAAAGTATTACAGTTGTTTCAACTTACATCAGTATCACATAATCTTTTTGTGAACGTATTTATTTACAGTCAGCTGTTCATTATCGTGAAAAGAAACTTGTTTTCTTTCGCCTCACATAATGAAATACTATATAAACAACTATAAAGTGCAAGTGAATTAGCAAAAAAGTTCATTTACATCTGGGTTCTGATCACCTTGTCATGGTTGGAATATGTAATATATTTTGTGACAATTAGTTAACATTGGTTAATGCTATAGCTAACATAAAATAGCTTAACAATAAGAAGTAATTTTACAGCATTCATTTTTGTTTATGTTAATTTCTACATACACTTCTAGTCAAAAGTTTTTGAACAGTAAGATTTTTAATGTTTTAAGTCTATTCTGCTCACCAAGCCTGCATTTATTTGATAAAGTACAGCTAAAACAGTAAAATTTTGAAATATTTTTTACAATTTAAAATAACTGTTTTATAATAATAAATTACATATTAAAAAACATTCAAATAGAAAGCAGTTATTTAAAATAGTAAAAATATTTCAGAATTTTACTGTTTTTGCTGTACTTTGGATCCAATCAATGCAGGCTTGGTGAGCAAAAGAGACTTACTGTTCAAATATTAACCAAGAGCAATGATATGCTCTAAAAAGTTTGTTGTTAGTTCATGACACCTAATACATTAACTAATGCTAACAAATTGAACTTTAATGAAAAGTTTGATCAAATATTCATGTCACACAGCAGCAGAACTAGGTAAACTGCTATGGTTAAAGTCACAAAATCTCTCCCTTACACATTTATATAAAATCTGTTTTAACTGCATTGTTTTAATTAGCGGCTTCTTCCATCCTCATGTTCCCTTCTCAGAAAGATGACATCCGAGTGCTTCACAGGAAGGTCTGTTACCTGTAGCAACAGTCTCTCGTCGCCCTCGATGACTGCCTGGTTCCACTGGATGACATCAGAGAAAGGTAACTCCCAGCCATTACTGAGTAACACCGGGATACAAGCGGCCTGTGAGGGATACAACCACAGGAGACAGCAAGTGGCTTAGACTATAATTAGCATCAGTACAATCAATTCATCTAATGAAAAACAAAAACACACACAAGAAAGCAGACCAAGTTCACCCCAGATGCACTGAAAAATAGATATGCATCTTATTTTTTTCCCTTCAGGCAAGGTTATGAGATATATAGCGTGTGATGAAAAGGCTGTTTGGATGTTTAAGAAATCTCAGAGGGGCTTGTGCATGACTCACTGCTCCCATCCAGCACTTTTATCAGACACACCGGCAGACAGATGTGTTAATTACCCCATCTCCCTCTCCTTGAATAGGAGGGTGAGGTAGGAAAGGAACAGGGGTCCATGATTTATTGAAGTGGAGTTGCTCGCCTTCCCTCTTGTTTACTATTCTATCTTGATGTTGCTCTACTTTTCCTCCCAGATTCCTTGTTTGCCTTTTTTCTTGTTCTTTTCGTCATTCAGCTCGTATTCTGCTCTACAGTGAGATTTTTAATTAAATCACAAGAGAGTGCAATCCTAAGAACGGGCCAAGATCAAACACACCCCCTCTAGCTGTGTGCAGCCATGCTTTCATCCTAAACAGCGTTGGAGGACACGGGGCGGACGGCAACAAATTGCTTCAGGTGACTGATTGCTACCTTGGCCTACTAGGCCCACAGAGATCCAGGAGCTGGCCTTTGTTTTGTGCTCTGGGATGATAGCTCTAAGGCCGGCCGACTAGCATGGATTTCTCTTGGCACGGATCCATTCTGTGGTTGCTTGCACAGCCATTTTTCTGCAAGGAGTGTGTCGAGGAATCAGCACCAGAGAGAGGTTGCGAGATTAGAGAGAAAAAAAAAGCAGGATCTGGATGATAGGGGTTGGAGGATGTTCTAGAACAGTGGTTCTTGTGCTGTGGCGTGGGGATTTTAGTAAGACTTTTTAAATTTTAATTGCTGTAGTTATGATAGCTTTACATTTACAAAACAGATTGTTCTGACTTTGATTGGATAAGCCACATGACGTAGCTGTAAAGCCGTTTTTTTTATTTCATTTTATATTATTTTATTATTTTGTTTTAAGTCCGGTATAATTGTATTTTATTTGCCACATTTCTTAATACCTATAAATAGCCTACAGCTGGGACAATGGACTATATTAATTAACTCACTGTTAAACATAAAAAATTAACTCATTGTTAAACACACTTTATTTTATTTTATTTTCCTACATTTTAATTCCAGTATAATTGTATTTTAATTTATTAAAACATTTTTTTTTGGCATTTTTGCCTTTATTATGACAGGACAGTTTAGAAGTCACAGGAGCGAAGTGGGAGACAGAGACAGGGGCAGAATTGGAAAAGGTCCCTGAGTTGCCCGGAGCGAAACGGCGCCATATGTTGGGGTGCTGCCCACAAGGCCATCGGCGCTGATTATTTATATATTTTTATATTTAAAAAAATTATTAAAAAATTATTATTAAAAACAATATTTTATTTTATTTTATTTTATTTTATTTTATTTTATTTTATTTTATTTTATTTTCCTCAATCCCAAATCTGGTATAATTGTATTTTAGTTGCCACATTGCTTGGAAACCATACATATCCTACAGTTAGGATAATGGACTAATTATTTGTATTTATTTTGATACCTATGCATAAAACTCATTATTAAGCACACATTTTATTTTATTTTATTTTATTTTATTTTATTTTATTTTATTTTATTTTATTTTATTTTATTTTATCCTTGACCCTCAATTTTAAATCAGGTCTAATTGTATTGAAGTTTCCAGACTGCTTAGAAACTATAAATAGCCTACAGTTAGGATGATGGACTATATTCATCTGTGTTTATTTTGATAACTATGCATAAAAAAATAACTCATTATTAAACACACATTATTTTATTTTATTTTATTAAATCCGGTTTAATTGTATTTTAGTTGCCACATTGCTTAAAAACCATAAATAGCCTACAGTTAGGATAATGGACTATATTAATTAATTAATTAATTATGTTTAATTAATGATTATTTCATTTTAATAACTATGCATTAAAATATTAACTCATTATTAAACATTTTATTTTTGTTTTATTTTATTTTTTATTTTATTTTTTCCAAATCTGGTATAATTGAATTTTAGTTTAAAAATTAACTCAATAATAAACACATTATCTTATCGTATCATATCGTATTTTATCTTATCCTATCTTATCTTATCTTATCATCTTATCTTATTTTATCTTATCTTATCTTATCTTATCTATCTATAATTTTAAGTCTGGTATTGATAATGCACTTCTAGACAGACTAGACATAATTCTAAAATGTACTATTCTTGTTTTAAATTGGACTGCAAAGTTTGCATACCAACAAGTGATTTTGCATTGCAGTGCATTTTTTAGATGCTGTTCTAGTAGCATCTGTCCACAAATCTGCGAAAAAGTCCAGTCAAGGGATTGATGAGACAGCAGCATGACTTATCTTAATTACAGGAATATGGATATAAAAAGAAAAGATGACATTATGTCACTCGCAGTCCGTAGGCTTGCGGCCAGAGATATCAATGTACCCACTGCTAAAAAAAAATTAAAAGGAACATTGTGACTAGATGTGTGAGTGTAGCAAGGCTGTAACAATATCCCACCTTTGATTCAAAACAATATTTAGTGTCAGGCACCTCTAAAATCCCAACTTTACCCCCGACTAGGTGCTGCTTGGCCTGAAATGTTTGAGAAGCTCTGTTCTAGAACTTTCAGCAGTTCAAGTAATTGCCAGTTCTTTCTGTGGCTTTGGCCGCCTCCAAAGAAAAGAGATCTATGGAACTCAGACAGGGGCTTATATGGAAAAGCACAGAGGGAGAAAAAGACAGAGGAGCAGAGCGAGGGAGTGCCGAAGAATCAGTGTGAGGGCTGAGCTGGCTGCCAAACCCACCGTTCTGTGGATTTATCCATTCAGCACGGCTCGGCAGAGTCGAAGCGAGGGCACCCTCCGTGAGCTTCCGGGCCTTTCACACACACCACCAGGACGCCAAGAATATATGCGCCTGGGAAGTCTTTCCACTCGGCGGCTAATGTGCTGTTTATCTGGGAGGCTCCGAGACCTGACTGTTTTCATAATCTACCAAACCTTTCTTGCGTCTCTAAAAGGCTTGTTGAAGCATACTTGGCTCTAGTCAGTTTTCAGGTCAATTGAAAAATGTTTTACCTGCAAAGACTCCAGGAAACGGAACGACCCCAAACGCCGACCGCGGGGAACGAGACAGAAGGTGGAGTTGTGGAGCAGCTCTTGATAGTCAAATCTATGAGGGAAAATAGAAACAAATAAAATTAGGTTAAAATAAGGCTGTCATGGCATAGTTATTTTTGCCACTTTATAGGCTTTGAGCGATTAAATACACACACTTGTATGTGTCAAAATGCCAGTGTTTGCAAGTATCCTTGTAAACACAGTAATTCAGGTCTTAAGTGAAAGCAAACAGCTAAGAAAGTAAACACGTGTAACCGTATACTGGATCCGGGCAGCTCTTAAAGTGACAGCAGTCTAATATTCCTGCTGTCTGTCATTCATGTTAATCAAACAACAAAAGAGAGAAAATCTCTCACTGCTCTTGACTAAATCACCTTTGTAACTTTAATAATAAGAAATATACATTTCATTTACATTAATAGTGAAGAATATGCAGTTTTTTTTTTTATTACATTTGATTACTTTCTAGAATGTATGTAGCATTCTTATTTATTTGTTCTACTGTAGGTTTTTTTGTCCTATTGGTTGTAATTAGTTTCTTATTCTTTTTTTTTAATCGCTGACTGTTTACTTGCCTTTGGTGAGCTTTTTTATTTTTATTTAGGTTAGTATTACTTTTTTGTGATATTGACATTGGTGACAAGAATTACGAAAAAATATCATAAAGACCCTATTTAAAGCAAAAATAAGTATTTTGTGAGACATAAAGTTACCGTGAAATAAAATTACTTATATCGTGATATAAGATTTTAGTCATATCGCTCACCCAGTACCACTCAGAAGTTTGGGGTTGGTGAGATTTTTTTTTTAGTTATTTAAGAAAAAAGTATTTTATGCTTACCAAAGCTGTATTTATTTGATCAAAAACACAGTAAAAACAGTAATGTAATATTAAAATATTATTTTTTAAATATATATAAATATATTTTAAAATGTAGTTTGGTGCTCAAGAAACATTTTTATTATTATCAATGTTAAAACAGTTGAATATAATATGAATATAAAGGTAAAAATAACAGCATTTATTTGAAAAAAAAAATAGAATTTATAATAAATAAAAATATTAATTTCTCTAAAAACATTATGGACCCTTAACATTTTTATAATATAATATAACGTAATATAACGTAATATGATATAATATAATATAATACAATTTGATATAATATAATAATATAACATAATATAATATGTGACTACAAAACCAGTCATAAGTAGCATGGGCATATCTGTAGCAATAGCCAACAATACATTGTATGGGTCAAAATTATCCATTTTTTCTTTTATGCCAAAAATCATTAGGATATTAAAAGATCATGTTCCATGAAGATATTTTGTAAACTTCCTACTGTAAATATATCAAAACTTAATTTTTGATTAGTAATATGCATTGCTAAGAACGTCATTTGGACAACTTTAAAGGTGATTTTCTCAATATTTAGATTTTTTTGCACCCTCAGATTCCAGATTTTCAAATATTTTTTAGATTTTCCAAATATTGTCATATCCTAACAAACCATACATCAATGGAAAGCTTATTTATTCAGCTTGCATAAGATGTATAAATCTCAATGACCCTTAAAACTGGTTTCATGTCACATATAATATATTATAATATAATATAATATAGTGAGCTTGCTCTGACAAACTGATATGTGGTATTCATATAAATGATAAAAGTTTGAATCTGCCCCCCCATATTTCCTCCATCATTTCCTGTTTTTTTTTTTCTCTCTGCTATCAATAAAGTGTCAAAGAAGCCGAAAGTAAAATGAAAAAACGCCAACATTAAGGAAACCCATTACCCAGTGCAAAGAACAACCGTTCAAAGGCTGTTTAAAGAGAGGCTCTTTGAGAGCCACACTGGCACCACTCAAAATGCAGCCATGCTTAGAAGGGTGTTTTGATCCAAGCAAGCCATCGTCTTTGCCTCGAGCTGTTGTCCCTGGCAACCATTTATGGTTTCTAAGAATACGCTGAATCCAGAAGCTTTGTGTGATTGCCACCGCTGGATGATAAGTGAGGGTGAAGGTGGGAAAAAAACTGCGGTTGACCCAGAGTGTGTTAATGAGTATGGAAATTGGGTATTGTACAACAGATCTGATCCCAGATAGATGTTCTGTCAGCACAGCAAGTGCTGAGCTGCCATCTGCCCCGAACAGAAAAACATTTCATTGATGCGGCCTGACATATTCAATATTAATTGTCTGTTGAAAGTCACAGGGAAAGTAAAAAAATGAATAATGTAAACAAAATGAATAATGTATTCCTCAAGAGCCTTGCAAAGTAACTTTAGCCATCATTGTCAGTGTTGTTATTGTTAACTACATATAAATCTAAAACTACTAAAATGTTTTTAGTAATTGCCTAAACTAATATAAAAACAAAAACTCAAAATGATTCTGAGAGAAAATTCCATGCAGGTCTAGCACTCCTAAAATTTGTGGTTAGTTCTTGAGAAGCTGTTTATATCAGTCTCCAGCTTTGTATATTCTCCTTGTCAACATCTCTGCCGTGTCTATGAACTTCTCATTGACACGTAAAAATGTTTTGCTTCTGGTCGAAGTGTTAGAACTGTGTGTGTCTGTGCTTACAGGATATCATTTGAGCCTCAATTTTACTGTAAGACCCCTCATTTTGCTTGGCTCCAGGTCATCCATGTGTGCGCAGAACCGTTACAAAGCTGAAAGAACCCAATGTTCCCCATCCACCCAGCAGAACAAGTCCACGCCGCCGAAACCTCCAACGGGAGTGTAAACACACTTGTATGAAAGCGTCTCTATCTCCATTTAGCAGGAGGTGTGTTTATTTACCGGAGAGCCAGTGGAGTAAACACTGCTACCATACATCTTTCTGTCTTGGCACCCCTCTCAAAGCACTCTGGGAATTAAGAGCCAATCTAACATCTCTGCCTTTCAATTTTTCAGTTTTTTTTTTTCAACATGCATCATCTTTGAGCACCCAGAGTGCGTTTTCACAAATAAATAAAAATGACAGAGCACTTGTATTAAATTCGGACATAGAAACCCTAAAAAATACAGTTTCTGCAAGTGCTTCCTGACTTTTTTATTTTGTGATATTGACTGACTGATTGTACATCCCGCATAATGCACTGCAGCAAAAAATACATAATTGGACATTAAATATTAATGTGAGTTTAAATGACGGTATTATGCATTAAGGAAAAGAGCACAGGGGGATATGAGAGACATGAAACATCTGCATGGCAATAGTGAATTATACAGTTGAATTTTTCGGATCATCAGTCATCAAAGCGTGGTAAATATTAGTCACAGACATGGAGATTTACTTTAAATTTCACTAAGCTGATTACTCACTAAAAACTCCCATAGATCATGTTTTCATGCCATTTTAAATCTTATTTTGACGTAACAAAGTGGTTATATCTAAGTGTGCAAGTTGTTTACTTAGTTCTTTAAAGTAGTCCTCCCATTAACGCCATTTTATTGCGGAACGTGCACAAGAGGAGGGATTTATTGTGTGAACCAATCACAGCCGAACACAACTGGTTATATACAATCATATCGCGATGGAGGCATTGCCTTTAATGACTGACTTTCCCCAGCCATTGGGGACACAGAATAAGGAATAAAAAAAAAAGGTAATAGTGACTTTTTATTCTCACAGTTCTGACTTTTTTCTTGCAATTATGATTTACATCATGCAATTCTGACTTTTTTTTGCAGAATTGCGTCATATATATTCGCAATTCTGACTTACTTCTCAGTATTGCATGATATACACTTGAAATTTTGACTTTTTTCTCAGAATTGTGATACAAACTCGAAATTCTGACTATTTTCTTAGAATTGCATGATACAAACTCGCAATTCAGATTTTTTTATCCTAGAACTGTGATACAAACTCGCAACTCTGACTTTTTCTCAAACCTGCGAGATACAAACTTGCAATTTGGTCTTTCTTCTCAGTATTGCATGATATACACTTGCAATTCTGACTTTTTTTCTCAGAATTGTGATACAAACTCGCAATTCTGACTTTTTCCTTAGAATTGCATGATGCAAACTACCAATTCTGGCTTTTTTTTGAATTGGTGATATATACTTGCAATTCTGACTTTTTTTCTCAGAATTGCAATACAAACTCAATTCTGAACCTTTTCTCAATTGTGTGAGACAAACTTGCAATTCTGACTTGTTTTCTCAGATTTGCATGAGATATACTCGCAATTCTGATTTTTTTATCCTAGAATTGTGATACAAACTCGCAATTCTGACTTTTTCTCAGAACTGCGTGATACAAACTCGAAATTCTGACTTTTTTTTTTTTAGAATTGCGAGATACAAACTTGCAATTTGGTCTTTTCTTCTCAGGATTGCGTGATAAAAACTTAAAACTATGACTTTTTTTTTTTCTCAGAATTGTAAAACAAAATGCCAATTCTGACTTTTTTTCTCAGAATTGCATGATACGAACACGAAATTCTGACTATTTTCTTAGAATTGCATGGTACAAACTCGCAATTCTGGCTTTTTTCCAGAATTGCAATACAAACTCAATTCTGAATTTTTTTCTCAGTTGTGTGATACAAACTTGCAATTTGGTCTTCTTTCTCAGATTTGCATGAGATATACTCGCAATTCTGATTTTTTTTATCCTAGAATTGTGATACAAACTCGCAATTCTGACTTTTTCTCAGAACTGCGTGATACAAACTCGAAATTCTGACTTTTTAGAATTGCGAGATACAAACTTGCAATTTGGTCTTTCTTCTCAGGATTGCGTGATAAAAACTTAAAACTATGACTTTTTTTTCTCAGAATTGTAAAAAAAAAATGCCAATTCTGACTTTTTTTCTCAGAATTGCATGATACGAACACGAAATTCTGACTATTTTCTTAGAATTGCATGGTACAAACTCGCAATTCTGGCTTTTTTCCAGAATTGCAATACAAACTCAATTCTGAATTTTTTTTCTCAGTTGTGTGATACAAACTTGCAATTTGGTCTTCTTTCTCAGAATTGCATGATATACACTCGCAATTCCGCTGTTTTTTTTTTTTTGCTCAGAATTGTGATACAAACTCGCAATTCTGACTTTTTTCCTCAGAATTGCGTGATATACACTTGCAATTTGGACTTTTTTCTCAGAATTGCAATACAAACTCACAATTCTGAATTTTTTCTCAATTGTGTGATACAAACTCGCAGTTCTGACTTTTTGTTTTGCGAGGTACAAGCTTGCATTTTGGTCTTTTTTTATATGTATGTATGTATATCCAATCATATTGTGATGGAGGCTTGCCTCCTCCCATGTGACTTTTCGCATTCATTCTCATATATATACTGTATATACATATATACTTGAAATTGTAATTTTTTTTATGGTTACATTTTAGATCAATCTGAATTGAGCACTAACCAGCATAAACTAGCCTGAAAATGTGCACGAATGTAAGCAGATCTTTTCAGCAGAGAGTGTTCTGATACAGGGAGTGTAATGGGTGGTTGTTTACCCTGCAATCATCAGAGCTCTTTACGCACTCATTCGCTGTAAGAGGCTGGATTGTTAGGAGACGCTGTAATCTGCTCTTCTGTTTACTACCTGTTAAGAGAACCGCTGTTTATTAGCTAATACATCAGTCATCTCTGAGTGTCTGTGATGAAGAAAAACGAGGCAGGGCTGGTTTATATGCACAGCGTGTTTTATAATGACGCATGTGGTTGTGTGCGGTAGCTTTGGCCCGCTGCCGTCTCCCACTGTGTGTGTTCGTCTTCTGTCTGCTCTAGTGTATTTTAATGAAGCCATTTACTCGCAAATAGTGGAACAAATAAATCATTTAACAGTGTTTTGTCTCCAAGAGCTAATAAACGGCATTCTCGTGCATTTACCGGCACATGCGTGGAACGCGGCCAGTTCTGCTGGGATATCTGTTTGTGTATGTCTCACTAAAGTGGTCATGAGATAACAAAATTACATCAGATGTATCTCAGTTCTGTACCGTCGTCATGTGGGAATGTCTGTGTATGCTCAGGGTTTTAATGCACTGTCTAGTCACAGCTGTAGACTAAATTTCAGTCTGCTCCTCACATAAAGCTGTCTCGTGACTTAAGAAGCCTTGAATATAGTACATGAGTCATACAGACTACTTTTAACATATTTTTTGGTTCTTTTTAGAGCTCAGAAGCAACTCTCCCTATTCATTATATGGATCAGCCAGGACAAGGAAGAAAAAAGTCTTACGGGTTTAGAACGTTATGAAGGTGAGTACATGAAGTATTAAGTAAAATTTAAGTAAATGATCAATCAAAAGATATGGAAGCCCATTTCCGCCACTAAATAAAAAATAAAAAAGGTGAATGCGACTTTTTTCCCTTACAATTCTGACTTTTGTTCTCGTAATTGCGAGTTTCCATCATGCAATTCTGACTTTTTTTCTCAGAATTGCGTGATACAAACTTGCAATTCTGCCTTTTTTCTCAGAATTGTGAGAATTCTAGGATATAAACTTGTAATTGTGAGAAAAAAAGTCAGATTTTGTGAGATATAAACTCACAATTCTAACTTTTTTCACAGAATTGCATGATATAAACTCGCAAATGCAAGTTATAAAGTCAGAATTGAGGGCTATGAACTCGTAATTGTGAGAAATAAAGTCAGAATTTGCTAGATAAATCCGCAATTTTGACTTTTTTCTTCGAATTATGAGATAAACTCATAAAATTGTGAGTTATAGTCAGAATTGCGAGATATAAACTCAGAATTGCATAATACAAACCTCCAATTCTGCATTTTTTTCAGATATAAACTCGCAGTTCTGAGGGAAAAAAGGTCAGAATTGTGAGTTTCTATCTTGCAATTCTGACTTTTTTCCTCAGAATTGTTGTTTAATCTTGCAATTGTAAGTTTGTATCACAGTTCTGAAAAAAAAAATTAGAATTGCGAGTGTATAACTCACACTTTTGACTTTTTTAATTACAGTTACCAGTTTGTATTTCACAGTTCTGAGATAAAAAGGCAGAACTGTGTGATTTAAAAAGTTGCAATTACTTTTTTAAAAAAATTCAGGCTTCTATACTTATAAGAACAAAAATAGGTAAAAAATTACAAATATTTCACTCAAAAAGACTCGTAAAGACTTCCTAGAGAAATCTGTGTTTTTGAACAAATCAGTTGAGTGAATGATTCATTACCTCACTCATAAGTTGCATCCAAATATGCATTCGTCCCTACTATAGTAGGCAAAAAACAGTACGTGAAATTGCATTTCTGAATTCACAGTTTTCATAAAACAGTCGGCGCATACACACATTTATATGATATGGAACATAATCTTTTAATGGTCATGAAAGTGTTTTTATTCAAGTGAAGCACCTACTCAGTATGTGACAGCTATAAAAAAAAGTTCACTTGTTTTGTTCGTCAATGAATCAGCGTTTTTGAACAAAATGACTAAGTGAATAATTCAATGACTTGCTGTTAAGAACAGTCAACAGTTCATTCCTCAATGAATTAGCATTTTTGTTTAAATCTGTTCAAAGAACAATCCAAATGGCATACTTATAAAGACAGTCATCGATCAGTTATAGATCAGTTATCGCCACCTACTTGCGGAACAGAAAGATTTACTAAAAACTAAACTAGTCTCTGCTGCTATCTTATCATTAACAGAAGAGCAACCACAGAAACAAACAAAGACGTATTTAGCAGGGTGTCTGAGTCTGCTGAGTGTGTTTGGGTTCCCCTGCTAAGTAAACTCAGGGTCATGCCATACTCAGTTAAGAATAGATAGCTACAAGTGTGTGTCTGCTGTTATCTCTGTTCATATATGGCAGACACTTCATGTGTGTGAGTGTATGTGTGTGCGCATACACAGGCATATGCTCAAAAAAGCACAACTTGCAGACTTGCTTCTGATATCTACCTTCTCCAGGGGGAAAAGTGTGTGAAATATTTAAGATGGAATATGAAGGAAATCCCTCTCTCTCTCTTTCTCTTTTGGCTTCACACCTCTATTTCGCTCTTTACTTATTTCCCGTTTCAGGTTGCTACTTCCTGTCAGGTTAGCTAGTGCCAGTAGCTGGTCTCTCTCTCTCTCGCTCTCTCTTTCTGTTATTGAGAGGAGCACTGAGGGGGCAGCTGTTGTGCTGTCTGTGTATCAGAGCCGCTAAACATTCCCCGGCTGCTCAGCTGTCATCAACGGCTGTGGACCGGAGGCCTCTGTATATGTGTGTGTGTGTAAGAACCAGTGTGTGAATGAGTGTGGGTGAAAGAGAGGCTGTTTGTGCTGAAAGTGGTGAGTGTGAAAGATAGTATTCATACTGGTGAATGCTGATGATTTGAACTTGTATCCATGCACACTGTATACCCGTAAAGGATGTGCAGTATTTATTACGACTGGCAAAGTTCATTTACGAGATGTTTACATTTAATGTGTTTTTCAAATAAAAAAAAAACCTTTAGTGCAATATGCAGAGGCAACTGTAAGTAAATCATTTGTTGAGGTCAGTAAGATTTCTTTTGAGAGAAATGAATACATTTATTCAGCAAGGATGCATTAAATTGATCAAAAGTGACAGTAAAGTGATTTATAATGTTATAAAAGAATTATATTTCAGGTAACTGCTGTTCTTTTGAGCTTTGTTTATCAAAGAATTCTGAAAACAATGTATCACAATATCCATAAAAATATAAAGCAGCAGAACTATTTTCATCAATGATAATGATTATTCAGCATAAAGTAAATAAATTACAATTAAAAATACAAAGTAGAAAACAATTATTTTAAATTGTAATACTGTAATATTTCAAAAAATAGTTTTTTTTTATGACAGCAGGTTAAAAACGAAAAAAATCTAAGATTACAAGATTAAAGTCGTAATATTTTGATAAGTCAAAATTACGAGAATAAAGTTGTAGCAATACAAGAATTAAGTTAAAATATTTTAAGAAAAAAGAAAAAATTACGAGAATTAAGTCAAAATATTTTGAGAATATTAGCAAAAATCATACCATGTCTTATTTATACTCGCAGCAACAGTATGCTTGGACATAATATTTCACGTCTTCATGTTCGGGCCAATATAGGCTGTACTTCCAAAATATGATAACTTTAATCTCGTAATTTCGATTTTATTCTTAATTTTTTTTTATTTATTTATTTATTCTTGTTATTTCAACTTTCTCACATTTTGACTTTTCTTTTATTCTTGTAATTTCGACTTATAAAATATAAGTTATTCAAAATATTTCATCTTTATTCTCATAATTTTGACTTCATTCTCAAAATATTTAGACTATTCTCATAATTTTGACTTTATTCTCATAATTTTTCCTTTATTCTCAAAATATTTCAAGTTTATTCTTGTAATGTCGACTTTATTCTCAAAATATTCTGAGTTTATTCTCGTAATTTTTAACTTTTTTCTCAAAATATTTTGACTTTTTCTTGTAATTTTGACTTCATTCTCAAAATATTTCGACTTCATTCTCATTATGTCGACTTTATTTTCCAAATATTTTTACTTTATTCTCGTAATTTCGACTTTATTCTCATAATTTTTACTTTATTCTCAAAATATTTCGAGTTTATTCTCATAATGTCGACTGTATTCTTGAAATATTCCAAGTTTATCCTTGTAATTTTGACTTTATTCTCAAGCTATTTCACTTTATTCCTGTAATGTCGACTTTATTCTCAAAATATTTCGACTTTATTCTCGTAATTTCAACTTTATTCTCGAAATATTTTGACTTTATTCTTAAAATATTTAAACTTTATTCTCATAATGTCAACTTTATTCTCAAAATATTTAGACTTTATTCTTGAAATATTTAGAATTTATTCTCGTAATTTCGACTTTATTTTCAAAATATTTAGACTTTATTCTTGTAATTTCGAATTTATTCTTGAAATATTTAGACATGGTTCTTATATTGCTATGACTTTCTTCTCGTAATTTCGACTTTATTCTCGAAATATTTTGACTTTATTCTTGTAATTTTGACTTTATTCTTGAAATATTTTGACTTTATTCTCTTAATTTCGACTTTATTCTTAAAATATTTAGACTTTATTCTTGTAATTTTGAATTTATTCTTGAAATATTTAGACTTGATTCTTATATTGCTATGACTTTCTTCTCGTAATTTCGACTTTATTCTCGAAATATTTCGACTTTATTCTTGTAATTTTGACTTTATTCTTGAAATATTTTGACTTTATTCTCGTAATTTCGACTTTATTTTCGAAATATTTCGACTTGATTCTTATATTGCTATGACTTTTTTCTCGTTATTTTGACTTTTGACTAGCACTAAAATGCTGTTTTAGTTTTACTGTACTTTTGATCAAATAAATGTTATTTATTTATTAAATGTTAATATTATATATAACATAAATATATACACATGTAGTTTGAGCACAAAGAAGCACAAACAGTCTGTTCTGACAAAGTCACAGAAGAAAAAAATCTACAAGGGAGAAGAAAAACCTTCCCATATCTTGATATCTAAGTCTTTCACCGCAAATTCATCTGTCACTTGGTAGAAGCGAGACAAATCAGACAGACGGTAACACAGACAGGTTATGTAACATATCTCTTATTCTCAAAAAGCAATTGCATTTTGCAAGGTAAAAGAAGATATGACCCTGACTACATGAAAGATTGGGCGGTTGGGTACTGTATTGGGTCACCACTTGATGTCCAATATAAAATATGGGTCCTGATGCAAAACCAGTTGATGTAAAGGACAGACTCATACACCTTGCCTCAGGCTCTGCTTCTGTGCTGCAGTTATTGAAGCTTATAAAGCACTGATGCAGAGACAAGACAGATTGAAGCCGTCTCACACACACACACTCACACGCACAGATGGGGTGTGTCCTGTCGTCTTTGACAGACAGCCACCAGTGGACTGCTGATCTTCATCTCTCATCCGTTGCAGAGGGACAAAGGTCATGTGTAAATCACTCTCTCACTTCCTCTATCTCTCTCTCTCTCTCTCACACACACACACACACAAACCCTCTGTCCTTCTCTTGCTGACTGCAGGATTAGATATTTAATCTGGTTTGTACTGGCCATGCATATGTATCGGCATACAATGCAGCTCAGGGCAAAACCATTCAATTAAAATATTCTGTCGGACAGAGAGAGAGACGGTTGAGGGACATTTTAGATCTCCATTCAAATTTACACTAATCTACTTCACTGAAGTCCAAGAACACATGTAGGACATTTAAATATCAACAAGCTATTATTCTGACAAGAGCTGTTATTTTCACATCACGTAACATGAAATTACGATCAGTAAAATTAAACGGCAGACCATTTTAGTGTGATATTCTTTTCAGGCTCTATACGACTCTAGGCTAAAGGGTGATTACACGGCAGACCGAAATAACGTCACATACCCACAACAGAAATGTATAGGCAACAAGGGTGTGTCTCCAAAGGCTATTTCCAGCCCTGGAGTCAGACAATCTGTTATTATCAGCTCTTAATGTATTGTGAACCATTGTGAGCCAAATGTTACTCATTTTACGTCAGTTTAGAGAGAGTTAGCAGCACAGTGATTGCCACAGTATGAGGAACAGCGACTGCCTTCTGTCTTTTTTTCTCACCAAATTTTATTGCTATTGCTTGTTTTTATACAGTTGTTAATATATATTTGAGATAAAAAGTTTACATATACCTTGATGAATCTGCAAAATATTCATTATTTTACCAAAATAAGAGGGATCATACAAAATGCATGTTATTTTTTATTTAGTACTGACCTATATATTTTGCATAAAAGTTGTATACATATAGTCCTCAAGAGAAAATAATAGTTTTTAATTTATAAAAATGACCCCGTTGAAAAGTTTACACATGCTTGATTCTTAATACTGTGTTTTTACCTGAATTATCCACATCTGTTTTTTTTTGTTTTTGTTTAGTAATAGTTGTTCAGTTGTTCGCTTGACCTCTGCAACAATAGGGCCCTTTGAAATCCATTTTTTTTTTTTACCTTAATTCCATTGTATTAATTTTTTTTCAGATTCCATTACAATTTTTCTTGACTCTGTTTTAATGGTCAAATTACATTTTGTTAATCAAAAAGTATAATTAATTGAAATAATGAAACTTAAACAATTTAACAGCAATTTATTAAAAGTTTAACAAAAATTACATTCTAAGGCCCTGTGAAATACTTTTTTTTTCTCAGTTGTAGTTTTATTTTTACCAAATTGTGTTTTTCATAAATTTTCTGGATTTATTAAATTTCGTTAAATTTCCAGTTTCATTGAATTTATCAGTTAAATTTATCAAAAGCATGTCTAATAATTTTATTAAAAAACTAATTTATTATTATTATTATTATTATTTATTTTTAATTATTATTTTTCTTTCTTTCTTTCTTTTGTATGTATTTTTTCTGGTAAATAAATTCTGGTAAATATTGCTTAAAAATAATGTCTTAATAATAATTTTATTTGTAATAGTATGATCATTAAGTAATATATTTCTGTCACTGTTTCTTCAAGTTAAGCGAAACTTTTATTTTTGACAGGTTGCTGTGAAGACATTTAAGTGGATATGATGGTAGTTTAGTTTTTTCTTACAAGAAAAAAAAGGTTTCCAACTCAAATATATGAGTGGGAAACGCATATATTGAGGTGACAGAAACAAAAACACCACGAGCGTCACACGTGCTTCAGTGTGAGTGAAGTAAACATAAATGTGTGTCTGCACCATTCATTCACACAGAGGCGCACAGAACATGCAGGATTCACTTTTAAATAGTATTTCATATCTTTATATTCACTGACACTAGTCAATATTTTGTTTGGATTTAAGTGTACTAACCTACTTTTGTTTTATTCATCCAGAATTTGGCAAATTCCATGACGTTCTGGGTTAGACAGTAAATTCTATTTTTATGACTGGGTTTCGTGATTCCGTCCACGTTTTTTGCATTGTTTTTGCCTTTATGTAAATACAGATTTGTATTATTTGTATTGTCCTTCATTATTTTCCCTTATTTAAAGGTGACATCGGATTAAAAATTCACTTTTTACATGGTGTTTGGATATAAATGTGTCTTAGAAGTGTGTGGACACAACCACCCTACAACAGATAAAAATCCATTCACTCCTTTTTTTAATCCCCAGAAAACAGCCGTTTTGATTTCCTGAGCAGTATGACGTCATACTGTTCAGGTCCTGCCCACAACCACTGACAATCTGTCCCATATAAGCACATTTCCGCCCTCAGCCAGTTGTATGCTTCCGCCATTGTCTCCGCACTTGAGCAGCTGTAGCGAAAACAATGTCACGTAAACAATGCAGGTGTTTTGTAGTTTAATGTAAAATGAACATAAGAGTCTTCATTTTATCCCGACAGCAGAGCCACTGAGGATGCAGTGGATTTTTTTTGATGATACCACCAAATACACAAAAAAGAGAGGGGCAGGGTGAGCAGTAGCTCATTATCATTTAAAGAGACATGCACCGAAACGGGTCGCTGTGAACAGAGCTGTTTTTGACAAGGTAAAAAGTGCTGTTTTATACAGCCTTTGAGTTTTACGGTATTTTAACCAAAGTATGTTGTAGACATTTCATGAAGACCCTAAAGAATCAAAATAACTTGTGTAAAAAGGTACTTTTTTTTTGCATTATGTTTGCTTTGCACCATTTTCTTGGGACATGACTTAGCTGGAAATGCTTTGGCAATACAAATGTGCAATCATTTGGCATGTCAATAAAGCACATTAAAAATTTAAATGGATAGAACAAGAGCAGAGAGAGAGAATGGGAGAGAAATGTAATATATTGCACACTAAATCTTCCTTGCTTAGTTGTTTTAAAATAAAATGAATTTAAATGAATTATATAAAGCATTCTGGCTTGCAATACTTGATTCTGATTGGTCAGTTGCATCATTCAGTGGTCAAATATTTCTAAATATTAACTGTTGCAACATTGCATAAACCTACATAGCTGTGCTTGTGTTCTGTTCTCTATGTGGTATCTACTGTAATGAAATAATCACAAAAGCATTATCACAAAGTAAATCCCTTCACGGCAATACAAGACCATGAAATATAAAAATTAGACTTGAATGCCACTGTTCTCTAAGGGACGCTGGGATGCTGTGTGACACACACATAAATAGTGAAATACAGATTAAAATGCAAGAAGATGATGCACTAAGAAACATTTGATGGCTGTATTGCTATTGCTATGGTACAACAGTGCATGTCAAGTGATTTCTATTTCTTTAGGCTCAGCCCCATATGGCTAGAATCCTAGAATCACCCCAGAGTGAAATAAAAGCTTAAATGATCCTCTTGCTGAAAAAGAGACGGGTAAATGGATGAAAGCAAGAAGGAGGAGAGAGTGTGGGAGAGAAAAACAGACCAGTCCAAACCTCATCTTATTATAGCCGAAACTGGATGCCATCTGTGACATACATAAACATACACACATTCATTCTCTCTCTCTGTTGTGGCTCTTCAATTCTTACTTCTTCCAGATCCCATTTTTCTCTCAGTTTCTGCTGCGGTAAACCCTGGATGTTGCGGTTTGTGTGTGTGGTTATGTGTCCAAGCTGATGTTTTAATCTGATCTGAGGTTCTTTTTTACACAACAGTATGATAAGCCTCTCTCTTTTTCATTGTGTCACTTTCTGCCACACAGTCCAGACAACTTTGGCCGGTGTCCCAGAGCCCTCTGTGAACACACACCTTTCACCCCGCCTGCTTTTTATGAGTCATGCAGCAATGCGGTGACACTGAGAGCAGTCACAGTAGCTCCCGCCGCTAACACCTTCATCTGTTATCAGCCTTCAGCACACATTTACACCAACAGTATTACTATTCACTATGTGTTTTAGTGGGATCATATGATGGGAAATATGATTATTTTGCTGTTCTGAAACAAAAGAGTGCAGTAATATTATATGGACACAGGCTAACATTCACAACGCAAAGCTCCTTCTGTTCACCCATTTATTTATTAACGTTAAGGGCTTGGTGTTGAACCTGGGTCACGGCTGTGGCATGTCATAACAAAAAGGTCATGTTTGTTTGTGTTTGAAAATGCCATAACTTCATTATCCACACCTTGTTAAATATAGGGTGACCATACGTCCTCTTTTTTTCTGGACATATGCTCTCGTTGTGCAGGCGTTGTATGTAATTGACCAGACGTGGTGTGCGAGAAGGTGGGATGTACAGAGAACTGACAAAGCAATGCAAATACACATACATATAATGTATGAGGACTGTAAAGAGGGTGTCAGTGGGAATACAAAGCTGAAGCCTGGACATTTTAGGCAATTTAGAAATCCCAGCCAGGACATGTCCTGGAAAAATAGTATGTATGGTTGCCTACCAAGGAATAATCTAGTGAAATGATCTGACATTTTCTAAAAAATATAAAAATTTATATACTTTTTAACCACAAATGCTCGTCTTGCACTAGCTCTGCGATGCGTGACTTCACGCATTATGTAATCACGTTGGTTTGTGCGGTTGGTTCTTTTTTGTTCTTTGTTTAAAAAGGTAGGTTAGGGCAAAAAAACTCCATCTCATTTTCTCCTCCAACTTCAAAATTGTCCAACATTGCTGTTTTACCTTTTTTTGTAAAGGGCATTTGACTTTCTTTGCACGTTCGCTTTGTAAACACTGGGGCGGGACATTACGCGTGACCGTTCCAATTTGACTACGTAATGTGTAAAGTCAAGCTAGTGCAAGATAAGCATTTGTGGTTATAAAGTATGTACATTTTTCTTCTTTTTTTTTTGACAGATCATTTTGCTAGATAAGACCATTATTCATTGTCTGGGATCATGTAGAGCCCTTTGAAGCTGCATTGAAACTGCAATTTGGACCTTCAACCCTTTGCTCACATTAGCAGTCCACTATATGGAGAAAAATCCTGGCATGTTTTCCTCAAAAACCTTAATTTCTTTTCGACTGAAGAATGAAAGACATGAAAAAAGGTTGTTTCACTCATAGAACTTAAGGCATACTGAAAACGAGTGTAAATAAACCATTGACTGGAAGTGGAAATACTAACTTTTCTTGGGTTTTAGGACTCCTGCAGCAATCTATTGTAATTGGTTTGGTTTGCCAAGTCTATGGTTTGATCCTGCAGTTTGTGGGTTTTACATCTTGCACAAATTAATTTTAAATATAAGAAGCTTGACCAACCATAGACCAGTTTTCTGAAAGTCAAACCATTTATAATATACTCTATTTTTGATAAAAACTGGCAGACCAAGTGTGGTTAATATTACAGTGAATTTACAAGTGAAATAGGCCTATATGTATGAGGTAAAAGCTGTATATATTAATGTATTTATATAAACCAAGCAACCTCAACAGCATGCCTCAGTTGTACTAGATAAGACCATTATTCCTCATCTGGGATCGTGTAGAGCCCTTTGAAGGTGCATTAAAACTGCAGTTTGGACCTTTAACCCCTTTGGCTCACACTGAAGTCCACTATATGGAGAAAAATAATGTTTTCCTTAAAAACCTTCATTTCTTTTTGACTGAAGAAAGAAAGATATGAAAAAAGGATGTTTTAATCATAGAACTTACTTAAGGGATACTAAAACCAGTGTTAATAAACCATTGACTGGAAGTGGAAATACTTGTTTTCTGGTTGTAGGACTCATTCCTGCAGCACTCTATTGTTTTTACAAAACTTTCACTGTTACTCATTTTCCCCCTTTTTTGCCAGGTCTATGGTTTGATCTTGTGGTTTGAGGGTTTTACATTTTGCACAAATTAAATTTGAATATAAGAATCTTGAGCAACCATAGACCAGTTTTCTGAAAGTCAAACCATCTATAATATTCTCTATTTTTGATAGAAACTGACAGACCAAGTGTGGTTAATATTACATTGAATTTTTAAGTGAAATAGACCTATATATGAAGTAAAAGCTGTATATATTTATGTATTTATATAACCCAAGCAACCCCTACAGCATGCCTCAGTCGTACTTTGTAAATAATAAAATACGTCTTTCAGTGATAACTCTAAAATATTTTTTTTCGATTGTTGTGAATGTGATGTTTTTTTAAAAGACATTTTAAATTGTAATGCTGCTACTTCAATTATACAGTAGGCCTACATGTAAAAGGAAATTTGAAATGGCATAATAGGGAATCTGTGTTTGTTAGTTTTTTTTGGCCTTGGCATTGGCCTGTAGTTTTGATTTGTGATGGAGCTGTCTTTGTCACACAGATCTGGCAACGCTGTTCTCTTCTCCCTGATGTGCACATGATTACGTGTTTGTATGAAGTTCAGCATTTTAGCCCTGATTATAGGAAACCACCGGGCTCAGTCTAGCACTTTTCTGCTATTTGTTCTGGATCCAGACCTGATGCTTGCCACAGTGTGTCTCAATATCAAGTCCAGTGCTTCTCTCTGCTAAGTATTACATCAGTCATCTCTCTCTCTCTCTCTCTCTCTCTCTCTCTCTTAATTACAGTGGGATTTGAATGAAGATCTTAAGCTCTGTAAGCTGGACTGATACAGCCTTCTTCCACCTGATCCTATTACACACACACAAATTCTTGATATAAACCTACAGTATGGAATGTAAACACAACATAATTAAATGATACACAGTGGCATATTTCTGAGATAAATCTAATTTTTTCTATGTAAAATATGCAGCAGACAAACACACATGGTATGTGTTTATATTACTGTACATACATTATAATGAGCTCAAACAAACTGAATAATTAAGCTACAGTATTTAGATCACAAGGTACAGAGAGCTTTGATGCCAATGAATGCATGGATTCCGTACATTACTGTTAGCACGTCATGGGTTTGATTTTCAGAGTACTGATACAAATTTGCAAAATGCAAAAAAACAAACAAAAAAGATTTTTTGGTGGTGTTATTCTGTAAAAGAATACCTATAGTCATTAAAATAAAATAAAATAAAATAAAATACATATTTTTTGTTTACTCTTAAAATAAAAAGTATGAAATTAAATAAATAAAAAATGTAGTTTTATTTTAGGCATAAACCTACATTTGTTTTTACATTACAACCTACATTCTTTCTATATATGTATATATTAGATAAATAAATAATGATATATGCTTAAAATAGTTAATAAATATGTGTATGTGTATATATAAAAAAATTATAAATTATTAAATTATTAAAAATTAAATTAAAAAATGTAGTTTTATTTTAGGTATAAACCATAAACATGCTTTAAAGGGGTCATCGGATGCACTTTTACATGTTGTTTAAACATTAATGTGTGTTGGCAGTATATGTACAAATCTTCCCTATAATGATAAAAATCCATGCAGTGGTTTTTAATGAATCTGTAAAAATAATATCCCCTTTTTCAGATCGAGCCATTCTCAGATGCCTGTCGGTGTGGCGTCACACCCACAGAGGCCACTCCCACGATAGTTGATTGACATGAGCGTTTTACCTCAGATCAGCTGTAACAGTCCGCTCGCTTTGTTTCGTTGCTGGAGCAGGGATGTAAGTTAGACAAGAATATCTCAGATTGAGGTGTTGTGTTGCTGGATGTAATAATGAACATAGTGGTCGTCATTTACTCCCGACATCTGGGCACTGAAGATGCAGTACGTTAAGTTTGTTTGTGAAGGGAATGCGCCTCCCGATCTACATAAATGTGTCTATGTTCGCGCGAATCATTTGTGATCCAGCTTCACTTACAGCAGAAGTGAGTATAAGGGTTTTTTTTTTATGAATCTTTGCGATCGCCTTTCCTAATAATGTGCTAGTTAGCAAGTTTAGCGGCTAAACACGGCTAAAGTAAACAGGCTCGTCACTCCACAGAGAGAAGAGAGGGGTGGGGCGAGCAGAGCTCATTTGCATTTAAAGCAGCCACGACCAGAATGAGATGATTTTTGCAGAGCTGATTTTGGCAAGGTAAAAATGGTGTTGTTTTACACAACCATTGAGAATTTTTAACCAAAGTATATTATAGACTTTTCATTAAGACCCTAAAGAATCATGTCAACTTGTGGAAAATGGGCATCCGATGGCCCCTTTAATATCTTACAGTATGCCATTTTGCTTCTGAGATGCATTTATTTTGTTTTAACGATGTATTTGACAATATTTTACTTGCCAACAAGACCAAAACACTGAGAAATACTAAAAAAAAGAATTTTTTCAAACATGTTTCGTTAGATAAGAGTCTGTCAAATCCAAAAATAATAGATGCAAAGGAAAGTGAAATGAAGACGGAGGCAAAAGACCTGTTACTCAAAGACACAGAGGGACGAAAAAGAGGAAAATTTTGGAGAAAATAAACAGATAGAGAGAGGAGTTTGAGAACATCTCAGTTCTTCCTGGTTCGGTGTTGAATTATTTATTGCAAATTTACACATCAATGACCGTCGATCTGTCTCTAGCTCCCTCTTCTTCTATATTTCTGTTTTTTCACAAATATATTGATGTTGATTCTAAAATCTGTTTTCTGAGGGGCTGAATATGCGCTTGAGATATATGTTACTCTGTGTTTGTGTTTTCCTGGCTGTGTACGAGAGTGTGCCGTGTGTACAGAGAGACGTTATGAGCATATGTGTATTATAATTGTACATGTAGTGTGTATGTGTGTTCTTTCGCCATCAAAAGAACGGCAAATAACAAAGCTAGACAAACCGTTCCTTTCATCCCTCAGCTTTGGGCCGGCTGAGCCGTGCACTCCATTAAAAACCACTCACCCCTTAAAACCTTGCAGCGTGCAATGCAAAATAAACACGTTTTCTCTCATTACATCAGTGCGGGGTTCACTTTATTCCTTGATAATACGCCAGTTAATCCTGCTTTCATTCTTTCAAACACTTAAAATACTCATTTAACTGTTTTTGAGCTTAAACAAATAGTGTTTTGAACTTAAGCAGCTGCGCTAACATCAGAGCTCCACTCCCATACGCAGGTGGAGGTAGAACAGAAGGAAAAATCAAACCTTTCTTCGTTTTCCCTCCCTTTTGATGTCACATTTTTTCCATCTCAGTCTGCTTGTGTTTTCTCATGAATTATGATGATTTTCAACATCTATGTTTATGGCATGTGGGAACAATGTTTGAAAATCCTGCAGAATTCAGTGTGCATTCTTTGTATATACTGAATGTATATATTAGATAAATAAATAATATTTTATGCTTAAAATAGTTTATTATATATGTGTATGTGTATATACACTACCAGTCAAAAGTGTTTTTTTTAAAGAAGCCTAGATTTATTCGATCCAAAGTACAGCAAATTTTAGAAATATTTTTACTATTTAAAAGAACTGTTTTCTATTTGAAAATATTTTAAAATGCAATTAATTTCTGTAATCAAAGCAAAATTATCCGCATCATTCCTCCAGTCTTCAGTGTCCCATGATCCTTCAGAAATCATTCTAATATGCTGATTTGCTGTTCAAAAAACATTTTTATTATTATTATCAATATTAAAAACAGTTGAGTACATTTTTTTCAGGATTCTTTGATGAATAGAAAGTTCCAAAGGTCAGCATTTATCTTTTCATTTATATTTATTTATTTATTTTTTTTTTTACATTATACACTATACCATTCAAAAGCTTGCAGTCATTATATTTTCTTTCATTTTTTTTTTTTTTTTTTGGAAAGAAATTAATATTTAATATTTAATAGAAATTAATATTTTATTTAGCAAGGGTGATCAAAAGTGACATTTATAATGTGACAAAAGATTTTTATTTCAGATAAATGCTGTTCTTATGAACTTTTTAGTCATCAAAGAAACCTGAAAAAATTCTACTCAGCTGTCTTCAACATAATAATAATAAAAAATGTTTTTTGAGCAGCAAATCAGAATATTAGAATGATTTCTGAAGGATCATGTGACTGGAGTAATGATGCTAAAAATTCAGTTTTGAAATCACAGGAATAAATGACATGTTAAAATGAAAAAGAAAAGAGTTATTTTAAATATTAATATTATTTAAAAATTGTACTGTCTTTGTTGTACTTTGGATCAAATAAATGCAGGCTTGGTGAGCAGAAGAGACTTCTGTGGAAAAACATTAAAAATCGAACTGTTCAAAAACTTTTGACTGGTAGCGTATATAAGAAAATTATTACATTATATACATTACATATATATTTAGCTAAATAAATAATAATTTATATTTTAAATATTATTTTAACTTCCAGAATGTGTGGAAATTATGACATTTCTGCTTGAATTTAATTTTTTAAAACAGTCAGTAAGGAGGGATTAGATAAATAAATACTGATTTGTGCTTCACATTTTATTTTGGGTATAAACCATAAATTGAGAATCGGAGAGAGAAAGAATGAAAGAGATGTGGGGAGAGGAGGAGATGATGTGTGGTTGAAGGATAAATACGTTTCATCTGTCACGGTTGACAAGAAGAAGAGGGGGATAAGGAGAGAGAGAGAGACAGAAAGAGAGAGAGAAAGAGAGCTGCAGAGATTAAATATCCTGTTTTGAACAGATGAACATGTAGGAGAATCTGTCACGTAAAAACGGCTGACAGGTAATTCACATTACCTCTGTGTTTCATAGTCCTGACACATCTACAACCTGTGTGCCTTAATCATCACGACATCAACGTTGCAACACCTTTACCAACATCCTCACATTTACACTTAGTTTCACCAATAACCTGCCAAATGAAATTTTTTCTCCTGCAAAAGACTGGCGACCACCATATGATTAAGCCTATGAAATATGTATGCTATCCTCAATAAGACTCCCATTCATTTCTCAACAGATTATTGAGTTGCTGCTCGAGTAATCACACTGACCCCCGCAGCTTCAAAAATGACTATTATAGTTCAGCCCGGCAGGATACGCTCATTTCGTCGGTCGCGTGACACCTGTAGACTTTGGATCGTGCTTGTGGAAATCCCTCTTACAGGCTAGCGGTGATTCGTTCCTCACGAGCGTATTTACCACAGCTGTCTGGTGGGCTGCTGTGCATGTGTGTGTTGCCTGAGCATGCAGAGAGGTAGATCAAGTGTGTGACACCTGTGTAAACATATTGAACAGATAAATAACTCTATTAGAGGTCGGGGCAAGGATAAGTGTGTGTGCATCTGACGCACATTTGACGTCATTTATCAGCATGGAGAAAGAACGCGGTGTGATCTCATACCAGGCGTTCATCGTGACTGCTATCCGTCAACATATATTGGCTGTGTGTTTGTACACACACAAAAAACACAGTCTCCTGTAAGAATGTGAAGAATTCCCTTTCATTATATATGACGCAGACGGTGAGTCTGACCTTCTGGCTGGACTCTAATGGAGAGGAGCTGGAGGATATTGTTTATCCAGCCTCTCGGAGTTCCAGAACCAGTGGCCTGAACCTGCTCACCTCCTGTCCAGCCGAGGGTCTGGGGTCTGGGGCAAAGGCCGATAATAACTAGTTCTCAGCTGTAATGGAGATCACAGTGCATCCCAGAGTGCTGTACAGTCTCTGTAATGTCTCAGACCAAACAGCACCCTTAGACCTTGAGGTTGTAGTGTAGTGTTTGTGCTAACATCTAGCTAAATGTATTGCTATTTATTTATTTTTTTTGTTATTCATATTTTGAACGTTAAGGTCCACACAGTGAAATCTTGAGATCAACAGGTCACAGATATATTATTCTACCTGATCTCATGACAAAAACGTACTTGTGGAAACTTTTTTCACAAGACGCGAAATGCAGTTTCCAACTGAAATGAACACTACAGCCGGTAAAACAGCGAGCACTTGTAATCGTTTTCGTACACAGTTATGATTACAGCTCCATATGTTTTGCTTTCCGGTGCTGACCCTGCCAGATTACTACTTCCCTAGTATTGGTAGGTTTAGGTGTGGGGGAAGGGGTTAGGATTAGGCAATCATGTAGTGATTTTAACGAGAGGGCAAGGGGTCGAAAATGGACACAACACCAGATGTAACACACTTGTTCATTAGCTCAGTCTGCACAGAATTGGACTAAGGATGTGGATGTGGGAGTACGATTCCCGTGAAAAACATGACTCACGATGAAAGAGCTTAAAGATGAGAGATCAAAAAACAAGCTAAAAAGGCATGCTTGTGATTGCATTTTTACGTCACATTTGTTTTTGTTCATACTATCGGGTAGGTTTAGGTGTAGTGCAGCTGGTATGTTATTGTCATGGAGCATTAGAGTTATAGCGCCACTCAACAGACATTTCAAGTCAGAACTGCGGTGACACGTACAAAACCAACGTCACATGAAACATGATATGTACGTTCATCTGTTCCGGGGAAAAAAATGCCACTCAGTGGACATTTCTGTTGGAAACTGCTGTGATACAGCTGCAGGTTAATTTTGCTCTATTAAAAGCCATTATTTTATGTTTATCTTAACATAATAGAAACTTTATATAAAATAATATTTTTCAGATAATATTGTTTAAAGGGGTCATTGGATGCCCATTTTCCACAAGTTGATATGATTCTTTAGGGTCTTAATGAAAAGTCTATAATATACTTTGGTTAAAAATTCTCAATGGAAGTGTAAAATAAATCCCTTTTTACCTTGCAAAAATCATCCTGTTCTGGTCGAGGTTGCTTTAAATGTTAATGAGCTCTGCTCGCCCCACCCCTCTCTCCTCTCTGTGGAGTGACGAGCCTGTTTACTGTAGCTGCATTTAGTCGTGTGTAGCCGCTAAACTTGCTAACTAGCACGTTATTAGGACAGGCGATTGCAAAAATTCATAATTTTTTTACCCTTATACTCACTTCTGCTGTAAGTGAAGATGGATCACGAATGATTTGCGTGAACATAGACACATTTATGTAGATCAGGAGGCACATTCCATTCACAAACAAACATAATCTATTGCATCTTCAGTGGCTCAGATGTCGGGAGTAAATGACAACCACTATGTTCATTATTACATCCAGCAACACAACACCTCAATCGCTCAATCTGAGATATTCTTGTCTAATTTACGTCCCTCCTCCGGCATCAAAACAATGGAGGTCGGACTGTTACAGCTGATTTAAGGCGGGTCTGAGGTAAGATGCTCATGTCAATCAACTATTGTGGAATCGGCCTCTATTGGTGTGACGCCACACCGACAGGCATCTGAGAATGACTCGATTTGATTTTTCCGGATTAATTAAAAACCACTGCATGGATTTTTATCATAATAGGATAGATGTGTACATACACTGCCAACACACATTAATGTTCAAACAACATGTAAAAGTGAACGTTGCATCCAACGACCCCTTTAATATCTCTTAGGTCACCATCACTGTTTTTACTATTTTGAATATTATTGCAATTTAAAATAACTTTTATCTTTTATATTGGTACGTATTTCGCGCTTCGCGAAAAAGTTTCCACAGGTATGTTTTCGTCATGAGATCAGGTTGATGTATTCTAGTGAAAGCCATTATTTTATGTTTATCTTAACAAAATTGAAATTTTATATAAAAATTATATTTTTCAGATAATATACTTTAATATCTCTTATTGTAAAATATTATTGCAATTCAAAGTAACTTTTCTGTTTTTATTTATTTTAAAATCTAATTTATTTCTGCAGAGCTAAACTTTTAGCATCATTACTTCAGTCTTCAGTGTCACATGATCATTCAGAAATCATTCTAATATGCTGATTTGGTGTTCAAGAAACATTTCTTATTATTATCAAAATTAAAAAAACAGCTGTCCTTCTTAGTGTTTTGGTGGAAACCATGATATACTTTATTTTTCTGGATTCTTTGATGTATAGAAAGTGTTTATTTGAAACAGAAATATGTTTATATCATAAATGCCTTTACTGAGATTTATCGATTTAAAGGGATAGTTCACCCAAAAATAAATATTCTGTAATGAATTACTAACTCTCATGTCGTTCCAAACCTGTAAGACCTTTGTTCATCTTTAGAACACAAATTAAGATATTTTTGATGAAATTTGACCCTGCATAGACAGCAATGCAGCTAACACTTTCAAGTCCCAGAAAGATAGTAAGGATATTGCTAAAATAGCTCATGTGACATCTGTGCTTCAACTGTAATTATATTAAGCTGCGGGAATACTTTTTGTGCAATTTCTTCCCTTCTGTGTCAGTCTTGCACGTTCATAACAGTACCATGGATTATTTTAACGATGTCCTTACTACCTTTCTGGGCCTTGAATGTGTCAGTTGCATTGCTGTCTATGTAAGTCAGAAAGCTCTCAGATTTAAAAAATATCTTAATTTGTGTTGTAAAGATGAATAAAGATCTTACGGGTTTAAAACGACATGAGAGTGAGTAATTAATGACAGAATTTTCATTTTTGGGTGAACTATCCCTTTAATGTCTTTTTGCTAAATAAAATTTCTTTCAAAAATGTATAAATGGATCTTTAAAAAAACAGATGCAAATACATAGAAGCCTCTATATTTTAGGAAAGAGGATCATCAAAAGCATATCATCATATTTTTGAGTCTGCTGCTTCAAACAGTTGTTTCATTTTGTTTGCTCTATGTAAAGATGGAGAATCAAAAACAGATAAATTTCATTCACAACCAAACATCATTTATAATGCACAAACACTGCCAAATATGATTGTGAAAGTGTATGCGTGAACATGACAGATGGAAGAGGAGCCTCGCTAATAGCAATTAACACAGACCTTCTCATTCTCATTATTACTATGGTTACAGAACTCATCCTAGTACTACCACATCTGTCCAGCTCTGATACAGTCCTGTCACAGTATGACTCACATACACACACACACACACACACACAGAAAGTGTGATGGCTGCAGTTAGTCTTCGTCACTTGCTGTTTGTGACGTTGATCGATGCACACCTCCGCTGCTTGTCATACTTTGTCTTTCACTCATGCAAAATTGATGATATCACATCATAACTATGAGGTGAAGTTGCTCTCTCTTTGACTGTCTCTATAATGAAATAAGCTCTAATTCATTTCCAATACATATATACTTTCAGCTATAGTCCTCTATAGCACTTAAGATGCTGTCTGTTTATCGGAAAGCATTTCCTGGCGCAGTCTGCATGACATCCATGCTGTAAATTGCAAACTTGCAGCAAGCACATCCAGTCTCTTTCCTTGCCTACTGTATTCTTTCCGGAGACATGCAGTCTGGCAGTGTTTTCTGTCCATAAGGATACTCCTACCCACACAAGGAGACATATGTCAACATGACATCACAACACTGCCTGTGTCAACACCAAATGTGTTGAGTCAGAGCAGTTCAGGATATGCTGAGGTGTAAAAAAACACACATACATGCACGCACAAACAAACAAACAAACCACAAATGCCGTACACTGGAAAAAAACAAACAAAAAAAAGCAACAACAACAACAAAAAAACACAATTTGTTGAGTCAACTTGAAATAATTTGTTACCCTTAAAAATTGTTTTAATAAGTTTTAAGTTCAGTCAACTCAAATAAGTTTAGTCAACTTTAAATGTTAAGTTGGACTAAGTAACAACTTAGATATTTGTGTTTGTTAAACTTAACAGATGGGTAAGTAACCCAGCTGCCTTAAAATTTTAAGTTGAATCAACTCAAATACTAAGTGGTCACTTAGTATAATTTAACATTTCAAGTTGAATAAACTTTTATTGAGTTGTCTGAACTTAATTTTAAGGCAGCCAGGTAACAAATTATTTTAAGTTGACTCAACAAATTGTTTTTTTACAGTGTAGCATTTTTTTTTGCATGCAAACACCAGTATCTACAAAAGCATGTTTAGTTGAAATGTTTAGCATTTCATACCTGCTTATTAGGGTTGGGTAAAAATAAAGCTTGTGCAATTAATTGCGAAATCTCAACATCAATGTTTTACTCAGCCTCGCTGCTGAGTCTACAACCACAGGGCAAAAAGAAATCATATTTTACCTGAATTTGCAGGCTGAAGTGAATATGATGTTATATAAATTCACTGTTCTACAAAATAGGAATAGGAAGAAACAGCATACACTCAAAAATAAAGTTGCTTTAAAAAGTTTTTCATTGAGTTTTTCAAAAAGAACCATTTTTGGTTCCACAAAGAAAGAAAGGTTCTTCAAATGTTAAAATTTCTTTATGGAACCATTTAAACAAAAAGGGTTGTCTATGGCATTGTGAAGCACCTTTACTTTTAAGAGTGTACAATAACAGCACTACAATTGTAGTCCGATATGCAAACAGTTCTTTTAAAACTTTATAGTGAATCAAACAGTCATTTTTGAACAGATTCTTTTTTGGTGAATCAAAAACATTTAGCACATCTGATGTAGTCCAATTCACTTTTTTCTTCAATTTTTTTTTAATGATTAGTTCAGAAAGAAACCCTTTGAATCTTTCTGGCAAATAAACTCACTAAATCTATCAGAATGATAACTGAATTAGAAGTTGAAGAAGGTTAGAAGTTGATATTGTACTTATAATTGTCTCTGCATATTAAACTGGGATAGATGAAAGTATTTTAACACTGAAAAAATACACACTTCAGCTTCAAAACCCCTTTTTTCACACTTCAAAACAACCAGCAGAAAGTCAAAGGAGATCTTTTTCAAGTTAGTTATGGATTTTTGAGCTCCTGTTTGAGGCCTTGTTAAAATTTTGGACTAAAATTGAATTTTTAAAAAGGTTTCATAAATAAAGCGTGATAACGGTGGAAAAAATCAATGTGCATGTGTGTAAGGGAGCTGGCAGGGAGTGACTAAAATCTCATTGGGGCACATGAGTGTTAGCTGCCTGTTTGTTGACATGTAATTGAAGTTGCTGATGAGTGAATTGCTATTTCAGCTTACTTACAAACCTACACACACACACACACACACAGTCACTAAGAATGAGGAAAAATGAGCTTCAAGACAGAGAAATAAGTGAATCAGAGGGAAATGAGCAGAGAGGGAGCGAGGCAGAGCGGTGTCAATTTGTATCAGTTTCTCACTTGTGATCATGATTATAGCATAATATTCACAAAGACACTGGCATCTATTTAACATCTGCGTGCCATATGGGTGCAAAATAATCCTGTTTTACAGTTCATAATAAGCGTATGTCACATAGCGACAAGTTGCATGCTGCAGTACAGTTCAGACAACTGTTTTAGCACCATGAAGGGAAACATGACATAACGCCTGCCATACTGATCCAAGCCCTCCGGTCAGTTCAAGGGGAGCCAAATTTTCCTTGACAAAGATTCAGACGTGAGACTCTGTAAATGGAACGTTAAGCCCAGCAGCTCTGGTGAGAAATTAACAGAAATCCTGGAATCTATTCTTAATAGTCATGATGCCGATGGTACTAGAACTGTACCATTTTGAATTTGAATTGTTTTAAATGTTATTCCTGACAAGGGATACACTATGAATGCATGACTGACACAGATTGTTAAAGGAGAAGTCCACTTCCAGAACAAAACTTTACAGATAATGTACTCACCCCCATGTCATCCAAGGTGTTCATGTCTTTCTTTCTTCAGTCGTAAAGAAATTATGATTTTTGAGGAAAACATTTCAGGATTTTTCTCCATATAGTTGACTGCTATGGTGCCCTGAGTTTGAACTTCCAAAATGCAGTTTAAATGCGGCTTGTAAATGCGGTTGTAAACAATCCCAGCTGAGGAAGAAGGGTCTTATCTAGAGAAAAAAAGGTTATTTTCATTAAAAAATGTATAATTTAAATACTTTTTAATCTCAATGCTCACCTTGTCTTGCTCTGCCTGAACTCTGTGTATTCTGGTTCAAGACAGGGTATGTCGAAAAACTCAAAAATTCAAAATCATCCTACATCGCTGCAAAAGTACCGACCCAGTCTTTGCAAAGTGAACATTCAAAGATCATCAAACACCCTTAACAGTGATATAGGGCGATTTTGAAATTGAGGGAGAACATGTGATGGGAGTTTTACGACATACCCTAACTGTCATGAACCGGAAAAAAACAGAGTTCAGGCAGCACAAGACAAGACGAGCATTTGACACTAAAAAGTATATAAATTGTATGATTTTTATGAAAATAACCGATCGTTACACTAGATAAGACCTTTTTTCCTCGTCTGGGATCATTTACAACCGCATTTGGGATCGTTTGAAGCCGCATTTAAACTACATTTTGGAAGTTCGGGGCACCATAGAAGTCCACTGTATGGACAAAAATCCTGTAATGTTTTCCTCAAAAACCATAATTTCTTTATAACTGAAGAAAGAAAGACATAGACATCTTGGATAACAAGGGGGTGAGTACATAATCTGTAAATTTTTGTTCTGGAAATGGACTTCTCCTTTAAATAAAGTTGTTATTTTTGTTGTCTTTGCACACAAACAGTATTCTCATAGCTTAATTTGCATTCTGAAGATGAACAAAGTTCTTACGAGTTTGGAACGACATGGGGGAGGGTAATTAACTGGGGTAGAAGACTGCACTGGTGCAGTCTGTTTCGTTTTTTCTTGATGACCTTAAAATACTTTGTCATTTTATCGTACCAATAAGAATAAGGTATCATTTGAAACTGCAAAGGGCCTACTTTTATTTGTGTAGTCATAATATCAACAAAACAACATTTTTTTTTGTAAAGTAAAGAAAATAAACAGGATGTGCTCTCTGCCATTTAGGTCTCTGTCAACTTTCATCACAGACATGTAAATAAAACGACCTGAATCTCACCAAAGACTTGCCTCACAAACATGAGAAATATCTGCCTAGAAACCTTGAAATGTCTACTTTTAAATGATCACGTCAAACAAATATTCTCTGATAAAGCAATCTGTGTGAAACCAACATGAGCTCCAGTTTTTTTCCATCTCAACTCATTATCTCTAATGTGATTACGCCCACGAGTGGCTCTGCTTTGTCTCTTTTTTCTGTGAATGAGTGAACAGGATGACATTATTTTGTAGCAAAAACTATAGTTTACAATAGTCTGTTCTCAAAAGTCTTGTGAAAATGTTCTATATGTGTTTTATGGTCTTATTTCAGTGGCTTAAAAACCAAGTTTGTGCTGATTACAGCATTAATATGTTTTTAAAATCCTGAAAAAACACACAAATAGCAGACCAAACCAAAACCCCCTCAGATCCCAGAGGTTTAAAGACATATTTTTCATTTTAGGGTGAATTAGCCAATTAAATTTGCCGTTTAGTTAGACTGTGATCATAGTTAGTGCCCAAATGTGATGCTCGGACTCTAGAATCTGTCTTATTTGAGAAAATCAGCATGCTTGCGCTCACCAGTGCTGACAGCCAATCAATACACTTGATTTGTGATTGATTGGCCGTGGAGGTCCCGGAGTCAATTAGAAAGAGTTCCACCGACCGTTGGGCAAACGGTCCAAAAGTAGAGTACGAGAAGGTCAGCGGCGAGTCTATTTGCATGTAGCATTTGGAAATGTCACCCATCATTCAGGCTGCAAACACAGCTCTTGTTTTTGCCCGTGCTGGTCATTGCAAAAGCCTAGTTGTGTTCTATTCTAATGGAAAATTCAGGGTTGATATATTCAGCCGTCAGATGGCCCATTCCCCCGGACGGCATTGAGCTATTCATGCATGTACATCTCAAAATAATCCACCCAGAATGCGTCCCTGGGTTTCCACCTTAGGGAGTTCGGACTGTTGGATGTGAAAAAGCACAGCTTGAAAACCTTGCCATAAATCATACTATATTCAAGTTGTTTAGTTCAGCTTTTCAGTCAACAGACAGTTAGTCTCGCACTGACGCCGCTTTGGCTTCCGATACGTCTTCTAAAAGCAATTAGGCTCAAACGAGAGCACTAAGCCACCTCACACTGGATCAATGCATTAGTGTATGAATGAGGCCTGTTAGAATGTTCTGGAGTGAATGAGACTTCAGTTTCTTTCCATACTGATGGAAGTGAATCTAGTCACGGCGAACAGACCGGCAGGAGGGCGGGTGGGCGAGTGTACCCATAAATGAGAAACAACTGGCAGGGAGCCAGGCATTCACAGCTTGGCACTGTCAGTCACCACCCCTAGCGTAGCAACTCTCTTCCTCAGTGTTTTCCGTGCGCGTGTGCGCGCGATGCACCATTACACACATCATTCACGCTCTTCTGTGCTACTCTAGCCGCCGTGTGCCAGGCTGCCTTGTTAAGTATAGAATGTCCAATTAATTGAAAGCAGACTGACGCAAGCATCAGTTTGTGCATTAGCAGGCCGGCGTTCGTGGATAAACCAAGAGTTGCACACTCCACTTCAACAGCCTTCAATTATTCCAAGAAGGAGGGCAAGGGAGCAAAAAAGCAGTGAAGCACTTCTGTGAAAAATGACCCACAGCAGGGCTTGTTTATGAATCTGAGAGCTTGTTTGGAATAGCGAGAAGTTGATTTGAAGCATAAATGGAACCTGTTTTTTCAAGGGTCACTAGCTACTGTACACAAGGCCGTTCGAGTAAGGCACTCGAAAGAGAAGAATGATGTAGAAATCTGAAGCTTCAAACAAATGCTTATCAAAGGTACATGTGTGTGAATGTAAACAGTAAATAAACGCACGTGTAGTTACTGGCCACAGCAGTGGAAATTTCAGGGGTGAGGGGGGCTTGGCACCTCATTATAAGGAGCTAGAGCGGAAGTTTCAGGTTGACTTAGCACGCAGTAATTCACTGGCATGGAAGAAATCCGCTTAATGCCGCCCAACACGCTAGAGAGCCACTATGGAGGTGTTTAAAATGGGGTTGTCTTCAGTGTGGTCTATGAATGTTGCCAGAACAATAAAGTCATTATATTCATGCACGATTTCATGAGTTTATTTTCGAAAATGTCCAAAGTCTACATACTGCACAGCGTGAATTAAATATTTTGGTTTATTCAACAGTTCTTTCTGGTCCTCAAATCTGATTGGCTGAGATGAGTGTTATTATAGTTATATAATATTATATATTATAGTGATATCGGAACTCCAACCTTTTCACCGTTTGTATCCCTCCGCTTGTTGTATTTGTCACAGAGAGTGTCATGGTGGACACCCAAATCCACTCTAATTTGTATCACAGAATGTAGTTTTAAGAGTGTTTTAGGTGAGAATGTACTTGTTTAGACTTCAAATAAGCAGTTTGTTAATAAAGGTAATGTCTATTTGAAAATTTGATTTTGGAGATGTGAGTTCCAGGGCATCAGTGGCCATTCAGCGCTCATGAACTCACCTTGGCCAGATCTTCTGGAATTTGCCTCTTGCTCTGATGTCCCTACAGTGGTTAAACATGAGATATAATTCATTTTGGGTAAATCTAATGGGCAGTCTTTGGTCTCATTAGTCTAAGTTTTAGAGGTTTAAGTGTACTCTAAAAAAAAATGTATTGTACTAAAAATATATATTGTATATAAAATAAATATTTTGGACTCTAAAATTGCTATATAATTAAAGTCATATGTCTAAATGAATTATATTCCAAATTTGAAGTTGATATTATAAACATTGAGGTTCTTGTGAGATTTTGTTTAGGCACTATACCAAAAATAGCCATTGATTTATTTATTTTTTTTGTGGATTTTCCTGTTACAAATTTATACACAATATATTATAATATTATATTATAATATAATATTGTCTGTCACAATATTACTTCTGTTATGAAATAACCACCAGGTAAATAAGGCAAAAAAAGAGCAAAAAGCTGATAGTTAACAAGTTAAAAAGAGTATTTCAAATGTCACCCTATCAAACTGAAAATGGCACTTGTTTCATACAATGACTTATTTTTCTCCATGCAGCAGCAATCTAAATGTTTG
Source organism: Labeo catla (assembly GCA_012976165.1). NCBI lineage: Eukaryota > Metazoa > Chordata > Actinopteri > Cypriniformes > Cyprinidae > Labeo > Labeo catla. Next base: position 260,392 of record VONZ01000765.1, read on the forward strand.
TCCAATTATCAGAAAAAGCAAATCACTGATATTTGTGCTTCAGCTGGTGCCCAGATTCTCGCATGGGGAGCAGTTAGTGTGTGTGCATGTGTGAGGCTCGCAGGGTTATCTGATCTATAGATTCACTGGCGTCCTCAGGGCCACTGTGGTAGAGATAAATGAATATAGATCGCATGTACCGACGGTAGAGAGAGAGAGAGGGTGCCAGGCCTCCATTACAGACCTGTGATAGAGTGCGTGTGTGTGTGTTTTCCAGGAACAGCTTTGGCCTTTGTGACCCTGGCCTTGCAAGCAGTGATACGGGCAATGGGGGCAGATGCTACAGAAAAGAGGCGCTTAATGCAGTTACTGGAGTGGAGACAACTCACTCACTGCACCTGATCGCATTACTGCCGAGAGAGAGAAAAACAGTGAGAGAGGGAGAAAGAGAGAGGTTTTTGCGCAGGATGAGACTCAGTCAAAGAGATAGAAACAATAGGAGACAAGAAATGCAGAAGTGTGACGCAGGTTGATGTAATATTTTGGGAAGGTGAAAGTAAGAAAGATTACGGAAAAGAACAAACTAGTGTTCAAGTTCTGCTTCTGAGAGAGTTGATTTGTTCTAAGAAGTATTAAATTTTAAAGCCTCACAGGTGCACTCCTTACAAGAAGCCTGTTCCAAAAGCAAGACACTATAATTTTGCTGCCTCCTTAACACCTTGTTTTGGCCAAATTTGAGGGCAGTATTGCATGCATTCTACAAAAGGCAATCCTAGAATGCTTTGCAAAGAAAAAAAATCCAAGATGGTGAATGAAGCAAGAGCAACAATGAATGAACAATAGACAAATGGATGGGCAGATAGATGGACAAATGGACAGACTGACAGACAGGTGGATTGATCGATGGTCGGACGGACGGACGAACAAACAATCAGACGGATGGATGGATGGATGGATTGATGGACGGACAGATAGATAGGCTTGCTCATATATAGACTGATAGACGGATGGATGGATGGATGGACGGACAGATGGACAGAGATGAATGAACAGATGGACAAACAGAGAGACAGACTGACAGACAGATGAACAGAGAGACAGATTGACAGACAGACGGTCAAATAGATAGATAGATAGACAGGTGGATGGATGGATGGATGGATAGATGGACAGACAGACAGATGGGTGGATGAACAGACAGATAAATAGACAGATGGATGGGCGAACAAAAGAATGAACTAACGAACAGACAGGCGGATGGATGGATGGATGGATGGATGAACCGACATTGACTGATAGACAGGCAGACGGAGCGATAGATAGAGAGACAAACAGGCGAACGGATGGATGGATGGCTGGACAAACGAAGAGATAGATAGACTTACTGATAGATAGACTAATAGACAGGCGGACAGATGGATGGATGGACAGACGGATGAACAGATGGACAAACGTAGAGAAAGACTGATGGTCAGATAGATGAATGGATGGACTGATGGATGGACAGACAGACAGACAATTGGATTATTCGATGGTTGGTTGGACGGACGGACGAAAAACAAAATAGGTGGATGGATGGATGGATTGATGGACAGACAGATAGATAGACTTACTGATAGAGAGACTGATAGACAGACAGACAGATGGATGGACAGATGGACAGAGATGAATGAACAGATGGATGAACAGAGAGACAGACTGACAGACAAACAGAGAGACAGACTGACAGACAGTCAGATAGATGTTAGATGGTCAGATAGATGGACGAATGGGTGGATGAACAGACAGACAGATAGATAGATGGACAAACAGATGGACGGATGAACGAATGGGTGGATGAACAGACAGACAGGAGAGAATGGATGGATGGATAGATAGACAGACTGATAGACAGATGAACTGATGGACGAACAGATAGACAGATAGACGGATGGACGAACAAATGAAGGAACGAATGGACAGGCGGATGGATCGATGGACGAACAGACATAGACTGACTGATAGACAGATAGGCAGGCAGATAGATAGATAGATAGATAGATAGATAGATAGATAGATAGATAGATAGAATAACAGACATATCTCTCTAATTTCTCCTGCAGAGCATTTAGTATGTGGTATGCAACACTGTTTCCTATGTTAATCCTCACTTATGTGTTTCCATTTCAGTTAGGATGCTGCTTGACAAGGCAGCTTCCCAAGTAAGCAATACGCCGTTAGGTTTTGGAAGAGAGCTTATTGAGGCGGGTGTGGAAACCCTTAAGCAAGGGTCAACGGTTATCCATACCCAGAAAATGAGAATGTGCGATGATGAACGAGAGCAGGGGTGTAAGAGAGAGGGGCTCTGGTTTCTGCATTCCCAACTGTAGGCGTGTGCCGGGCACTGCCGCCAATGTGGCCGGAGGGGGATGATGGGATAGAGACAGCTGGGGACAGAGAGGACAGCATACTCACTGGGCTATGCGGGGACACACTGAGAAAAGACAGGGCGTGTAGTGGTGGTCCCAAAATATCAAAACATCCACATGTACAGGATGCATGTCCGATTGCTACAGAATGTCAGTCGGTCAGTTACGGGGAGAGCACGGGCTGGCAGCCAATGAACAATGACGGCTTGCTTATGAGAAGAGAAAACAAGTGGGAGACAATAGAGATTGCCGGGGATCAACGTTTATGGAAATTAGGCAAACAACAGCATGCAGTGGGAGAGGGAATTATGTGTTTGGAACAGGCCATGAACCAGAGAGTTACAACACACAGACAGCGCCTGTTTAGGCTACTTGGCGCACAGCGTTACTTCAGCATTCATCCATGCGTAATACTGAATCATTAAAAACTGCCAGGAAATTAGAGTAAACCAGATTAGCCAAAAACATAAACATAAAAACACGGTTTTAAACTGGATAACATCCATATGTCATATTCACTGCACATCCAAACACAAAGTTGAATAAATGAAGAAAAAAAAAACCTGGACAACTAACAATAGGCCTAATAGTCCTGAATGGAGTCTGCATCAAAAATGTTATCATTTTTATTACTTACATTTTGTTATGTCAGTAGGGGATGCTTTTAAAACGTCAACTCTGGCCCATGATTTTCTGTTGTTAACAACTGAAAATTGAATATTCCAGCTTTAAATATTTTTTCTTATAATCATTTTGTAGTTAAATACATTTCCACAGAATTGTTTTTAATAATAATAACAGTAAGTGGAAATTTAACTACATAATTATAAACTACATAATTATATAAATATATTAACTATAAATAATAATATGTAAATGTAATATAATTGTAAATTATTATTAACAATAATAAAAAAACAAAAACAACGTATATTTGTTTAAAAAATGACTTATTATTCTGGCTGACATTCAATTTCAAAAATAAGAGTGCATTGCTCTCTTATTATTAATACATTTTACCATATTTAAATTCCTATTTATAGTAATTTGTATTTTATATATGTAGAAATATAAGCATTAAATGTTTTTCTTTCTGTAATATATAAATAAAATATAAAGTATATAAATACAAGCATAAAATGTTTTTTGTTTTAGTGTAAGAAAAGTATAATTATTGGTAATAATAATAATAATAATAATAGTGTGGCAATTTATTAAACTGCGTCATTATATCATTATAATTGATAATATATATTTATTATATATAAGAAATACTATAAATAAAACAAAGTATATAAATATAAGCATGTTTTTTTGTTTTAGTGTAAGAGAAATATAATTATTGATAATAATAATAGTAGTAGTGTGGCAATTTATTAAAGTACATCATTATAGCATTATAATTTATAATATATATTTATTACATATAACAAATACTATAAGTAAAATATAAAGTATATAAATATAATCATTAAATGTTTTATCTTTTAGTGTATGAGAAGTATAATTATTAATAATGATGATGATAATAATAATAATAATAATGATAGTTTGGCAATTTATTAGACTGCATCATTATAATTTATAATATATAAATATTCGATATAATATATAAATACTATTAATAAAATGTAAGTCAATAAATATAAATTATTAATAACTTATTAAATTATTAATAATGATTTTAGATGTATTAATTATATTTAAAATATTTTAAAATGTACTTATTTACAAGACCTACTAATTAACAAACATACTATATATACTAATTATAGTAAGTATGGGCTGATGATGAAATTCCATTCCCCAGGATTATTCAAAAATGCAGACTTAAATCTGGTATATATGGGTTTAGACCACTGTTTCCATGGATACACCACACACTTGGCGTCTAGACCTCGCAGAGATACTTAATCATTAAGCTGTTGTGATAGCGCCGCTATCTAGCTGCGACAGGTGAGCGGAGACGCAGCGGGGGACACGAGCGGAGAGGGAACGCTGCCATTGAGGCCTTTGTCAAGTAAAAGTTCAACGAATTCTCAAATGATTAATTCATAAAGCTGAATACATTCCTCATTTGCCTGGCTGACAGGCTTATCTAGGGCACGTCACGGTGCCTGTGTTTAACACTCTGAGCCTGTCGGTGCACTGACAGTTTATCTAGCCAGAAGCTACTTTGCTCAGATATAGAAAGCAGGGTTTTGACTGCATCTAACTTTAGTGATGGCCTGGGCTCAGGTGTGCTTGGACTTCTGCAAATGACCAGCTGTGTCCATAGCATTCATATGCTCCTTGCTACAACACATGTACCTAAGTGGAGGCTTAGTGAGGAGTCACGCTAAAGGTCGGTGCGGAGTTCACTTTGCTATTTCCACATAAATTAATGAATGTAAGCAATCTTATTTAATAGATATTCATCTAAGCGGTTAAAAGGTCAAGGATTCCATTCCAAGGCAAACAGTGAAACTAATTTCCATTCCAAACACATATTGAAGTTCGTTTGCTGCAAGAAGTTTACCATAATGAGGATGCTACTAAGTTTAGCTGTTTCCCTATAAATGAATGATTGTAAATGATCGTATTTAACAAATATTCATCTAAATAGCCAAAATATCAAAGGCAGAGGTCCATATTGGAACTGCAATGAATATTACTACATATTCTAAATATTATACAAAATATTCAGTATCATGTTTTTTTTTAGAATTAATGTAGCAATGTTTTTGACTATTTATTTTGCAGTTGCGAGAAAAAAGAATCGGATGTACGATCTACAAACTTGCAACTGCGAGAAGCAATTCAGACTTTTTTTTCTTGCAATTGCACGTTTATATGTCACAATTCTGACTTTATTTCTCGCAATTGCGAGTTTATATCCTGCAATTCTGACTTTACATCTTGCAGTTCTGACTATGTAACTCGCATTTGGCGAGAAAAATATTCACAATTGCAAAATATAAACTCGCAATTGCAGGGAGCAATTCTGACTTTTTTTTCCTCACAATTATGAGTTTATATCCCTCAATTCTGACTTTATATCTCACAGTTCTTTCTATATAAACTTGCAATTGTGAGAAAAAATTCAGATTTGCCAGGTACAAACGCAATTCTGAGAAAAAGGTCTCTGACTTTCTGACTTTATATCTTGCAATTCTAACTTTTTCTTGTAATTGCATGTTTAAATCCTGCAATTCGACTTTATATCTCGCAATTCTGACTTTATTTCTCGTAATTGTGAGTTTATATCCTACAATTCTGACTTTATATCTCACAATTCTGACTATATAATTCGCAAAAAAAAATCAGATTTTCAAAATATAAACTCACAATTGCGGGAAGCCATTCTGACTTTTTTCTCACAATTGCAAGTTTATATCTTTCAATTCTGACCTTATTTCTCACAATTGTGAGTTTATATCCCGCAATTCTGAGTTTATATCTTTATCTGACTTGATATATACAGTTCTTTCTATATAAACTTGCAATTGGGAGAAAAAAATCTGAATTTCAAGATACAAAGACAGTCTCTGATTTTATTTCTCGCAACTGCAAGTTTATATCCCACAATTCTGACTTTATATCTCGCAATTCTGACTTTATTTCTTGTAATTGCGAGTTTATGTCCCACAATTCTGACTTTATATCTCTATATAAAATTCGCAGTTGCAAGAAAAAAAATCAGATTTGCAAAATATGAACTAGCAATTGCGAGAAACAATTCTGACTTTTTTCTCGCAATCGCAGGATTATGTCTCACAATTCTTACTAGATTTCTCGCAATCGCGAGTTTATATCTCGCAATTCTGACTTTACATCTTGCAATTCTGACTATATAACTTGCAATTTGCGAGAAAAAAATTCTGAATTGCAAGATAAACTCGCAATTGCGAGAAAGAAATTCTGACTTGAAGGTACAAATGCAATTCTAAGAAAATGGTCGCTGACTTTCTCACAATTGCAAATTCATATCCCCCAATTCTGACTTTATATTTCGCAATTCTGACTTTATTTTTTGCAGTTGCGAGTTTATATTTTGCAATTCTGACTTTATATGTTGCATATCTCACAATTCTGACTATATACCTCACAATTATGAGAAAATAAACGGATAGATATAAACTTGTAAGTTCAAGGAGCAATTCTGACTTTTTTCTTGCAATTGTGAGTTTATTTCCCTCAATTCTGACTTTATAACTTGCAATTGTCAGTTTATATCTCACAATTCTGAGAAGAAAAAGTCAAAATCGCAAGAAGTAAACTCGTAATTGCAAGAAATGAACTCAGAATTGCAAGATAAAAGATTGCAATTACCTTTTTTACATTTTTTATTCAGCGGCGCATATAGGCTGCCATAAATTATGATATTTTAAAGCAGCATAAGCCACAACCACTGTTAGCTGAAAACAAAAAAAACTCATCTACGACACTTTAGGATATGTGATCATCTATATAAAATGTCAATAACAACCCTTTTAAAGGTCACATGCATTTTTATGCTAAACAAAGGGATGATTGCTCTCCCATTCTGAAGTAATCTAATGTAACACAGTCTCCCTGTATCCTTGAAAAATCAATGGAAGCTTCATTCCACCAGGGGCTACATAATCCACACTCTCAAAACTATTCTGTTTATGTTCAGAGTGATTGTAGAAACATGTATTCTGTGTATATTTGCACAGAGGTAAACCACAGGAAATCAGGGCATTTCATGCTGTAAATAATAGTAAGCGGAGAAACAGAGTAAGAGGGTGCGGGATGCTTCTTTACATCGCTCTCCTGGAGTTTTCGACTCATGCCTGCTCAAAAGCTTTCAGCTCCAGCGGAGACAGACAATAACAGACGTGGCACGGATGGATTCTCTCAAATCCACCTCTGCAAAGCGAGATAAAGCACCGATTAGAGTCCTAAATTATGAGCTACTATTCATACACACCATTTAACACAGAGAGCATTTGCCCTTGAGGGAAAGAACTTCCTGCTTATCCGAGTGGAAGTTGAGATTGGGTGATTTGTTTCAGAAGGCATATATTCTATTTCTCTCCCTAAACGTCGTAACCCAATGACATTTTCCTCTGTATGTACATTATGCAATTTTACATTTGTGACTGATATGTCTAATATTGGTAATGGGTCTTTCGGGAATCAGCATTCTGCTGTGGTCTAATGAATGAGTCCGTTGTCTGGCATGCAGTTAAATGTTACATTTTGACCGCTTGTAAACTCTACATTTCACCAGTTTTTAAAACAATATATAATAGATGTGGCAGGAATGTCTTACACTTTGAAGAACTTTGGCTGCCTGCACACCAGGAACATCGATAGAGTCAGTTTGACAGCTCGATTGTTGATATGTGCGTGTCTACAGCTGCCTACCGGGTGCAGAATTTGATTCCTGTTTGACAGCCCTCAATGTCGTAGTTTAACACAACACAACACAATACAGTATCAACCAGCAACTATGCTTGAAATAGTCTGCAGTACATTCTGTGAGATACCAAAAATGTGTAGGCGACATCGAATAGAGATGTTCCTGTAGCTTAGTTCATGGAATGAATTAGAGTGTGTGTATATATATATATATATATATATATATACTCATTGTATCATTGTAATGTGCATACATACATTAAATACTATGTGTGTGTGTGTATCTATTTATCTATCTATCTATTTATCTATCTGTCTATCTATATCTAAATAAAGATAATTATTTTAAATACAAAATCATATAAATTATATATATTTAAATATATAATTTTTAAAATAAACATATATATATATATATATATATATATACACACATACATATATATAATTTATATCTTGCAGTTGACTATATAATTCGTAATTGCGAATCTTTAAAATATAAACTTGCAATTGCGAGAAGCAATTCTGACATTTTTCTTGCAATTGTGAGTTTATATCTCGCAATTCTGACTTTATTTCTTACAATTGTCAGTTTATTTTCTGCAATTCTGACTTTATATCTCACAATTCTTTCTATAAAAACTTGCAGTTGTGAGAAAAAATTCAGAATTGCAGAAGATCTCTGCCTTTATTTTTGCAATAGCGAGTTTACATCCTGCAATTCTGACTGTATATCTCACAATTCTGACTTTATTTATTGCAATTGCAAGTTTATATCCCACAATTTAACTTTATATTGTGCAATTCTGACTTTATATCCAGCAATTCTAAAGTATAAAGATAAATATTTTAAATACAAATCATATTTGCTACTTAAATATTAAACTTATGTCCAAATGCTAAACTGCCTATGAAAGTAAAATAAACATTTTAAATAAAGCAAAAGAAAATAAACATTACATTTAATATTTCATAAGAATAGTTCATTTTTGTTAATTAATGATAAACTTAAAATGTCCAAATGATAAACTTAAAAAAAAAATGTAAGTAAGTTTGTAGAATTAGCCTACTCTGAATCCTTGGAAATGTAGGTCATGGCCTTTACCCTTCACGATTTTATCCTGGTCATGAAGACACGGGAGTGAACATGTTTCGCGCACTGATGAGTGTGCATGTGATGTCTCTGATTCATCTGAGTTGTATGATGGACTGAAAAAGTGTCCATGCATGAAGAGCAACTTAGCATGCCTCAGTCTGCGTGCCAATAAGCAAATGCATGCGTGTGTATGTAAAACACTTGGCCTGGATAGATTGGGAAACAGGGTCAAGGGATTGGTGAGTGGTGAGGTGGGGTGGGGGTAGAATCCCGGTGAGAGAAAATAAGAGAACTTAAAAAAAACAAAAAAAAACAAAACAAGAGAGTGCACAAAAGACAAGAGAAGAAGATGGACGGCCCTCTCCCTCTCTCTTTATTTGTTCTAAATAAACCTAGTTTATGCTGGCTTGTGCACGAGCCACACAAACCACACTCTCTCTAGGGGTACAATTTCACATCCCCCTAATTACAGTGGGGTGTAACGTTTCTTATTGCATCCTGCCAACGATTGTACGCAAATACGCACACACAAGGTCACGGAACGAAGGAGAGGCCCTCGTTAAGGTCCTTATTAAGTTCATTAAGCGCAGTTGTGATTCACTTCCAAAGCGATAATTCACTAAAAATAGTATTTCTACGCCTGGAGAGCATGTTTTCCTGCAGTTGTGTTTTATTTTCAATGGCAGATGTAAAAAGGCAGTGCATTATTCTTCGTTTCTCCTTGAGAATCGAGAATAATGACCCCTTCTGTGTGAATGTCTTGCACATGGTAGCAGTGTAGTCATGGAGACCTTGTTAGCTGTCAAGAAAGGTACCGCATTTTACTATTACACACTTAGACTCACACACATACACAAACACACTTCCAGCCGCATTCTAATGCTTTCCCAGAAGTCTACGGTGGTATTGAAGAGAGTATAATCAGTATTGCAGTATAATCCTCCGTCTGTGTGTGTGTGTCCCAAAACTGTCCCGAAACAGCTTGCCCTATTTTTCTTTCCACAAGCTCTCTCACTCCTTCTCATTTACATTCCCAGTACAATGCAAGTACCCCCTCAACACCTCCCCGACCCCACCCAACACTTTTTTTAAAGAGCCCTGAAAAGTGAATGAATGTAGGCCATTTGGTTGCAGCTAGTTCCTCTCTCTCATTCCTGAAGCATCCCCGGATTCAGCCCTATCTCTCCACCCTGGGCAAGAGTTCAGTAGGGTGCTCAGTGTGCCTTCAGGTTAATCTGTGGAAGTAGCAGATGCTGGTGATCATTAACCCGAGAGAACCTCCTAAGTTCTATTTCTGAGTTTGGCACCTTGTAGCTTCCTAGCGGTACCGCGGCAGTGAAATACGAGAGAGACCCAATTCGCTGTGTCGCTACTTGTCTCACATTTTCCCTCAAGTTTATGACATTATGGGTCCAACACCCTCAAAACTCCACAGAGGGCTGTGCGGTATGAACAGTAGACATGTGTCAGCCATTAGTTGTATATATATTTATACAACAGAATCTGATTAGCTGACAGGAGTGCAATACTCTAGTGATATCAGAACCGTTACACTCACTCCACTTGTGGTATTTCTCACAGCGAGTGTCATGGCGGACGCCCAAATCTAGTATAATTTATGTCATAGAATGTAGTTTTAAGAGTTTTTTAGGTGATAATGTACTTGTTAAGACTTCAAATGTGCAGTTTGTTAATAAAGACAATGTCTATTCGTAAATTTGCAAAGATGTTTTCGGAGATGTGAGCTCCAGGGCGTCAATGGTCATTTAGCACTCATTAATCCACCGAGGTGAGCCTTACCTCAGCCAGATTTCCTGAAATTTGCTGCTGGCTTTGGTGTCGCTATTGTGGTTAAATATGAGATATCATTTGTTTTGGGTAAATCCGACATTTATTTATTAAATAAATAATACAAAATCTAGCTGCAAGCAGCGACGTCCAGGGTTCAAGTGCTTTAAGGCATTTAATATTATTTAGGCATTTTTTAAGCCATTAAATATTATTTAGCAATCATCTAACCACCTAAATCAATGATCTTAAAAAAGCATTTTTGGCAAATACAGGTAATTAGCCATAGAAACATGATGTTTTTTCATGTTTATGACTGTTATAGTGCCAGCTGTGGTCCAATCCCCGTAAAACTTTGCATGCTTGTTTAGAATCACCTTTTGCATGTGCTTACCAGGTTTCGTGTTTTGAGTTTTGAGTTTTCGTTTAGGCTTTATAGGCTTTTGAGTATATTTGGAGAGGCCCCTTTTCTAAATGACCCTGTTATAGCTTCCCAATTAATTTTTTTTGATAATTATTGGCCTAGAGAGTCCAAAGAATTGCACTGCATTGTTTTTCCAGAATATATGCAATATACAATCGTTTACGCCCTTAAAAAAATGTGATATTGCCCTCCAGTGCCTTTCAAATTTCTCACAGACCTTTAAGGCAGTGAGTCAAACAGGCACACTAAGGTTCGTTCCAATCGACCTCCGTTAACCTGGTTTAATAGGTGCTCAAATTTATCGACCTCCGTTAACCTGGTGATAGGTGCTTAAAGTTCATCGGCCTATGGCGGCCGTGTTTTTTAGATACGCAAATGTCCTTTTAGCCAGTTTGGACCAAGACCATGTGTAATGATTTTCACATAAATAGGACAAACAGTTGTGTAGTTATGGCCGTTTTTATGTTTTTTCCTCTTATAGCACCACCAAGTGCCCAAGCTCGCGTGACCTCAGATTTTCCTCTTACATACATGTTGTGAGTTTGGCAAAGAGAACTCATTCTGTTCAAAAGTTATAGCCATTTTAGTAAAGGTGGCACTGCCCCTTTCAAATGTTTTGGCATCCCTTTGCGACGGAGAGTCGAAAGTTAGACACTTAAGCACTGTGACAAACAGTTGGAGTTATGAGCAATTTCATACCTTTAATCGCTGTAGCGCCCCTATCAGGCCGATTGGCGTGAGCCTTAGTGACGTTGTAGACAGTATGATTACTACCATCCCTCCGAGTTTCAAGTCTCTATGACTTACGGTTTGGTCTGCCCGATCAGTTTTACGTGGAGATTGCTGATCTTTGGCCATTCTAACAGTTACATCAGTGCTACGTGCTTGAGCCCCTAAAAATGGCATGAAATCTGTTCATGTCATCCCTTTTATGATAGAGTGTTTAATTTTGATTAAGATTTTGGTCATACCGCCCACTCCTCAGCAGTCACTCTGTCAATGTACAAAACTCTCTTTTCCTGCTTAGACCTCCACGACACAAGCCACCGCGTTCATTCCAGCAGAAATAAAGTATTTTATGAATGTTTTTGGATCACGGACCACCTAACACCTGAACTGCTAGCAAGTATGGCTAAGTTTGTTCCTGCGTGGGAGAGCCCCCTAACCTATCTTGTGGAATAAATGAACACATTCATCCAGTGCTGAGTGGAGCTCTGTCCCCACCACAAACCAAAAGCAAACAAGCCCGAAGCACTGTTCAACTGGTCGAGACCGTTTCTTCAGTTTCTTCTTGGCCGTGTCTGCTCCTCTATGACCCGCGGTGGATTTGATACACATTCTCTGTGGTAGTTTTGTGGCTCTGTATTAGTTCTCCTCCCTTCCTCCTTCCCATATTTCTTCTACAGTATCTCTTCACCCAAATCTGTTTAATTCCACCAGGTCATGCATGCGTTACAAAACAATTTAGAAATGCACAAAAAATACTTAAAGGTTTATGGTTTGATTCACAGAACAGCTGTGTACAGTAACTTTAGGATAGGACTTTACTATTCACCATAAATATACAGTCATTTGTTGTTTTTTTGTGTTACATGACCCCATTCATATAAACACAATGGGCCTCTCTCATTAATTGAAAGCAGAACTATTTTTAGTGTAAATTGTAAGTAAAATTGTTGTGTAAATGAATCTTAGCTAAACCCTGCCTAAAAATGTCACTAATCCTCAAACAAATGTTTGCTCTTTTACGTCTAAGAAGAGACTGCATGTTAAATTACATTAAATTAAATTAATAAGAGAGAACAAGTTCGGCAAAAGGTGGATTTGAACTCGGATTGATTGTGTCAAAAAGATTGCGTTATGCACTTTATCATCTACGCTAGTGGAGCTGTTTATTGACAGTCGTCTTTTAATAAAGTAAATTAAATTCAATTAAAATTAAAAAGAGAGGTCAGCACGATAGCCTTGTGGGCAGTGCGCCAACATACAGCGCCGTTGCGCTACGGGCATCCCGTGTTAGAATCCCGACTCGAGGATCTTTCCCGGTCCCGCCCCCTATCTCTCTCTCACTTCGCTTCCTGTCCATACTGATCTGTCCTGTCATAATAAAGGCTAAAAATGGCAAAAAAATAAATCTAAAAAAAAAAATTAAAAAGAGAGAATAACGAGTTTGGCAAGAGGTGGATTCAAATTCGGGTCAGTCACGTCTAAAAGATCATGTTACGCGCTTTACCATTTTTGCCAGTGGAGCTGTTTATTGAGAGTTGTCTTTTATTAAATTAAATTAAATTAAATTAAAAAGAGAGCACAAAGTGTATTCAAATGGGGTTAAAAGCTTAAAAAAAAAGGATTCGCACTTTACCGTCTATGCCACTGGAGCTGTTTATTGACAGTTGTCTTTTATTAAATTAAATTAAATTAAATTTAAAAGAGAGAACAACGAGTTCAGCAAAAGGTGGATTTGAACTCGGGTCAATCGCGTCCAAAAGATTGCATTACGTGCTTTAGCATTTTCACAAATGGAGCTGTTTATTGACAGTTGTCTTTTAATAAATTAAATTAAATTAAATAATTAAAAAGAGAACAACAGGTTCGGCAAAAGGTAAATTTGAACTCGGGTCAATTGCGTCAAAAAGATCGAGTTACGTGCTTTACCATCTACGCCAATGGAGCTGTTTATTGACAGTCATTCTTTATGATTTTGTCTATCCCAACCACACTATGGTGGCTGGAGTTAAAAAGAGTGTAAATAGCCTCTACCTAAATCTTGTGATGTGCATAATTTAAAAAAAATACATCATTTCATTCCTGAGTTCCTGACAATCAAGGAAATCTTCAATTCATTTATATTTGATGTTTAGTGAAGCTTGTCCGAGTAAGCAACAAGAACCAAGGGGGGCGGGGCTTAGCAAAGGATCACTTGTCGCATTCATTCTGCTCGTGTTTCTTGAACAAGCAAAGTCGAAAACGAACACTTTCACTAACATCACCAAGTCAAACTCTCTTTAACGTTTTTATGACGTGCAATACCCAGCATATGTCATTCTCAGGAGAACACTTGATACATTTTCAGCGTTATTCACTCTTGACACTTTGCCGTGTATTACATAAGTAACCCACACCCTGCAGTAACCGATAGCAGCTTCTTGTATTTAACACACAGGAACCTGAGTTCATAGCCCAGAGTGTCACTGACAAACTCCATTGAGTCACTGAAACCGAAACTGATCTCATAACAGCCATCATTCCTCTTAAAACCCAACTCCCCGTTGACTCATTTACATGACTTACCTCTCATACTCCTGGTTGTCATGGTCGCACCTAGCATCCTTGTGCTTTTCCCAGTCCTTGCCGTGACGACACGTCGTTAGGGAAACAATGTCTTTGCCGTTGTGGATGTGATGTAGAGCGTTACGAGTGTCTGAGCCGATGCCCGTCAAGTAACGCTTACCTTTAAACATCAACAAGTACTTCCGTCTCGGTGGGACGGTGTTGCGAACTAACCATCCCCTTTCTCCGCCTTTCTGAGGGTGTTCTTTAGAGAACAAAGGGATGGAAATGTCAAAGCCCGGTCGGAAGTGTTCCGTATTCAGGCTTGCTTTGGCCAGGATGGCCTGGCCCACGTTAAAGCCCAAGTCCTCGGTATAGTTGGGCCAGGTTCCGGAATAAAGATTGAAAATGACGTGGTTCCGCCCGTCGTTCCAAAGCTGGTAACCTCGAATCCGCTCATCAACGTCGGGTACGAACTGTGTCGAAAGCTTGTCCCTGTCCAGCGTGTCAATGCCCAGCACGAACAAACATGCCTCTCTGGGGTCCGACGTGTAATATCGTGACTCAGCGACTGAGGTGAGGATCTTGCGGTAGCTCTCAGACACCCGTTCGCCTTTCTCCGGCGGATAGATGTAGACCCGAAAGCCGCTTTGCCCTTGACATCGGGCGAAGTCAAAGCAGGTGTCCATCCTGCAGTGACTGTCCTTGTAGATTCCAGTCCACGACTGCCGCCGCTGCCTTGGTGAGTCACCCGGCCCTCCACCATTTTGTAGCTCGGCCTGGTCGGCGTAACCCAGGAACAGGTCCCGATCCAACCAGTTGGGCCAGGGCCGTGCCACCTCCCCCCTTCTGTGGGTGATGAGACCCAGGAGCCGTTCCTGCAAGCCTCCCCAGTAATAGAGCAACAGCCAACAGCACGTGCACAGGCCCAGAAGCACGTACTTCTTGCGTGCCTGCATGAGGCTGTCTCTCTCACCCTCTGTGCTCCAGGGCCGTGCCGGGAGCTTCAGCAGGGGGGAGACGGGATGGACAGCAGGGGCCGAAGCTCCAGCATAGCCCCAATGTCCACTTGTCCATCAGCAGAAACCAGAGACACGGATGCGCTCTTTCTCCCCGTCTCGCTGCTTCTGCGTTGTCTGTTCACAGGATGGTTAGCCCATGCGACAGAAGTGCATGTGTCGTCTGCTGGAAGTGATGCGGTGCAATCTCTCCTCTCTTGGTAGTCCTTCTCTCTGCATGGCTCAGCGAGTCCCCTCTGCGTTACCCTAGCAGAGAAATTAACAACACACTTCAGTACACAGCCTTCTGTTCATTTATATCAGCACTGCCATGTACACACACTCTTATCCCATCCTCAAACACCCAGCAGATTCAAGCACATGAAAACATAAGTGAGCAAGCAATGCATCATGGATGGCAGTACATTACAGTGTGAAAGGCCATATTTCAAGCATTTTTTAAAAAAGTGGTGCACTGTGGTTAAAAAAATGAACATGACTACCAGACAATAAACTCATGTATGGTACAACAAACTATTTGTATGTAATTAAGCCAGTCAAATGTATGAGAATCACTGCATTTACTTATAAAATATCCAGTATCCAATAATACAATGTTTTTTATAGAAAAAACATGACATAATGATTTTAGAGGATTTTAAATAAAACAATAGAAATAATGTTCAAAATGAAGACAAACATATTTTTGATAAAGTCCGAGAGCTTTCTAACCCTGCGGCAGCAACGCAACTAACTGTTCAAGGCCCAGAAAGGTAGTAATGACACCGTTAAAATAGTCCAATGTGGTTCAACTGTAATTTATAACGACTTTATTCAACAAGTTCTTTATTGTCAGTCTTCGACGCACATTCAGTAGAGTACTACCACCATAGAATACCATCTCTTCCATTGAAGAAAAGTGAAGCCGCCAATGTCCCAGCAGTGAACTTGGGACCCGAGTAGCGAGCAGTGTTTAAAGTGAGCAGAGTTGATCGC
This sequence comes from Labeo catla, assembly GCA_012976165.1. Lineage (NCBI taxonomy): Eukaryota > Metazoa > Chordata > Actinopteri > Cypriniformes > Cyprinidae > Labeo > Labeo catla. Next base: position 276,718 of record VONZ01000765.1, read on the forward strand.
AAGCACACACCCCTGACCCTTTCTTAATTAACCTGACTGCTCCGATTTTTGTCAGCTGATTGCCATATAAGAGGCTTGTGTTGAAATAAGGTAAATACAACTCCAGTCTCTACCTAAAGATCCAAAAAAGTCTGTTTGTGCCTCAGTTTGCTCAGAGAAGCTGTCAATCATGACGTCACACTCCCGTTTTTATAGCTTAACATAGCTTACATCACTTACATCAACTTACATCAGTGTGATTAAAAACTACATAAAATGACAAAAAAACATCTTTGGAAAAATACATCTTTAGTTTGCCTTACGTTCCATTAGATTACATGGAGAGGGAGGGGTTTATGACCTATACTGGGACCAGCCACCGGCTGGCTTCACTTTTCAAGACTAGACTGTGAGGTTGAACCACTGATGCCACATTGACTATTTTAACAATGTACTTACTACCTTTCTGGGCCATTGTTGTCTATGCAGGGTCAGAAAGCTCTTGGATTTCATATAAAGTATCTTAATTTGTGTTCCAAAGATGAATGAAGGTCTTACAGGTTTGGAACGACATGAGGGTGAGTAATTAATGACAGAATTTTCATTTTTGGGTGAACTATCCCTTTAATTTAAAACCATACAGCGCAACCAATGTAGTCTGATTCACGAACAAATGATTTCAGTGAGCTTTGAGCTTTTTAGATTCATGTGCTGAACCAAGTACTGCTCTGTTGACCCTGAAATGATCTTCTGAAGAAGAAATTCTGAACCATGTTTTTGTACATTCAGTACAATGAAAGTCATTGGGGTCCAAACCAAATTTGGACTCCACTGACTTTCATATTGAGAATTTGTTTTCAAAAATATATTTTTTCCACTCAGTTCAAGCCAGCCAAATGTATAAAAATCATTAACTAATAAAATATCCAGAATCCAAAAATACAATATTTTTTTTTAAAGAAAAAGCAACATATGACATAATGATTTTGGGGGATTTTAAATGATAAAACAATAGAAATACTGTTCAAAATGAAGACAAAAAGATTTTTTTGTTGACGTCCAAGAGCAACTGACACGTTCAAGGCCCAGAAAGGTAGCAAGAACATTAAAATTAGTTCAAATATTTCATGTGACATGATGTGGTTCAACCGTAATTTATAATAACTTTATTCAACAAGTTCTTTTCTTTCGTTCAGTTTTGTTTAAGAAAATGCTGACAGAATTTCACGTTTTGATGAACTGTTCCTATGGTACCAGAACCGCTAATAGAGTCCCATTCAGCCTGTATATATAAAAGGCCAAATCACAGTTTGAAAAGGGGAAACTAACAAAACAACATAGTCCAGTGAGTATTTGCAGAACATCAAAGCCCTCCACGGGTGCGTTATCAAGTGTCTCATCACATGCCCAACCCTGGTGGTGGGCACAAAAGACTTTGTGTGCACCGGTATGAGGCCATGCCTGATTTGAAATTGGTGCATTTAGTCTTGTGGTCTAAGTCGGTTCTGCTGTTTTCACACACACACTGGTGCAGTGTTTGGAGTGAACATGCAAAACATGAGCTGGGGAGCGATAGCATCTACCCTCTCCAAGCTCCAGTCGAACGGAGATGAAGGGGGTGAAAAAATAAGGCGGCTTTAAGAAGCCTAAATCGAAAGTGAGAGCTGAATCTGATGCCAGTTAATCTGAAGGGAGACTGAGGTTCTTTTTGGCTTGTTTGTTTGCTCTGCCGGGAAGCACGCAACGGTTTTGAAGGGGAGGTGTTCGTCAAGAAAGTGCCCTCCTCTCATCAAACTGCGTACCTGTCTCTGTGCGGCGTCTCACAGAGAAGGTCAGTGTTTCTACTGCCAGGCAATGCACAAAGACAGCTTTCAGGTTTCACCTGCCTCACTTGTTTTTCCTCCTCACTCTTCCCTCGCCTCTTCCCTACCTCTGCCTTTCTGTTAAATTCCTCTAGAGTTTCTGTCTTATCTCTTTAAGCTGTCTGACCACTGTCTGACCTAGTGCAAACTAATCTAAAGCTTGTAAAGTATATAAAGGGCCTGTGTTTTGTTATGCATGAATGTGTGTTAGCTTATGGAGATTTCTCTTATGTATGCATTAATAATGTGTGACAGGTCCAGAATCACAGTATAATACCGTTTGCAGTGAACGTGTGCGCGATCACGAAGCTAGCGTAAGATCTGCATGCTGGCGTTTTTCACAGTAAAGCTCCCCTCACGAAACACTGCAGGCCAAGCACATATTTGTCGGGAAACAGATGCAGAGGATTCCATTACAAGCGGCTCATTATTAATGCATGACTCCCTTAGTTAGGACATTGATTTCCCTTCTTTTCTTTCGTTGGGTTTTTATGCCTTACAGGTGAAGTTAATCTCAATTTTACTTTGAAAATGAACTGCTAGATTTCCACTGGAATGACGTAAGGATCGCTCATGCTATGCTAAAGTAAGGATGCCAGAACCAACCTAATGAATATAGGACAATGCAAATTTGGATTGACAGATTTGGATGTGGGTGAACCTGGGTTATGTCTCCCTCACTCTCTCATCCCTACTATAATAGTAAACATAATGAAAGTAAATAACTAATAAAAATAAATTATATATACACAGGCGGCCAAAAGTTTGGAATTGAATGATTTTATAATGTTAATGTCTTTGCTCTTATGCTCACAAAGGCTGCATTTATTTGATCAAGTGAAATATCAGAATTTAAAATTATGTTATTATATTATATAAAATGATATTTTATAACATTGTTTGAAATGTATATTTTGATATCATTTTTACTGGAGTAATTGCTGAAAATTCAGCTTTGCCATCACATTATATGGCAAAGCTTCACATTTGCCATCATAAGTTATATTTTAAAATATATTTAAAAAGAAATTATATTATTTTGAATTATATTTCAGAATATTACCATTTTTACTGTATTTTTGATCAATAAATGCAGCCATGATGAACATTAATGACATCTTTTAAAAAAATAAAATAAATAAAATAAAATACATTTCTGTTTTATTACATTGTTAAATTAAAATGTCTATTTTATTACATTGTTTAAAATGTATATTTTGATATAATTTTTACAGGAGTAATTGTTGCAGAAAATTTAGTTTTGCCATCACATGAAAAAATTATATATTAAAATTAATTATAAAATATATTTTATAATTAAATAGATTAAAATATATAAAGAATAAATAAAAATAAATAAATAAAATAAAATAAAGAAACAAAATTTCATTACATTGTTTAAAATATATATTTCTATATAATTTATACTGGAGTAATGATGCTGAAAATTCAGCTTTGCTATCACAGGAATTAAGTATATTTTAAAATATATTTTTAAAAAAGCAGTTATTTTGAATTGTAATAATATTTCAGAATATTACTGTTTTTACTGTATTTTTGATTAAATAAATGCAGTATTGGTGAACATTAAAAACATCTTAAAAAATACATAAATAAAATAAAAATAAATAAATAAAATATAAAATAAATAAAATTCTTAATTATTTCAAACTTTTGGCTGTCAGTGTATGTACAATTTATTTTTGTTATTTATTTACTGTCATTTTACTTATTATAATTATTAATTTTATATCACAATTGTAATAATATTTTAGAATATTACTGCTTTTACTGTATTTTTCATCAAATAAATGCAGCCATGATGAACATCAATGACATCTTTCAAAATAAAATAAAATAAAATAAAGTAAAATAAGTCTAAAATAAAATAAATTATCTATTTTATTACATTGTTTAAAATGTATATTTTGGTATAATTTTTACTGAAGTAATTCCTGCTGAAAATTCAGCTTTGCCATCACAGGAATAAATTATATTTTAAAATCTATTTAAAAAGAGAGCAGTTATTTTGAATTGTAATAATATTTCAGAATATTACTGTTTTTATGGTATTTTTGATTAAATAAATTCAGTATTGGTAAACCATATTTTAATTAGAATATATACATTTTATATATAAATATTAAAATCCAGGTTATACATAAAAAAGGTAAATGTCACAATGATATATAAGCACATAGTTCTATAAAAAAAATTCCTTAGAGAAGGACAAAAACAGCGAAATGCATATAAAAATAAATATCACAAATATAAAATAGTAATCGTTATACAAAAAAAAATATTTTGTCTGTATCAGAGAATTTTGTAATTAAAAAACAGTTTTTTTGCTTTTTTGCAACTATATGGGTCATGATTTTGTCTCCATAATGTATAAAATAAATGAACATGTTACAGTTTTAATGTAACTGTGTAAGAATACACTTTCCTCCTTCTACATCCGGATTATGTAAGAGCATTCCAAATATTCCATCATTCCCCAAGCCTACATCCAGCTGACAGAAGGCTGGATGGACAGAGAGGGAGTGATCACTAGTTTCAGCCCCACAGGGATGGTTTCTCTCTCTCTTTCTTGCAGTTTCCTCCTCATATCGCAATTACTTTTTATTTTTCTCATTTTTCAGCGCTCTTGCTTTCTTTTCTCACCGCCACTGTAAGCCTCTCCCTTTCTGTCTTTCTCCACGCCGTATATCAAATCGGGGTAGGGCTCCAGAAGCAGGCTGGAGGCAGTGTAATGAGATCGAGATGTGATGGCATATTGCTCAATCACCATGACAGGAAACAGCTGAACAAGTGAACACAGCCCTCTAAACTTTGAACGATCTGTCTTCTGGACACTTCATTAGCTTTTTCAGAACAAGTGTTTTCCACTTGTAAAGTCCTTGTGCGAAGGGAAAAACTATGCTAGTGTCTTTTGGCAATGGAGAGTGAATATGGAGAAGGACAGCGAGCAGGTGGATGTAGCCGAGAGGCAGCAGTCGTAAGCATGGTGAGTTAGTTTCCTGTGTCGTGCCTGCTGCCCAGACTGCTCCGGCCTGAGCCGTTTTCTCACATGACGAGTGTGTGACAGCTGGACATAGAGCTTATCTCCCTTGGCCCATCTCCCTCTACAGCCAATAAATCAGATCTACGCTAAAAAGCCTGTTTGGAGAACATTTTCTTACAGATCCAAATAATACGGTATTCTTTTGCGGTTACATGCTCACGTGACGTCGCTGTCTACATGGTTACAAAAACGTATCATTTGTATGTGATTTCGTTTTGGGGGTGTACTAGAACATGCTGTCATGCTTGGTGGTTCGAAAAATGCATTATTTTTAACATAATTTACATTATTACAATACTTTTCTCCCAGCCTGGCACAAATGGCTCGATTAGTTCCGGGTTTAATGAAGGCCCGCCTTCCGAAAAACGTAATGTGTTGTGATTGGTTAGCTCTCCCACTGCATTCTGATTGGCAGCTTAGATGGTGTTTCAGTACTGCCACGCCCCTTGTCAAAGAAGCAAGTTCCGTGTACAACTGTTTCTTGATTCTTACGTTTTAAATATAGATATTTTTCTTAAAAAAACACATAGATTCACTACAGGAGTCCTTTATTGACCCCCCGGAGCCATGTGAGGCAATTTTTATTATGGATGGATGCATATTGTTGGACGTGTTTTGGACTGATGAAGAGAAACACCCATCTATGCCCTTCTAAAGCTTGGGAGTGCCAGGATAAATTTTAATATAACTCCGATTGGATTCGTCATATAGTCATATACACCTAGGATGCCTGGAGGGTGAGTAAATAATATGCCACAGTAGTGTTGGGTCCTATCGTCAGCCTGCAAGATCGTGCTAATTTATTTAATTATTTACATACTTAGTTTCATTGCTCGAAACCAGCTCCAGCATAAGGCTAAAAGCAGCCTAACATTATCAAAGAACATCATCACTGATTAGCCTAGCCTATTCTAGTGCAAGTTTATGCATTTTAAAAAAACACTGAAGCGTTATAAGTGAAGCTATCTACACTGTATGATGAATAAATGTCTTACCACACACGGCACAGGTTCGCGGCGCGTTGCGGCTTCAACGCGGCAACCGGAGTAGATTGCGGCTTTGGCATGTGTTTTGACCCCCTGCGCTGCACACGTCTGCGGTGCGTTACTGCTCTGAAGCGGCCACTCTAGTCGATGCTTGAAGCGATGAAGCCCCACCCTGTCCCTATCCACCCCCCAACAATTCGAATTTTCGTAGGCGGGATTTCATTTAATGATATTCTAATGGGTTGCGTTGTGACATCATTGCATGCAGAAAACAAACGCTGTAGACCAAAGAAGCTGTTTGTTGTAGTTCTTGAAAAGGGATTTTTAAAAAACAGAATATCTCCCTTTGGAGTTGACTTTGAGATTTGTAACTTTGTAGATCTTTTTTATGCCCAAAGATACACACCACACACTGACTAAAATTCAAAAAATGCCACCCCTTTAAGCTGCTGAAATGTAGTCAGCAGTGAAAGAGAACTCATTTTGCTATGTGTGCACTGTCTTTATTTTTACCGCTTTATAGGCCTTGAAAAGTTAAATACACACACTTGTATGTGTCAAAATATCTGTCTTTGCAATTATACTTGTAAAGACAGTAATTTAGGTCTTACGTGAAAACAAATAGCTGAGAAAGAAAACTGGGCAGCTCTTAAAGTGACAGCAGTCTAGTTTTTTTTGTCTTCTTGCTTGCCATTAATTTCTTATTCTTTTTAAATCGCCGACTTTGAGCTTTTTTTTAATTGAGGCTAACATTAGTTCTTTGTGATATTGATACTGGTGACAAGAATTATGGAATTTCTATGGTATCAAACATTTTGGTATAAAAACCTTATTTAAAGCAAAAATAACTAAATTGTGATACATATCGATATTATATATTAATAGTTTTTGCAAATATGTGTGTTATTTCGATGAACAATAATCTGAGCAGCCCTAACAAAAATACAGTAAAAACATTTTTATATACAAATATAGTTGGCAATAGGAAAGTTTGTAGTCAGTAAGAAATTTGTATTTTTATTCAGCGAGGATGGATTTAATTGATCAAATGTGACAGTAAAGACTTGTTATTAAACAAATTCTATTTAAAATAAATGCAGTAACTTTGACCTTTCTGTGCACCAATTTTTTTACATATCAGAAATGTTTTTGAGTTTCAACAAAGTATCAAGCAGTTCAACATATTTTAACAATGTTTCTTGAGTACAATATCAGCATTTTTGAATGATTTCTGAAGATTTTCTGAAGGATCATGTGACACTGAAGACTGGAGTAACAACTGCTGAAAATTCAGCTTTGACAAAACAGAAATAAATTACATTTTAAAATATATTAAAAAAGAAAACTGTTGTTTTAAATTTTAATAATTGTTAACAATTTTTATAAAATGACCTTTTAATATTTAAAAATGTTTGTACTGTATTATTGTATCTGCCTGTGCGCTGTGGCAAGCTTTTTTTGTTTTTTTGTGTACACAATTAAAGGCTCATTATTATGATTTATATGGTTTATTAATAGTCGTCTGATTGCTGACTAATCCTTAAAATGAACGACTACTAGTCGACCAGAAAAGTCTTTAGTTGAGGGCAGCCCTAATTTTTGTAATATTTGTAATTAAATGCATACAGATGAGCCTATGTGAGCTCTTTCAATCAATCAGTCAGTCAATAAATACATATATACATAAATAAATAAATAATCTTACTAACCCCAAACTTTTAAATGTTACACTCTAAAAAACGGGTTGTTACAATACAACCCAGCACTAAGTGAAATATGGTCAAACCCAGAAACTGGGTTGTTTTGACCCAACGGTTGAGTTAAATGTTTAACCCAACCTTCTGGGTAGTTTAACTTGTTGTTTAAAAATTACTATATGGCTAGCTTAAAATGAACCCGAAATTGAAAACTAAAATTCAGACATATAATTACTAGAGGCAACAGCAATAATCAAAAGATGAACAATTATTATGAAACAATTAATTAACAAAAATGTTTAGTATTTATTTATTATTTATTCAATGTATTAATACATGTTTATTTATTGAACATATTAATAAATGTTAATTTCCAACCTATTTTAGGTTCATTTTATGCAAGAAATATAGTAATTCTTAAGCAATATGAGTTAAATAAAACTACCCAGAAGCTTGGGTTAAACATTTAAACCAACCGCTGGGCAAAACAACCCAAATGCTGGATTGTTTTTAACCCAGTGTAGTATGTAGTATTTGCAGTGTGGTATATTAACAGTATATTTACTAGATTACTAGAGTAGAGTACTATTACGTATTATCATTCGTCTCGTTGTAGACCAAAGGAACTTAACGTACACCATAAGGGAACATCTCCCTGAGGCAACTTGGTGTTAATTTTTTTTCTCATTAACACTCCAGTTAATAAGTTTCCCTTGCGTGCCGTTGTTCAAATAATTTGTTTAACACATCCACATCCTTAACCACAAATTTTCCACTCCGGCTCATACGGGATTTGCGTATTCCAGCACCAGGCCAATGCGACTAGTATTAGCTAGCGGCGAATATTCGAACACAAAACATGTTCTTCTTACAGCAGCTCTGTGATTTCCTGCTCAGCTTAGCTTCAGCTGCCCTGAATTGCAACGTGTAAAAAAAAAAGTGATGTTGGAGAAATACAAATAGTGTGGTGAGGTGGGTGAGACGGAGTTAAAATTAAACACGAAACTCTGTCATTACAGGTCAAGGGAGAGCGACGGCAGAGCCGAAGCCAACGGCCCAGCCTAGTTCTGCTGCATGTTTGCGGTGCTGAGACTGACCCATGCTGAGCTTGTGGTCAAGCCTGCTGGGACATCAGTCTGGCTTCGGCTCAGATGGGCTTTTGAGAAAACACAGACTCAAATGACTTAAGTCAGAGTAATTTCAGAGTTGGGGATGTTTATGAAAAATCAAAAAATCTGACATGATGTACTGCGGTAATCCTCACCAAAAGCCAAAGAAGGATCGGAAGATGAAGATTTGAAAAATCGAGGGCAAAGAAGTTGTTTTCGTTTAATAGCCGTCTCGTGCTCTCCGGTGCAAAAAGGTGCAATGTGGTTATTAAGACGGCTACATCTTCTTGAACACCCGCTGCTACCCTCATGTTTTAATTTATGGACAACAATAATTACCAGCAGGCTTGATTAATTATGTCTAAACAATATGCTCCTCGCACACATGCCACAAGGGCTAATTATCCTAACAAACAGGATGGGCTGGGACAATTGGAGGTTATCAGCAGTAGTCATAACCGTATGAACGGAGCAGCTGAAAATCTCAACGGCTTTAAATGTCATAGGCGTACTAAAAACACCAGCTTCCCCTGCCACAATGCGTGCCTGTTCATTCCTAAGCCCCTCCTCTCTTTTACCTTCCTCTGGCCCAAATAAAGTCATATACATTCTGTTATATGACGCCATGGAATGAGTTATGAGCGCCTGTCAAAAGGGCCTGAGATTCCTGCCATTTTTCCGTCCCCTCCTGGTTTCCCTGCTCTTTCAACTCCACTGCAGGGGTGGACGCTTCATTCATGTCACATGGCGCTCGCATAATGGCACAAAAATCAAATGCCAAAAAAATCTATTCAGATGCCAAGGTCAGTAGTATGCATTAGTTTTCTTCTAAAGCCTCTATATTGCTCTGACTGCAAGCCTTTTTAGATAACTCATCTTGTAAAAAGCTATTACTGCTCTGACACAGATTTGATAGCTTTGTTGAATCTTAACCACTTCTTGGTGTCTTGGGATCTAATTAAAAAGACAATTACCGTGCTCAACATTAAAATGCTGTGACGATCTGGATACACCTGTGATAGCTGAGATGCCTAACATCTCTTATTTGCAATCACAGGATCTGATCTACAATATACAAGAGTACATGGGCCTACTTCTGATAATCCATTATTAAATAAAATAATAAAAAATACAATGTTTATATTTCTTACTGTAATGCACTTTGAAATGCCATTTAACTAATTTGTTTTATGACAAAGCCTTTACTGTCACTTTTGATCAATTAAATCATCATTGCGGAATAAAAATATGAAAAATATAAAAATATTACTGAGTACAAACCTAAAAAATTATTAAAAAATAAATTATATATTGATATATATTAAATATAGAATATATTACATCTATATATTTATATTAGTATAGTGGATATATATATATATATATACACACACTTACATTGTCAGTGAAATGCAATTTGAACTATTATTTTTTAATTATAAAATATATACGTGTGTACCTTCTTACATAAAGTAATACATAAAATGAAATTAAAAATAATAAATGGGTATATATTTACTGAAATACTGAAATTGCATTGTCAATGAAATGTAATTTGAACTATCAATTTCTATCAAAACGATAGATAGATAGATAGATAGATAGATACATAGATAGATAGATACATACATACATAGATAGATAGATAGATAGATAGATAGATAGATGATAGATGGATGGATGGATAGATCCTTTTGCCGATGATCCATTCTTACATAAAATAATAAATAATAAAGTAAAAATAATAATAAAAAAATAATATGCATTTATATTTCTTACTGTAATGCACTTTTAAAATGCAATTTTAACAATTTTAATAACAGTCATTAGTCACTTTTGATCAATTAAATCCATCCTTTCTGATTAAAAATATGAATTTCTTAAATAAAAAAACCTGAGACTACAAAAATAAAATAAAAAATAAATTATATATGTGTGTGTGTGTGTGTGTTTGCTTACATAAAGTGATACATAAAACATAAGGAAAAATAATACATGTATATATTTCTTACTGAAATACACTTGCATTGTCAATTAAGTGTAATTTTAGCTATCATTTTTTAAAATGATAGATATAGAAATAATGAAAAGTAATAAAATAGTATGCAGATTTCTTACTAAATCAATTTTAGTTTACTTCTTACTCAATGCAATTTTAACAGTCAATAATTAATTAATATCCTATGATTTATTTCGTTCAATTTTTAAACATAAATGTAGTCTATATTAAGCGACATACTTATTTTGTTTACACTGACAGTTTACATTCATGATGTATTTTTTTAATGTTACTTAGTATATTTAAAATGTTATAAAATACTACTTAATTTTAATTTAAAACGAATTATTTCTGTATTTATGCATTACGATTTTTTATATTTAAATATTATTTATTTAAAGTTTTAAATAACCGTATACATATCATGTCCCTGCCGTTTAAATGTAACTAGTATTTACCAGTTACTACATTTGCACGTTTGTTCTACTGTTCTCGCTTGTTTACCGTTATACCGTGCGTAAAGGTCGGATTAAGTGCGTTACCTGTTATTACCGCGTTGGTCCCTAGTTATGGCTGCATCCTCATCCTCATCATCGTCCCCTGCCGATACTGAACGCTTCCTTCTGTTCTGTCTCTGTCAAACGGCCCGCTTGTTTTCACTAGCACAATATTACGTGATGCAATAACACTCTTGCCACATAGTCCACCCCTGAACCGGACCGTAGACACTGGCTGTCTTCAAACCCCCGTGTCTCTCTCTTCACCTCCTCCTCCTCGCCTCTGAAGCGCGTGTGTCTTCTCGCTTTACCAGCTCTACAACCTGATTGAGTTACAGAGCGACTCGCGCAAGCATACGCACCGGGAGCGCGCGTAATCTCACACCTCCTCCCGCGTGCCCTCCCTCTCTTTAATGATACAGAAGGAGATTTGGGCAAATATTAATATTCCATTTCGGGCTACAATTATCCCGAGGCTGGTTTGTTTGAGTTATAGGCTTCCAGACAGTAATAGCTCATCGTAAGAGGCGTTGCTCCGCTATAATAATGTGGGTTTCTTACCTTAATTGCGCGTCAGATCATGTGGATGAATGAGGAGATGAGACTGCCGCCTGTATATATAGTCATTAAGCACACTGAAACGCCAGCAGCCACCACGTTAATATTTTAGCGAGCTGGTGGATGGGAGCTGTCGCTGCCTTGTGTATGAAATATGACAAGGAAACAATGGTCGCAGTGCCCTTGGGGTGGATTGCGCTCCGCCGCAAAAATTGAACTTCCCCGAGAATAGCGTGTTATTGATTATCACAAAAACATGAAATCATTAGCGGTGCAATTTATCGAAACAATGCGATGCAGAGGTTATATTCTGTATGACAGTACCTCACCCTGAACTTCAGCAGACGCTCAATGGTGCACTCCGCAAATCCCGTTCAATCGCACCCAAATCACAGCGTTCAGATGCGCATCCTTCTGTCCCTACTTCTACACGTGAATATACATCTGATGCGTGTAGATTGCATCCGTTAACGCATCAGTTTATGGGGCTACATTGTTCATTTTCTCGCATCCACAACATTCCAGTCGACCCCGCCCCCCGGCGCTCGTGATTGGCTCACAGACTCGGGGTGCCTTCGCACAAGCTATATTTAAAGTAAACAGGCGCACATCTGGCCGGCGGTACGCGTCACTGTCGCCGGAGGTTGCGAGCCGAAGCTGTGCGGTGAACCAGAAAAGACCTTGACGACTTGAAGGTTGACAAACTATTTATTCGAGTTTAGAAAGGAGTGATGATTATTGATTCGCTCCTATCAAGGATTCTTTCAGTAATTTTGCCCAATAAGTATTTGGAAAAAATGAAATGCTTTTCTCATTATCCCAAAGAGTCTGTCGCCAAATTTACAAAAAGTTTTTGAAAAGGCTTGATTTTGTAGAGGCCACCTGAACGCAATTACATTAAAAAAAATGTAATTTATTCCTGTAATCAAAGCAAAATTTTCAGCATCATTACTCTCGTCTCCAGTGTCACATGATCCTTCAGAAATTCTAAAATGCTGATTTGCTGTTCAAGAAACATTTATTATTATTATTATCAATATTTAAAACATTTTTTTCAGGATTCTTTGATGAATAGAAAGATCCAAAAATCAGCATTTATCAGAATAAAAAGTTTTTGTAACATTATAATTTGTTTTAATTGGGAAAGAAATGATAGAAATTAATACTTTTTTTTTTAGCAAGGGTGCTTTAAATTGATCAAAAGTGATGATAAAGAAATTTCTGTTTCAGATAAATGCTGTTCTTCTGAACTTTCTATTAATCAAAGAAACCTGAAAAAATTCTACTCAGCTGTTTTCAACATGATAATAATAATACATGTTTTTTTTTAAGCAAATCACAATATTAGAATGATTTCTGAAGGATCATGTGACTGGAGTAATGATGCTAAAAATTCAGCTATTAAATCACATGAATAAATTACATTTTAAAATATATTCAAATAGAAAACAGTTACTTTAAAGAGTAAAAATATTTCAATATTTTTGCTGTACTTTGGATCAAATAAATGCTTGGCTTCTTTAAAAATTAAACATTAAGAATCTTACTGTTAAAAAACTTTTGACGGTAGTGTTTACTGGTTATAAAATAGATATAAACGCACTTAATTCATTGGATTTATAAAATACCACTGATTACATTAAATCTCATAATGTCAAGGACTCAAACTGGAGTGCAGGGAGGCGTTGTTCCTATTCAGTAAAAAGAATCGGCTCATAAGATTCATTCACTGGGACACTGGACGAGCTGTAAATTCAGTCACTGAATACAAATGTTTCGTCTGCATCACCTAAAGAATTCAAGCTCCAGAATTGAATGGTTAACTGCATTTTAGGAACTGGTACTGAATAAGAACTGGCAGGTGCAAATAAGCGCGCTAAAATGTCATTATGTGCAAACATCTGTCAAACTACTGCCCTCTTGTGGTCAAACTAAGAGCTCACATCACTTTATGCATTCTGCAGGTAACATCATTAGTCCAGTAATGAAATAAACAGAAACGGTTTTAAAAATAATTACAGTTTATTAAAATCTTTGACATTATGTTAAAATACTGAGTCAATAACTTTACAGTCCACTGTTATCAAAGTCGAAAAATGGAAATTGTCTTTCAATAATCCTATGTATTTTTCCAGATTATTTATTGTATAATTAACTAATCTTTACTTCTGAGTCACCCTGAGGTAGATTTGATGATTGATCATTGGGCTTTTAGAGTGAGAAGGTACACTTTTTCCGTCACTGAATCCAGTCCCCATGATTCGAACTTTTCATCAAAGGCATCTACAGACTCTAGCAATTCAATGTCACATCCACCTCCTGAAATATGAGACATTGTCATGATTATTAGATGAAACCATTTAGAAATTTAAGCTCTATAATACATAACAAATGACAAAAACATCTAGGTACAACATAGGTGAGATGACAAGTCAGAACAGTGACCAAACACTCACCAAATAAATTTTTTACATCCTCTCCTGATACAAAGAATGGTGGACCTGTATGTCAAATGTGACAACAAGAAAAGATCAAATACTTACTACATTACTCACATATTCTTTATAATGACTAATGATAAATTATTCCATAACATTACCTTTATGCAGCTCAGGATTATATTCCAGTGTGTCCAGAAGATACCTGCAGTCATTGTTCATTAAGGACGTAAGGAGAGTAGAATACCTTGGAGATAAAGAGAATATGTATTTACATACAATCCCACTTAAATGAATAAATAAATAAAAAAACATAACATGTTTATTTAATACTTACTTTTGCCTGTCACATGGGTTTATAGCCACCAGCGCTCCTCTATCCCAAATTCCTCCGAACTTTCCTGCAACAGCACTATATATGGACAGGGTCCAAAAAGACAGAGAGGCATTTGAATGTGCTTTATGTGATATGTTTTATCATCTAAAATTAGAAAGTATAAAATGTACCTGGAGAACTTGTATAAATCACACTGATAGATGGAGATCTTTCCATCTGTACTCTGAGAACAAGGAAAATGCATTAGGTGAGTGGGCATGACACAAAAACATCACGCTCTCTACTTCCATTAAAGAAAGCTAAAGCACTGTGACCATCTTGCAGTGGGAGTGTATTACACTGAGGGGCATCCATCTGTAATAATCTAATCGGAGGAAGCCGCTAAGACACAGAAAATGCCATTATAACAATACAAGCGCATCTACCTTACGATTAACCACAGTTATTTTACCTGTCTGTTATTTTTATGCTTTTGCAAACTGGTATTTGTAATCATATTATTTTAATTACTTATTAGAATCATAAACACTGGTTTAAAGTGCTAAATTATTAGCACTATTATATTTACCTACACTGAAAACAAACAAAAAAAAAAAAAAACACAATTTGTTGAGTCAACTTAAAATAATTTCTTACGCTGCAGACTTAAAATTTTAAGTTCAGTCTACTCAAATAAGTTTAGTCAACTTGAAATTTTAAGTTGTACTAAGTGAAAACTATATTTGAGTTGACTAAACACAATTTGGTTTGTTAAAGAGTTACTCCATCCCAAAATGAAAATTTTGTCATTAATCACTTACCCCCCATGTCTTGGCAAACCTGTAATAGCCGATATTGTGGATGAAAACCGGGAGGTTTGTGACTGTCCCATTGTCTGGCAGGTAAATACCAAGTCACCATAGCTTCATTTTGGAGAGTGTCCGATGGACGCAAACTGCGTACATTGTTCTGTGTCAGCCACACCACACGGTTTACGCTTTGATTTGAACGAAAACAGCGTATCCGTGTGGTGCAGCTGACACAGACCAACATACGCAGTTTGCGTCCATCGGATATTCTCCAAAATGCCGCTATGGTGACGCAGATGAGACGAATTGTTGAATGAAGTTGTTATTTTTATTTTAGTTGCATACAAAAAATTCTGATTGAACCACTGATGGCAGATGATGGCAGAGTATTTTGACGATGCCTTTCATACTTTTCTGGGTGTTGACAGTGGTATTTACTTGGCAGTCAATGGGACAGTGACAAACCTCCTGGTTTTCATCCAAAATATCTTGATTTGTGTTCCGAAGATGAACAAAGCTTTTACGGGTTTGGAATGACATGGGAGTAAGTGATTAATGAAAAAAAAATCATTTTGGGGTGGAGTAACTCTTTAAACTTAAAAGCTGGGCTTGTTGCCCAGCTGCCTTAAAATTTTAAGTTGAATGAACTCAAATATCTAAGTTGTCACTTAGTACAACTTAACATTTCAAGTTCAACTTTTTTGAGTTGACTGAACTTAAAATTTTAAAGGCAGCCGGGTAACAAATTAAGTTGAATCAACAAATCGTTTTTTACAGTGTATAGCAGCTAATTAATCGGAAGTCTTACAAGTTCAAATGGCTTACTTCCAAGGGTACAAAAAAAGGTGTAATTTTTTAAGGCTAATTTTTACATTGTTTTTTTGCCCAGCAAGCAAAAAATTGGTTGTCAAATGCTAGAACTTCAGATACCTTGAAAACCTTTGCTCCAGGAATGGCTGGTACTGGTTCTTCATTAAAAGCAAGATTTTGCTCTTCAAAGAATTGTTTGATTCCTTTTTCGGAAAGTTCAACTCCAACAACTGTGTGACCCATATCAGCCAGCCTGAAATAAATTGTTTTGAACATTTTATGGAGTCACTAGGTTTTTTTTAACATTACTCATTAACACAGACTTTAGACCTCATACCATTTCATGTCTACAGCTTTTCCGCATAGCGGAAAGAAGAATCGAACCTCCTTTCGTCCACATATGACTTTGTTCAAGTTTTTTTCCAGCAAACTATCAAAAAGGTACAAATAAGACATTGAAACAATTAAAAGCAAGACATAAATCGATAACACTGTGTGGCTCCTTTACACAATTATAAATAATTCAAAAGGAACATTATCCATTCATAAGCATTGTGTCTACATCATGCAGTTTCAGTATATGACGTGTTTAAATGCATGATTAACTATAGCATTTTGCAACATCATTACTGTTATTGAACTGAATCAACAATGAGCTGACTTGAATAATGACACTTGTATTTTTGGAGCTGCTTTACAGTAGAATTTGAATATGTCTCTTATTTGATTAAGTGTGGATTACTGATTCTGTTATTTTACTGGTTCTTACTGTGAAACAATCTGTATTGTACTGTATGTGTGATTACTTGTGCACTTCCGGATTGTGAAAACCAATTTTTCCTTCCTGCCACCTGTTCTCCCACTCGGACAAAGCCATCACTCGGTTTGCCTGGACAGACATCTTTCTTCTCTTCTCTTCTCTTCTCTTCTCTTCTCTTCTCTTCTCTTCAGGGTAGCAGACAGTTGCTGTGTGCAAATAATAAAATGCAACTAAGCACATATGTAATTATACATAGTTAGGAGAGCAAAATAAAATAAGGAGAAAATGCTTTCCGTATCAGTTCTATTGTTGACGTCAAATGTCGTGCATCTAAACAAGCTACTGTGACCCATATTTATGTTATCAGTTTCATCTGTGAAGTTAAACAAGTTGCATGACGTGCACTTATCCTCAAAAAAGCCTAAACAAAACTATGCAAGATAAAGAAAATACCGTCAAGACTATTTGAAATAAATTACTTATACTACTGTTTTTACATTTTTTTTTTAAAATATTCATATTTAGTTAATGTCGTGTTAATAATGTTGCATACTGTTGGGTGTACACTTTCACATATACATTTGTGGGTGAGTGTGTTGTAAACTTTATTTATATTACTACTATATGCTAAATTAATTTTCCCAGCACACAATTCCTTACCTAAGCAGTTAGAAAAGCAAATTAAGTACTAAGCCTCTCAAACAAGTCTTCAAAAAGAAGTCAGGTTTTTTTTAGCACCTAATCAACTTGCATAATCACAATGACAATGCATATATTATGTGACCTTAGAATGGTCTCTCTGTTTATGCTAAAACTGCCAAAGTATCCTTACGTTTATCCTATATAACCGGACTATCACTGGCCAAAAGAGATAACTATTTATTTATTTATTTATGTAGTTCTGTTTTATTGTGTTATGTTGGTTTATTATTGTTTTGTTGTATAGCAGGGCTGCACTTGTTGTAGCAGCAGCGACGTGCTTTATAAGAAAACACTCAAACTCTAAACTCAATAAAAACAAATGTTAGACAAATAACTTTTAAGGCAGTGGCAGTGCACAATACAGTTAACCGGTCTTTAAAAAACACTGAGCGTATTCAGCCAAAATAAGTTAATCTACATTTAATACGAATCCGCAGCAGTCACTGTAAGATTGATAAGATTTCAGATTTGTTACCTCACTTTTCCAATTCAGTGACAACCCGAATAGCAGCTTCTCACATCAAAGTCCCTTTCTGGGTTTTTGCTCACATGCATTTTGGTTTCATAACCGGAAGAATTTGTGCGTGTTGGGCGTGGCTTCCCACAAACGTCACACGTTGTACTGGCGCTTCCTATCAGGGGAGAACAGCCTTCGGTTTCTGGATGTTGCTAGGACACGGTGGACGCTCCCAGTCGGAGTTTACAGTACTGGTACAGTCGGTAAATCTATTGAATGAGTTTTGCAAAATAGCTTACTGAAATGGTAGGAAATCATGCTGTTGTGCTCGAGACTGTTCTAGAAAACAATTGCAGTACTATGAATATGAATAGACCGTATGTGTTTTAGAACAAGCAGACGTTTGCACTAGTGATTTCCCAAAAACGGGCTGATTATTAGAAAACACTGGAAACAATTGAGACATTTCTCATTTCCTAGTCCAGTGGTCAAAATATCTTTGCAGACTCATTTGTTTATTATTATTATTATCTATGAATTAAAAAACAGTAACAATAGGTACACTTTCTGTACCTATTGTAAAAAAAAATTATATATATATATATATGTATGTATGTATGTATGTATGTATGTATTATAGTTAATAATTAGCATAATGTTATTATATTGTAATTGGTACAATGTTATTATAAAAACAGTATTATAACAAAATTTAAACAAATTGAAACAAAAATTAAATACAATAAAACAAAACCAAAAAATCTGTACAAAATATTTGTATTTAATATTTTAATTTTCATACATATCGGGGTGTTCTTTCACCAATGTGGTTTAGTTAGGACTTAACTGAACTTTCACATGAATTGTCTGTATGACAAGCTTGATCTCGACCATACAAAACCAAATAATTTATGTAAAATTATACATGATTAAAATTTAGTTGAGTAATCATGACAGACAAATCAAATAACTTTATATCATATATATACATATATATATATATATACATTATATATATATATTTTTTTTTTTGTAAATAATTAGTTCAGGTACCTTTAAAAAGAGCATAGCGATTATTATGTTCAAAAGAGAAAATAAGATCTTTCCCCGTAATAATTTCTTTGATAAGCAAAGATGACTTTTTTCTGGAGTTTGTAAGGTAAAAAAAATGAAAATTGACTGGTGCCATGTCTAATTAACTGGTATTTTATTATAATGTTCTTTAAAAGTCTGTCCCTAATTTTTTTGTAATAATTTTTTGCACAAGCAAAATCGGTAATTTAGGTTTGATTTGTTTGCAAGTTTGAAGCCAAAGCAAAAAATGAAAAAGAAGGGGTAAAAAACCAAATACGTCTGCATACCAAGAGCAGTTTAGAAAGCTTCTGTAGAACATTTTCTTACGCTAGTTCATATGGTTGGCAGACATCAGGAAATAATTATGGCTTAATAACTTCATTCTCCTGGCATGGTGGTCATTATGCAGGACTTTGATGTATTATTCTGAGCAATTGATTTACTCAGTTTCATTTTTCAAAGGAATACTGTGAGACCCGCTCAATTGCATGCCTTCAAGACCTCAATAAAATGCTAACAAAAGGAATGTGTCACAATTCAGGATGTTAAATGTAGGTCCGTCTACTTTGGTACATAATGAAAACAATATGAGCCATGAAAAATGGCCTTTTTCACATAACCAGGATGATTTAATATACATTTAATGTGTTGCAGTGGCAGCAATCCATTTACTACAGGAGAACGACAGGCTTCCTATTCCTGTTATCAATATCTGCTAAAGAATTTTTTTATTTATTTTTTGTTTTATTATGTATTTTGTTTTAATACTATTTGAGGATGGTTATTACATTTTCATACTCTTTACTCTTTATTTTTATTTGTGTTTACTGATTTATTCTTATATTTATTGTCTAATATATTAACTTCTTAATTATCCTTAAATTATCCTGAAAAGCATTTTAAGTTGCAGTTATATTAGTGCAGCTCTGTGATTCCAAATATGTTTTGCCAAAATATTTGCAGAAGCAAAGAGCTGGATGGGGTTCTTGCCAATCTCATGCTCTACTTTTCTTGCTAGTTGCTAGAAAAAAGCTCTGGAGGAAAGACCGAAGCCTCTCATGGGCTGAGTTTGAATTTGGAGCCGGCCATGAATTAAGCCATATGAAAAAGCATGAAATTATTAAAGGAGCAGTGCTCAATTACTCAAATGGCACAGTTAAGATGTGTATGTAACCTATTTAACAACCTAACACAGCTTTTAATCGTATTAATCTGTGAAGACTGCATTAACAGCATGTCATCCTTACCCTTCCCACTCTTTCAGAGGGCACACTAACAGGCAAGTGTGCTAAGGTGGGTCTGGCACAAAAGCAGCTTGCCCTCTGTCACTTTAGGCTGCTGCTGGGGATAGATCTGCCTCAACAGCACCATATGGCTTTTGACAGGTCAGAGCAGCTATTGATACCATACCTGCGAGATCAATTATGTGTGTTTCTGCTGCTTTAATGAACAATGTGATGGATGAGAGGATGTTTGAGGAAATAATAAGCCTGATTTATGTCTGTAGGATCAAGGTGTCATCCACTCGCCACGACATACAACGTCTATGAGGTTTGTGCAAGCTGTTTGACTAATGCCATATGTGATTCATGAAGTATGTAAAACTTAAAGGGATAGTTCACCCGACAAAATGAAAATTCTGTCATTAAATACTCAGTCTCATGTCGTTTCAAACCTGTAAGCCCTTCATTCATCTTCGGAACACAAATTAAGATACTTTTGATGAAATCTGAGAGCTTTCTGACCCTGCATAGACAGCAACCCAACTGACATGTTCAAGGCCCAGAAAGGTAGTAAGGACATTCTTAAAATAGTCCATGTGACACCAGTGGTTCAACCATAATGTTCTGAAGGTACGAGAATACATTTTGTGTGCAAAGAAAACAAAAATAATAACTTCATTCAACAATTTCTTCTCTTCCGTTGACTCACATTTATGAGAGTACCACTATGCACTAAGTCAAAAAAAACTCTTGGATTTTATCTTAAAGGAGATGTCCACTTCCAAAACAAAGATTCACATATAATGTACTCACCCCTTGTTATCCAAGATGTTCATGTCTTTCTTTCTTCAGTCATAAAGAAATTATGTTTTTTGAGGAAAACATTTGAGCATTTTTCTCCATATAATGGACTGCTATGGTGCCCCAATTTTGAACTTCCAAAATGCAGTTTAAATGTGGCTTCAAACGATCCCAAATGTGGTTGTAAATGATCCTGGCTGAGAAAGAAAGGTATTATCTATATTAAAATAGTGATCGGTTATTTTAATAAAAATAATACAATTTATATACTTTTTAATGCCAAACACTCGCCTTGTCTTACTCTGCCTGGACCTTTTTTTTCTGGTTCATGGCAGTTAGGGTATGTCGGAAAACCCCCATCTCATGTTCTCTGTCAACTTCAAAATCGTCCTATATCTGTGTTTTGCATTTTTGTTAAGGGTGTTTGATCTTCTTTGCATGTTCACTTTGCAAACACTGGGTCAGTAGTTCTGCAGCGATGTAGGATGATTTTGAAATGATTTTTGAAGTTGAGGGAGAAAATACGAGTTTTTCGACATACCCTAACTGTCTTGAGTCAGAATACACAGAGTTCATGGAGAGAAAGGCAAGACGAGCGTTTGATATTAAAAAGTATTTTAATTGTATTTTTTTTTAAATAAAAAGAATCGATCGTTTCGCTAGATAAGACCCTTCTTCCTCACCTGGGATTGTTTACAACCGCATTTGGAATGATTTGAAGCCGCATTAAATTGCATTTTGGAAGATCAAAATCGGGGCACCATAGCAGTCCATTATATGGAGAAAAATGCTGAAATATTTTCCTCAAAAAACATAATTTCTTTACGACTGAAGAAAGAAAGACATGAACATCTTGGATGACAAGGGGGCACATTATATGTGAATCTTTGTTTTGGAAGTGGACTTCTACTTTAATTTCTGTACTGAAGATGAATGAAGGTCTTGCGAGTTTAGAACGAGGGTGAGTAATTAATGACAGAATTTGAATATTAGTAGCCACCGCCTGCAGCCCCAAGAGTTTCATATATGATTCCTATGATGTTTTGAGACTAATTTATACTAAATTTACTAATTTGTGACCCTGGACCACAAAACCAGTCATAAGGGTCAATTTTTAAAAAATAAATTAGCTTTCCATTGATGTATGATTTGTTAGGATAGGACAATATTTGGCTGAGATACAAATTTTTGAGTTTTGGCATAAAAGCAAAATCAACAATTTTGACCCAAATAATGAATTTTTGGCTATTGTTACAAATATCAAGGATCAAATTTCCAAATACCAATACTAATGTAGAGGTTTTAGAAGTTCTGTCTTTCCTCTTTGGGATTTGTTGCTAGTAAAAAGATAAACCTCTGTGTGCAGAGTAAAGATTTATGCTTTTACTGGCCCGTCTTCCCTTTCCTACTTTCACTCTCTGTCTCCTGACCTTTAACCCAGGAAGTCAAACTGGTGCCCGGCCCTTAAAAAATCATAACCCAGCATTTCCGTCTGATGGCTGCTCTGCTGCCTACTCCACAAGAAGAGGCCTGTCACCTGTTTGGGAGCGTCAGATGTCTTAAAGTGCCCTCAACTTAACACTTTGATTTAAAGGCTGTGATTGAGCACAGCTAAAGTCACTTAGGTGGTATTTAATTATGCTATATTTGAATTATTTACAATTACTAAAAAGCATAGTATGTGTCTATTTATCTAAGTGTTTTAAATAATCTGATTATACTTTCTTTTGCCTTTAGCTTTGGAATTCTTGGAAAGCCTTTGAGCCAATTCGGTTTAATGAGTGAAGCTTTAGGAAAGCCTGTGTGAACAGCACATGATGACAAAACTACCTTTTGTCATTTGTGTGCTTTACAACATGCAAACGTCTCTCAACTATAATTTGTTGCCCTGGTTATTGTCCACTGTGCTTTGCATGAGGGTTGTTGACTAGAATATTTAATAATGATGCCACTAGGTGGCATTTTCAATATTGTTATTCAGTTCAGTCCTCATAAGAGTAAACACCTCCTAATGTGAATGGAAACGATTAATGGAAAAAAAAAATCATTGACTATTTTAAACTAATAAAGCTAAGTATGCAAATTTGCCTACATGGGTAAATAAAATGCATTACATTACTTTTTCTTTTGTATCAACTATTAGACAAATGGTGTAGTAATTTGTATTAGTATTGGATAGCTGTTGATGTATAAGTGTTTATTAAGGGCACAAAAGAGGCCCTTGGATTCTGGCAGAAGGGGCTTTAGCATCACCTTAATTGGCGGGGTAATCTAGGACGCCACGGCTAATAATCTAGGTCTGTAAAGCAAGAAGAGAGAGGGCTGCATGTGTTTGTGTGCAGAGGGGGGATAATTGGTTACCTTTGGCAACACTCAAGATCAGGAAGCAAGAGTCCAATTATCCCTAAGCAATTTACTGCTTCATAATTCCTTTCAAATGCATTGCAATATTACAAAAACAAGCAGATGCAATTTTGTTTCGTAGACTGTGGTTAGTAAATGAAGACCATGATCACTTAGAGAAGGCTAAGAAATGAAAACAGAATTATTTCTTCTCAACGA
This sequence comes from Labeo catla, assembly GCA_012976165.1. Classification (NCBI taxonomy): domain Eukaryota; kingdom Metazoa; phylum Chordata; class Actinopteri; order Cypriniformes; family Cyprinidae; genus Labeo; species Labeo catla. The sequence continues at coordinate 300,421 of VONZ01000765.1, forward strand.
TATTGATATGCTATGCAGCTGTCCATTAGGGGGAGACATTGCATTGAGAATTCCTTCAGTGAGTTCTAGCAGGTACATGCTCCTAATAGTGTTACCAATGAACAACTGCCAAATATACATCCCTAGAAAATACACTAAAAAGCATTTATTTTAAAATCCTTTAAAAATCTGGCATTGGAACAGATTCAAGGTTCAATGACTCACCTCGGACCAATGCAGTCCGTTTAAACCGGTTGGGAAACTGGTTTAACCTGTTAACTGATAAAATCCGACTCATCTATATGAAAAAATATTCCTATAGTACATTTCATATACAACGTAAGCTCAAAACTCTTTAACATAACTAAATGTTTAGGTAATTGGACTTTTACAAATAAATAACGTATTAAAATAACACAGTGTCATAAAAGCATTATGGTTTAGTACTTAAATCTGACATGCCTTAAAATATAAACATTTTAAAAAACAAAACTGAAGTTGTCGTCCCCTCTCTCTCTCGCTCTCTCGCTCTCCAGCCAAGCGCATATGGTCGCGCTATCTGTCAATCATTGCTCAAGCTTTCCCTCTGTTTGACCCGTATTTTCCTCTCAGTCCTGCGGGTGGCTCGACAGCGGAGCTCCACTTCAGACGTATGGCTGAGAGACATCACGTTAAATTTACCTTTGCGAGACGAGTGCAGGTTTAAACTTATGCTACCGTAGATTGAACGCGCAAGACTTTGCGAAATCTACCGAAAACGACATATTTTAGTGTACAAAAGTGCGGGGAGGAATAAGCAGACAAAAAAGCAACACGTATCCGGTGGGTTTTGAGTCCTGTGAGAGAGCGAGATTGGAGCGCGACCGAGAGAGAGAGAGGGAAGAGTTTCTCCAAAAGTGGAAACAGACACGGGGACGATATTTTCCGTTTTCACAAGCGAAGACTAAGGAATTATGAGGAACGTTTGGATGATATTAACCCTCGGCTTGACAGCCTTTCTTTCCGGGGAAAGGGTGAGTTTCAACCGAGAACAATAAGTGGTTTGCTGGGGGGTAACGTTAGTTGAGCGTAAACTCAAGCAGCCATCCGGCCACGTTAGAAAGTAACCAGTCAAACACTGTTTCACTGGACTGATTCATACTTTGCCATGTGTCAAATGATAATTAATGTTTTAGATATGTATTGCATCAGATCAACTATACGTTTCGTTAATCACGGCAGTGTTGTTTTACGTACAATATGAGTATTAATACACAAAATAGTGTGCGTATGTTTATTTTTGTATATTAACCGCTGGAATATAGTGAAGAAAACATTAAACAAGGCATTAATGAACGTTTGGAATATTGTACAAATACATGGTGTTGTCTAGGGTTTTACAGTGCAGATGTGTTGACTGAAATACTCACGTTTGATGTGTTTCTGACATTGGAAAATGTGGAATGAAGCTTGATAGGTTTTCAAAGTATTTCCTTCTTATATTGTGAAATCTATGGCAGAGAAAAGGTATAGTGTTGTCTCATCCTCACCAGAGCCACAGAGGCTTATAAAACTACTATAAATTCGGCCATAAAACCACTAACTTGCTTGTGGAGACATTTCAGGACAGGTACAAATGAAGCAGGAAGATAGAAACAACTTGCTGTTTAGTCATTCTGTATCAAAACAACCAAATTTCAGAAACTTTACTGCCTCATATTTTTTGATAATATTTTTCCTGAAGAAAGATAGACATGTACAGTGATAAAAGCCAAAATATTACATGTCATGGATGAATATTTACTAAGAAATCCACTATTTTGTAGAGCGTGGTCAAAATGGAATTTTTCACCTGAAATTCAGAGCCAAATTACTGGTGGTTAAAATGACTAAAGAAAGATGGAAGCATCATAATGTTATTTTTACACAGAGAATGATAGGTCTGTTAGTAAAATATGTTTACTTTAGCAATCTTTGTTGCATTAGGTGCCAATGGTGACCATTCAAAAATGGGGAAACAGCACCTTTTAAGTTTTTCTCCAATGTTTGCATTCCTGTAACTGAAGAAGTATTTAAGATTTCTTAATGTCCTTTTAGATATTGAGTCTCAACAAACTTTCCTTTTGGCATCTTCATTTTTAAGGCCCCACATGGTTCGCTTCCAGAGATATTGAAATTTCACTATGCCTCGGGGGGTAAATTGTTAAATTGTACACAATTTCAGTGTGCAATTAAACGATTTACCCCTAAAACCATTTTTTTTTTCAATTTAGATTAAGTTTCATAAATGTGAATGACTGCAGTGGGAACTACCAGCAGTATTTGTAAAACTGCATTGTCTTCTCGAACAAATGTTGGCGAGCTGAACTTTAAAATTGGACCACAAGCCTATGCTTTCAGACCAACAGCATCCATTTTGTTTGTAACACTGTCAAAATGTGTCCAACTTCTCCATAAACCCTCTGCTTAAAATGACCAGGTGTCTCTTAGAGCAGCTTAGCATGCAGAAGCTGTAAATCAGACACTAACTCTCTCTTGGTCACACTTGGCTTGGTTTGTTGGAATGTGAACACATGCGCTCGTTGATTGTTTTGCATAGGCTTTCTCTTAAAAGCCACTGTTACTCCAAGACAGGAATGGAAAATTTGTGTTCTGGAGCATTGAAAGTGTAATTCATTAACCTTTCGTGGGCAACCTGCCTGTTTTATTATACAGTTAATTGGCAATGGATTTGATGAACGTGCATCCTGAATAAGCCAGTTGCTAGTAATTTTTTGTTGCAATGCCAAGGGATTGGCACCCGTGCTTTGTAATTCCATGGTTGACTGGCATGCTGGTGTGTACTGTCTCCTCCCATTGATTAGGACCTCACTCACTCACTTTGGCCTAGAGGCGTGAAGGCAGCATCAATCTCAATGAGGTCCAGCATAGCATATAGATTTTCTATACCAGCATCTTGTACACAGAGCAATTAAAGTTATCTCGTTCGAAACCTCCAGGATGATCCATGTGTTGCCAACAGTACCCTTCGCCAGTAAACAAAAAGAAATGGTTTGTCTGCGAATATGTCCTGAGAATGTTTTTATTTAGTCTCTTTTTGTGCCTCTTTGACCTCTGCTTTCTCTGAAATTGCATGCTACGGACCTGTCACAGTTTGGTGTGTTGTCTGTGGCCAGATGTTTGACCGTGTAATTTGCATGATGTTTTGGTGGGAAGTGTGAACATTGCCTTCGAAATGGAGATGTTTTGCAAGGTCACTGCATGCTTGTTTCCTAAGACCTCAAGGATGTTTTCACACAAAAAAGTGTTTTTAGCATTTAGAAGGAAATTAGTGTCAGAATAAAAAAAGACGCCACAATAGTTTTTAAATACAAATTGTGGTTAATAGAGACAGTTTTTCAGAGATGTGATGCTTTGGTAAGTAGCTAAATGTTTGCCAGCACTGTTTTTAACATTTTGTATAGTTTTGTCATTACACTGTTAAAAATCAAGGGTCTAAAAAGTGCAAGTGATGCCGTAGAAGAACCATTTTTGGTTCCACAAAGAACCTTTCAGAGAAAAGTTCTTAAAAGAACAAATTTGAAAATGGAATGGTTCTGTGGATTTTAAAACTCTTCGTGATCATAGATGTCCATAAGGAACCTAGAATGTATTTTTTTACACTCTGTCCGGATGCTTACGCAATTAAATGAATGCACAGAGCGATCAGAGCGAGAGACAGTAGCACTCTGACCGCGTTTTAACCCCTCACTTTTGCCAGTCTCTCACCTGAGGCTGTTTTTCTCTCCCTGATTAGCAAGGCGGATGGTCACACATCCGCAATAATCCTGCGTACTAAAAAATGTATTGAGTCTGCGAGATAAGGGCCCAGAAGTGCTCCCCGTTTACGTCGTCCTGTAAATATTAATGGTTTAGGATGGAATATTGAGTTATGAAATAATAATAGCGTAACATGTTACAGCATTTAGCAGATCCATGCTGCGGTTTTCGGGTTTTGATGGGCAGCGATGACTTTGTGTTAATGAAAACACATCCACAAATCCGTCAGGAGCTTGTCAGCACCTTTAAACGGTGAGGAAATGAGATTTCTAGATGGCTTTTATCTATTCTTTTAACACCTTGCTGAATGAATTCAGTTCAGAGTTGGAATCTCGTAATTAGAAAAGCTTCAATATTCCATCACAGGTTATTTGGTTAATGGTTATTTTAAATTGTAAAGATATTTCACAATGTTTTAACTGTGTTTTTGATCAAATAAATGCAGCCTTGGCATAAAGATTTAAAAAAATGTTCCTCTCCAGCATGCATTTAAAGTGGACACGTGGGAGAAAATCTCGCATCCCACCTCTGTTCCCTCGGGGGCTCTTTTTGATTGACTCTAACTGTTCCACATTGCATAATCCTTAATGGTCTCAGCAGGCACTGGGCCGCTAGGCCTGTAAAGGAATCCCAGAGTGCTCTTGTTTTGTCATCAGCCATGCAACCTCAGCCCAGCCGACTTCTCTCCCTGCAGCTAAGCTCGTCATTATTATTACCCTGTCTTCGGTTACTCCAAAGAACAGTGGCATTATTCTTTATCTTCTTTCCCAGCAGATGGAAAGAATGAAGAGGCAGAGTAGGGGAGGGAAAAAAAGCAGATATGCCTCGCTATGCTCTGATGGCACATGCCTTGTGCTTGTTTATGTCGGCACCACAAACATCTGCAACACGTATGTGCGTTCGCTTCAAAGCGCCTCTGTTCAGGTTTTCTTTTTTTTTCCCCTGAGAGTTGGAAGCAGTTCTTTCACAGGGATAAAGTCATGCATACCAGTGGGAATTGCCAAACAACGCAAGCCGAGTCGAGCTCGGAAGCGGTGGGAGCAGTGGCAGACCGACACGCTCTATACAGAGCGAGTACTGAAAGTGCTGCTGCCAAAGCACTGCTTTGGCCAGCTTACTGTAGACAGTAAGGAGCCTCAAGGGTGCAAAGCCGTGACCCAGAGCCCCCCAAATGTGAACACATGGGCTTGTGGAAGAAAAAAAGAAACCCTCAACACGCTCCACCATTTAAAACACGCTCCTTTTGCGCCCACTCTTTTTTTGCTCTTTATTAGCTTAGCAAATGGAAAGTTCCTTTGGAGGATTGTGGTTTAAGAACGGCGGTTGAAATGGAGGGGGCTCTGCTTTCACACTATAGCTTTTGGGGCAGGCCAGAGTCTGTTTGACGTCATAGTTTGCTTGGTGTGAAAGTGGTTTTCTAAATGTTGATCACATCAGTTAACCACACTGAATAGACTGATAAAAGATAGACTGAGGTCTGTTTGAACTCTTGCATACACTGCATGTTCAGCAAAGATGCATTAAATTGATCAAAATTATGGTAAGGATGTTTAAAATGTTACAAAAGATTTCATATCAAATGCATGCTGTACATTTCAGCTTTGTTAATCAAAGCAACACAGCTGTTTTCAACATTGATAATTGAGCATCAAATCAGCATATTAGCTTATTTCTGAAGGAACATGTGACACTGAAGACTGGAGAAATGATGCGAAAAATTCAGCTTTGCCTTCACAGGAATAAATTACAGTTTAAAATATATTAAAATAGATAATGGTTATTATTATTGTAAATTGTAATAATATTTCACAACATAACTGTTTTTACTGTATTATTACTCAAATGCAAAAAAACAATCCAGAATTTTTGAACAGCGGTGTAACCATAATTTCCTATTATTAATAAAACAGTGAGGCTGGCCTTTTTTGTCAGAAGTTGTTACCTAGTTAAAGCTGCCACTTGTACTCACTGTACTGTTTGGTTGAGACCCAAAAGCACATTGTAAAAAGACAGCCTGGGATACCAAAATCTAGTGATTTGCTGTGCCTGAAGGGAACGTGTGAGATCCTGTGTTTCATAGGCCTTGTCGCTCTTCGCTGTTTGAAAGCGTCGTTTATAATGGAAAAAGCTTTTGGAAAGTTAAGTGAGGAGACGTCTAACTGTGCGGGCTGATGAGCGTAGAAGCCATCTTGTGCAGTGTAAATGTAAGAACAGTGTGAGACACCATCTGTGTGCTGCAGTGTGCGTTTCTTATAGTTGGATATTATACAAGTCTGTAATTCATCCGATTCTGCAAAAAATAAACAACTTGCATCATCAGAGCCAAAGTTGTTTCGGATCAGTTGTGATTTTTCTTTTTATTAATTAGTAATAATTAGTTAATTAGTATATTTTCTCGAAATGTCTGTCGCAGAATTGTGTACGTTCATTTGTTTTTATCCTTTTGTAGTTGTACAGCAGTGTTTTTTATGTAGTACTATTAATATTATTAATTATTTATTAATTTATTAACATTTCAAAGGCCACTCCTCTAAATGTAGTGATTTTTATATACACATATGTATCTTTCTCTGTACATATTTATATACACTACCAGTTTAATGATTTTAAAGAAGTCTTTTATGCTCAGCATTTATTTGATAGTTGAAGTAAAGCAAAACAATAAAATTTTAAAATATTTTTACTATTTAAAATAACTGCTTGTTATTTGAATACATTTTAAAATATAATTTATTCCTGTGATTTCAAAGCTGATTTTTTTAGCATCATTACTCCAGTGAGATGATCCTTCAGAAAGCATTGTAATATTCGATTGCTGTTAAAAAAAACATTTATTATTATTATGTTGAAAACAGCTGAGTTGATTTTTTTAGGGGAACAGCATTTATCTGAAATAGAAATCTTTTATAACATTATAAATGTCTTTATCATCACTTGTGATTTAAAACATCCTTGCTAAATAATAATAATAATAAAAAAATCTCAAAGCTTTCAAATGTTAAAGTGTATAATGCTACAAAATCTTTTTATTTCAAGTAAATGCTGATCTTTGGATCCTTCTATTCATCGAAGAATCCTAAAAAAAATGTACTCAACTGTTTTAAATATTGATAATAATAATAATGTTTTTTGAACAGCAAATCAGTATATTAGAATGATTTCGGAAGGATCATGTGACTGAAGACTTGGGTAATGATGCTGAAAATTTAGCTTTGATCACAGGAATAAATTACAATATATTCAAATCTATCAATCTATCTGTATAATATTTGCTATTTGCCATTTATTTTTTGTTTATGTCTCTTGTTTCAAAGTCATATGATGACTTTCAGCTGTTTGGTAAAGGAACTTGATAAAGTATAGATATTTAGACATGCTGTTAACTGTTTTGATGAACTTGTTAACCACCGATGCCTGTGAAGAAAAGATTGCTAGATTGCTTCTACATGTAAGCACTCTTTGACATCTATGAATGCGCCTAATTAAATTACACAAATCATTTTTCAGTGTAACTTCAGTTAATTAACCATAGGTTGAGACTGATATTTTCACAGCATGTTTTCAAGAGTTTCTTTAATTTCCACATGCCACTCTGACAATATGACAAGTGGTTGTTATGGGAACCGTTTAGAAACCCTGCCTCTTAAAAGCTGCACTTTGAAAGCCGAGTGTTTTATACTTGTTTTGTCTCAATTGCTTTGTGAATGTGGCCTTGCTTAAAACACATCAAAGCATCCAGGAAGATTTTTGAGGTGATGTTGGAGAGACTTGATAACTTGACTTTTCTTTGGTGGTTTCTGAACACTGAAATCTAGCCCCCTCCAGCTGTTCTGAACCATCGATTGCACCCACTGTTACTGGTGGCAGCCACCATATCCAATTTCTTTTAACTGTGTCCACCTAATCAGACCGCGAGTGGGTACATTGCTTAGAAAACGACTGCGGCAGTGAGACGAGCGGCCCAAGAGGAGATTTTGTTGATCTTTAATCATTGTGGTTCAGAAAGCATACTGACCCTTCGGGAGTTTTGATGTGCTCGGATGCATTAATTCGACAGCCCCACACGCCGCCATTAATCTGGCCTAATGCACTCTGTTAACACCCATTTGTGTGCTGTAAACTGCACTCTGATCTCCTTTCTCATCCACTAGCATTCCGTCACACTGTTTAAATGAGAAAAGGGTGAACTCAGAAGAGCCTGTCCAAATGAGCACGCTGTCATTGTTCGCACAAATGAAATTGACACGCTCAGCACTGAGCCGACCGTCGAGGATCACCATTTCGTACAAAATAAAACTCTGGAAAACTCTGTTTTTCTGCCATAACGTTAGCGTTCAGCATTTAGGTCAATAATGTAATGTTAATTATTTGGTTTGCATCTATTTATTCAAAAATACATTAAAAATGCTGTGCTTTCTAATTTGTGATTTTTTTTTTTTTTTTTTTTTTTGGGACATGAAGTAAAATATTATCCAACTCAGGATGACTAAACTCTCTTTTCAAATGAGATAATTATAGAATTATAGAATTAATTCAGGATGAAACATGTAACGTGGTGTAACTTTCCCAAAACTTATTGTAACTTGTAAAAATATTTTTAACTTGCAGAATCTGTAAAAATGTGAGTGATTTTAACAAATTAAGAGAAATCATATCAGTGCATGTTATTTTTTATTTAGTACTGTCCTAAGTAAGATATTTTTCATAAAAGATGCTTACATATAGTGCATATGACAAAAAATAGCTGAAATTATTAAATTACCACCTTCAAAAGTTTGTGAACCCTTGGTTCTTAATACTGTGTGTGGTTACCTGGATGATCTACGACTATTTTTTTGGTTTGTTTTTTTTTTGTGATGATTTTTCATGACTCCCTTGTTTGTTCTAAACAGTTAAACTGAACACTGGTCTTCAGAAAAAACCTCCGGGTCAAACACTATTAAAAAAGGTTCAAACATTCTCTGATGTTTCAGAAGGAAACGTGTTGCATTAAGAAACGGAGGGTGAAAACTTTTGAACAAGAAGAAGATGTCCAAATTTTTCATATTTTGTTGAAATATCATTTTATTTTTTTCAGTTAGTGCTGCCCTCCGGAAGCAGCAGAAGGTACTTGCATGTTCCCTGGAAGACAAATTAAGTACAATTTACCTTGATCTTCAAATTCAAAAAGTTTCTTAATGCATCATGTTTCCTTCTAGAGCATCAATTATTATCATAATAATTTTTTAAAATAAAACTTAATATGTGTACGCTTCCATGTATTCAGAGTATATGAAATTACATTTTAGAATGTTTTTTTAGAAAATGGTGCAGAGTTTCTTCAAAACCATGTGAGACCAACATGAATACAAAGAGTATGTTTCTAGTACCTTGGCGCATGTGTTTTAAACTAGATTCTTTCCCTTATTTTCTTTATTCTGGACTCTTAATTTGCTATTGACCCATCCATCATATTCATAACTTGCATGTGTCCTTTTTTATTGCATATTGGTCCCGTAGGACATTAAACATTGCTTTTTGGCAATGTGTACTTCCTTTTGTTGTCTTCTGCATCTGTTCCTGCTTTGTATCACCTTTGTCAAACTCCCCCAGCCAATATTTGCTTTGTTTTCTTTTTTTCACGCTGCACTGACAGTACAAATCAGACACATTCAATACAGAGATCACAAACATATTTCTGTGTAATCATGGCCCCTTTCATGGAAAAACTGAGCAAATCCGAGCCTAGCTTGTATTACGGGGCATAATTAACTAAGTGTTGACTCTCCGTTCTGTACACACTAATAAACCAAAGCAGAAGCGTCATGCGGTGGTTCCTCTTTGGTGTGGCTTGGGTCGCCACTAGACCAGTGCTAATTCGACACAGTCCTTTCTGTTACCACTTAGCCTGACAAACATCTAGCATTAACCATCAATTGCATCTTTAAAGTATTTCAGTGTTTCAATACGGCAACCAAAATGAGTCTTATCAGCAAACATTAGATCAGACTGGCTCTTGGTTAGTCACATGGGGTTTTCAGTGCTTCTGGGACTGGAAAAAGGCGACTCGTTTAAACCACACACATTCCTTTTGAGTTACAGCAGAGAGTAAAACGAGCAGGGCAGAACAGCGTGTGAGGTTTGGCAGAGATTTGCAATGTGTTTTTTGTGGTGCAGTTTGTCAACAGTCTCACATGTTGGACCGTGGAGCGGGTTCCTCTCTGTCCTGATAAACTCTGCAGCGTCTGTGGTCTGTTGGGAAGAACCATCTCTTCCTCTTATTGCTCATCTGCACTCTTCATGAAAGATTTAAAGCTCAGACAAGCTCTGGTACAGGACCTATTTCTGTTTGCCAAAACTGAATTATTTACATAGAATAAAATATAAATTTGAATTTGGCCGTATGCTTTAAGAATCCTCTTAAGACCGTTTCTGTTGTCAGGGAGACTAGATCTATGTAGAAAGGAAACAGTTCATTTTCTATATGACAAAATTATAGGACACACAAGTAGAAAAAAAGTCAGGAAAGCAAGAAAACCTTTTAAATAATTCCTGCTGATTGCGATTAATAGCCACTTTCACACATGAAGCGCATTAAATTGTCGGATGGGAAATGTTCCACATCTGTTGTTCACAAATGTAGCTCTTTCGTTTCGGTCTGCAGCTGATTTAACAGTATTTTTCACACATGACCACTAGAAAATGTTGCTGTATCAGATAATAACCGTATTGGTTATTGGCTGATATTAGAGTTTCTTTGTTTTTATTTAAGAGTATTGGGTGAATAAATATTGATTACCTTTGCCGTCATCTAAAGCTAACTTAAATTTAAAGAGATAGTTCACCCAGAAATGAAAATTACCCCATGATTTACTCAGCCTTAAGCCATTCTAGGTGTTTATGACTTTCTTCTTTGAGACAAATACCATTGGAGTTATATTAAAAATGTCCTGGCTCTTCCAAGCTTTATAATGGCAGTGAATGGCTGTTGATGTTTTGGAAGTCCAATAATGTGAATTAGGGATGCTTATTTTAACCGGTTAACCGTTAACCGACAGAAAGAATTTTGACCGATTAATACAATCAGTTAAACGGTTTAAAAGGTCTTTTTTTTCAGTAATTCAGTAATCAAAATATTTCAAAACGTTTTCTGGATGGTTAAAATAAAATGAAATTGCATTTTTGAGAGAAAAAAGATAAATCGCGTAGGCCTATAACGTTAAGTCGCATTTTATTATTACATTCAGAAAGACCTGGTGTCGACGCGAAATATTTACAATACACTATAAACATAGGCTAGGCTATTTTAGTTCCCCTCACTCCACAAAAAATCCTTTCAATTTAACAGTATTTAGAAAAGAACAAGAATGAAAAATATAAGAAGCTAGGCGACAAGCCAAAATGAAACCATTTAGGCTAAAGCGAAACTGAAACTTAACATTGGGTCTCTCATACGGCACAAATCCAAATGTCTCCGTATTCAAGATGTATTCGAATGCTAAAATATTATTTATTATGTAAACCTGGTTTTGTACTTCTCGCATTACAATATCCACATAAAAAAATGTTTGGCATAATATCACGGCAGTACGTTGATAACGATTAAGCAGTGTGATTTTTTTTTCCCATATGTTTGGCTGATTGTGTGTGCGCGTGCGGCGCCGGCGCAATCACTTGATTTTTTCCTTCTAACAGGGGAAACGACTCTTTACAGATAATCGAAACTGTAAACGGTTTGCTGTTTGTAAAATAAAGAAAAATAGGATGCCGCTTTCAGCCGTCTTCCTTTCGTGCAGTACAAAAATGAACCAAAACTCTGCATACTAGCTACTTGTTGCACTTTTTTTGTTTGTTTGTTTTATTAAGTAAAAATATTATATTTTATAGGCCTATTCATTCATTATATATATATATAGCCTAGCTTTATGATGTTTTTCTCCATTCGCAGAAGCGCTGCAGGTGATGCGACGTGTCCATGTGAATCCTCATGTTCTGTTGTTTGCTGCTTTTTGCGTATGTAAAATTAATCCCGGAAAACAAATGTTGGCATTTTAACGGGTCACAGACACTTATCCTTTCTGAAATAATTAAATTCTAATTTAAAATAATCTTGTCGGTTAACGGTTAATAATCGGTGAACAACCGTCGGCTGTCGGTTAGGAAAAATAACCGAAATGAACATCCCTAATGTGAATCCAACCAACTTACAAAGTGCTCCACATGGCTCCAGGGGTTAACAAAGACCTTCTAAAATGAATCGATGCGTTTGTGTAAGAAAAATGTCCATATTTAAAACGTTATAAACCATAGCTTACACTAACTGTCGCATGTAGGATGTAAAAAAGATTCACGAATTAGAAGTACAAAAGATGATTTGTAAAGTAAAATGTCAGGATTTCGATATAAGCCAAAAGAAGGTTTTCCTTTATTTGAAACAAAAGTTGGTTCTTGGTAGACTGGCATTTTTTCACCACAGCTTACACTACACCTACGTCCTACGTCATCCACTGGAACACCAGTCTATTGTGAATGTGTATACGACAGTTAGCGGAAGCTAGATATTACAGTTTATTAAGGTTTATATGTTTGGATGTTTTTCTTAAATGTGTTGCTTCATTTCAGAAGGCCTTTATTAACCCACAGAGCCGTGTGGAGCTCTTTTATGCCAAATTGATGAACTTTTTTGGCCTTCAAAATCTCAACACCCATTCACTGTCATTTTAAAGACATTTTTTTATGTAATACAATTATGTTCATCTAAAGGATGAACATAAGTCATATACAGCTAATATGGTTTTAGGGTGAGTAAATTGATTTTGGTGTTTAATTTTTTTTATATTTAGACAAAGTATTGTGAATTGATTCTAAAGCCCTTTTCTGATGAGACTATTTTTACAGGGGATCATTTGGGGCTGGGAAAATAAATGCATCGCGAATTGAGAAATGTTTCAGCATTGATTCTAAAGCTCAGAATGTTTTTATTATCATGTCTTGTGCACATCAAGAGTTTTTAAGCTCATTAAAATTGTTTCTATTAAACAAGCACTTAAATAGAAAAATGCAGCTGCTTCAGGTATTTACTGCATAACTTCATAATACCGATCTAATCATCTGTCAAAATTAGGTTATTGTTACATAAGTGTAAGTGTCAGGACAAAAATTCAAATCGTAGAGAAAATATTGTCTTTCTGCTCTAGTTCTAAACAAAGCCATCTTGTGCCTGTCTGTTTTTTTTTTTTTAAATGCGTTTTTGACTGGCTCATTCATAAAAACAGCTTCTTTGTTTTTAAATGAGTCAACCATTTTGAACAAATCGATTGAATAAATGACTCAACGACGATGCTAGGTACTTGCGATTTTAGTCTCACATTTAAAAGTGTCATATTTCATATTTCTGTGTTTTAAATGTTATATTTAAAACATTAATCTCATAATATCATTCATTTGTAAGTGCAGTATAAATGTATGCAGGAGCTCCTTAAAAATATGTGCAGGCTGTAGTGCCCTGAATGTTTAATTATACTTGTTCTTTAAAAAAAAGCCACTAAGTCCCGGATGTCCACTCACCTTATAACCGCCCCTGCCCTCCTGGCAAAGAAATAATAATATTAAAAGAGCCAGACCACGTAAACTGTTAAGATTGGCTACTATACTAACCCGAATGACTGTAACTCTGTTGTACAAAACAGACCCTCCCACCTATGTAAATATGGAGATGTTAGTCCCGTCGCAGATGTTGGGTGATAAGAATTGAAACTAATGTAGTTTAGAAAACTAGTTCCGTCCAAATAGGGCTAATGACAGCAAAGGCTGTTTGGTTTGATATTGCATTGTCCTACATGTTTTTTGACTGTATGGTATTATGACCGGCTTTGATCATTTGTTTACTGAAAAGCTTGAATATAGGTTTGTTTGTCTGTGCTTTAGTATGTGGCCTGATTTGTCCGGTCAACCCTAGCAATCCAACTAAGCTCATACATGTGCCACTATAACCCTGCTGCCTTCGCAAAGCTCTAATCCGTAGTGCAACTTTGCCTGTGTGTGAAAGAGCAGCATGATGTTTCATCTACTGCATGCTTTGAGAAAATGACCCACGCTTTATAATCACACCAGAATCCACTGATAGACAGATGAAGCGAAACAACAGATGTTTTCGCTGAAGATGAAACCGAGGCCACTTCAAGTGAAGGTGTTGCTGTTCCTAGAACAGAAATTGTAGGTTGTAACAAGACCGTGTGCTCTAGTTTGTGGATTAGCCCCACATAATGGGATCAGAAATCACCACCTGCTGCTTCCTCCAGCGGCCTGCATCCCTCGTTCACTTTATTAATGCGTGCTATACCTTTTCTCTCCATCAAAACAACACACGCAGACCAGATGGATGTCTGCGCCACCAAAACATCACTTTACCCTGCAATCTAATATCCTGCTGTTCGACGTTCAATCTGGCTCTGTTGAAAAATAGGACAAAGAGACAACCCTTTCACCTTTCATTACTTTTAAAGTCTCGTTCTGTTTTTTCTCGTCACCAATTTTGGGATTTTTGAAAAGTTTTTTTTCCTGGCTGTTCCCCTCCCCCTCTTCCCAAATGCCATGGCCTCCTGACTCCCTTGAGGACAAATCCTCTTAAGGCAAAGGTTGGATGGGAATTCAATTGCAACAGAGTGAGGATTGGAACAGATCAGCCACTGAAGCGTCGAAATCGCCTCCAGCTTTTATCTCTGCAGATAAGGGCCCATTTGCAGCGCCAAGTGATGAACAACTCTGGCAGGTCATCATTTTTGATGCCTATGTAAACGGATGGGTGAAAAACAGTCCGTGTCAGCACAAACTTTCAGGAAAAAGCTCCCACTTTTCGATTCCTGCGCTATTAGTGAAACAAGCTGGCACTTAAAAAAACTCTCCTTCTGGTAGAGCGGTGATTGCAAACACCGCAGGAGTCCGGAGAGTGTTAGAAAACAGAGGCAATGCTCATCTCCTTAATGTTCTTAGAAAGACATTGTGGCATTGTCGTGTCCAGCCCTTTGTTCCTTTTCTGTTTCAGACTATTGCATGCTCGGGGTTCTCTGACCACTGAGAGGTTAATGAGCTGAAACTAAAGAACTGTTCCAGAGCTTCCTGTCGGAGAAGGGGAGGTGGGGAGGCAGGCGTGAGACTGGACAAAGCATCCCACCGACTTCCTAAGCCATTCTGCTCCACTTCAGCAGTGGCTGAAATCTGGATTAAATTAAACTTTGAACTGGCAGCTAATTTATACATCATTGTCCCTTGGGCGGCTTGAAGTTTTTAGGAGTGGGGTGGGCTAGTCTGAGCACAAAGCCCTGGCCTAATGCTGATGGAAGCCAAGCCTTTATCAATGCAGACTCAGGGAAACATGGACCGTTTGAAGTGAATGCTGCGAGAGGCGCCTGTCCCTGGCTCAGTCACATGATTGGGGTTTGTTATCTTCAATCTCGCGCTGCCACATTTTGACCCTCTGTCCCAGTGCATTATGGGAATGGTTTAAAAGGAGCTTTGTTCGGTGCAAAACCATGCCAGATTTTAGTTGCTCCTCACAAAGTGAGTTGTTGTGATGCCCTCATGCCAGTGGCTTTAATATTGCATTAGCAATAGACTTTTTTTCTTAGATAATATGGAACTGAAAGCTTTACCTTTGTCAAGGCCTTTTCAGTCGGTATCTCAAAGGACATTTCCACCTAACAAAATTAGTAAATTAAATTGCAAGACTCAACAGTAAGGTTTTTTTCATGCAGGCACAGTAGTTCTGATTTGTTTTTTTGCCATGTTTTTGCTGGAAACGTTTATTTTTTTATTCATTTTAATATTTATATTAATTGAATGCTTTTTTCTTAAGATTTTTTTTGCAGATCACAAAGGATGCATTCAGTTGATCAAACGTGAAAGTAAAGACTTTTACAATATTTGCATTTTGAACTTTCTGTTCATGAAAGAATCCTGAAAAAATAGATCATTAAACATTACAGAATATTAAAAATTAATGTTCTGTTATTAATTACTCACCCTCATTTTGTTCCAAACCTGTAAGATTTTCGTTCATCTTTAAAACACAAATTAAGATATTTTTGATGAAATCCAGGAGCTTTTTGACCCCGCATAGACAGCAACTGATATAAGTTCAAGGCCCAGAAAGGTAGTAGGGAAATAAAAATAATTAAAATAGTCCATGTGAAATTAGTGGTTCAACCTTAATTTTATGAGATTACGAGAATATTTTTTGTGCTCAAAGAACACCGTTTTTTTTTTTTTCAACAATTTCTTCTCTTCCGTGTCGGTCTTTGCCATGCGTTCAGGAGAGTACTACATTGCATGCTGTCTATGCAGGTTCAGAAACCTCTCGGATTTAATCAAAAATATCTTAGTTTGTGTTCTGAAGATAAACAAAGGACTTACAGGTTTGGAACGACATGAGGGTGAGTTTTTAATTACAGAATTTTCATTATTGGATGAACTATCCCTTTTAATGTTTCTGGAGCACCAAATCAGCATATTAGAAATAGGGATACACGATATTGGATTTTGCCGATATCCGATATGCCGATATTTTTAGCTCATTTTGGCCGATAGCCAATGCCAATACCGATATATTTCCTTTTGTTTGGAAACAATAGCAAGTCCCTCCTGTCCAGTAATTATAAGCATTGTTTTTAATTTTGGTTAGTTTTTAAACTATATATCAATATAGATAAATTCAATAAAAATGCAGTGGTAACCTTAACATTTTATTTTGAGATTTAAAATTTGTAGATGGTGTAAAGCAAAAGTTATAAAAATTCTGAAAATCTTTTAGAGCTCATAATTTGTTTAAAAAAAAAAACATATTACACA
Organism: Labeo catla; assembly: GCA_012976165.1. Classification (NCBI taxonomy): domain Eukaryota; kingdom Metazoa; phylum Chordata; class Actinopteri; order Cypriniformes; family Cyprinidae; genus Labeo; species Labeo catla. The sequence goes on from VONZ01000765.1 coordinate 317,023, forward strand.
TTAATGAATAAATCAGTATAAAATTATTTAATTTACAAGTGTCATGTTTGATTTTTTTTTTAATTCATGTAAGCTATAGCATCTGACCTTTAAATCAAAACATACTCTTGATTTTCTGACATCAATTACTGCTTTATTCAATGAGAAACTTATTTTAAATGTTATTTGTGTATTTTACTTACATTTTATTAGAAGTAGGCCCCCCTACGGAATTAAAACTCCTTACTGAACAGGCATTAGGACCTGGGGGAGGCTGCTGCTGTTGCCACTGCACATGCTATTACTGTTTATTCTATTACACACCGAACATGTCATTCTGTACGTTTATTCTTAGATTAAATGCAGCAATCTAAATCAGTGAATCTAATCATCATTCAGGCAAAACTTTGCTTTAGGAAAGAGCCACAGTGCTGACCTGATCTAATCGATAGCACACCCTGGGCACATGTGAGTTATTCCTCTTATCGGACAAAGACATATCAGCATAATTATTCGTATCGGGCCGATGGCAGTATTTACATTTAAAGCCATTATCGGCAGATTCCGATATCGGTCAGAAAATATTGTGCATCCCTATTTAGAATTTCTGCTTTTCTAGCACAGAAATAAATGACATTTTAAAATGTATTCAAATAGGAAACATTGATTTATAAATTGTAAAATGACCGTTTTTATTGTATTTCTTTACTTTTTTATTTTCATCGAAAATTTGTACAGGTATAGTGTAACTTCATAAATGCATAAATACACTGTTGCTGGAAAACTGATCAACAAATGTACTGTTCTCAGTGGCAGTGCATCGTTGGTCCGAAAGTTCAAGTGACCATTCCATCTACTGGCCTTAAACCCTCACATTGGCTCTGGGCCAGCAGGCCATACTTATTGCTGAGCCCTGCTGCTTGACCCTGCTTGTCCGCACACCGGCAGGGCTGATCACATATGCTGTAGAGATGCTCTCTCCCTGGGTTTCTCTCAAGTCACCACCTGTGTTTCTAGAGACCTGGGGGATTTGCCAGACATGTTCTGGCCTGAAAGACGGCATTCATCCATCTCATGATGCTGTGCCAACACCGAACAGCCCGAGCAAAGGTCTGCTCAGGAACATGTGTGTTTTATCCTTTGTTACATATTCATGTGGCCACATGTGCTGCCCTTCTGCTTCTCCAGGTATTGAAGTGTCAAGTGTTTGGTATGTCATTCTTTTTTTGTACTGTTAGTACCAATCTGTAAGTTTAGTAAGTTTTGCAGACGCGTCTAATTAGGTTTTTGAAATGCCTACTAATGTTTTGTTTTATGTTATTTTAAAATGAATTACTAAATGTGAATTCCAAATACAATTTAAAAATGTGGAATTGTTTTGAACAAGTTCCAAAGCCTCATTGGTTGGCCAACCTGGTAGTCTCGCCCTAAAGTAATCTCATCGGTCGATTCTGTTTTGTTGCTTTTGGGCTGATTGGGATGCGAAGACGAGATTTATTTATATTTGTATCTGCATATTAAATTGGAATAGGATACACTACTTTCACCTCATTCCTTTTAAGTATCTTGTGGTCTGGGATTTCCAGCTCCTCGTGTTTTCTGGCTCCCTTTAAAGATCTGGCGTGCCGACTTTGTGTTTCTCACAGGCATTTGAATGTCTTTCAAACATTGACGGAGCTGAGCGGAGGTGCTCCGAGCGTGACTTCACGCCAGCAGGCCAGCCGGTCCAGCTCTGTTCGTTTTAACTAATGCCGTTTAGCTGCTGTTCTCTCTGAGGAGCTTTCAAAATGGAACCTCTACACAGCTGAAGCATCTGTTTCCTAAAACATCCACCTTGATCCTTGCGCAGCATGTTCTTTGGGTTCCTGTGAGAGTACCTGCCAGCGCGCTGTACTGAGCTTTCATTTCCTGTCTTGGCAGATTCATGTCTGTGTCAGTGCAAACCTGAGTTGTTAAAACACCTTAAAGAGCCATTCAGGGTAACGTGCAGCAAAGATGGAAACATGCACTTTGTCACATGAAGGTCAAATGTCAATGTTCTGCAAACCCACCTAGAAAAAGCAAGGAATGTATATTTGAGCAGATGTTTTTAGTAAACATTTGCCCAAGTAGTTTACAGGAAAGATTACATATGACATAGTTACAGGAAATTTGTTTGGAAGTTGTTAAGGTCAGTTAGCAATCTGTTCAGAACAAATAATTTCTGCTCTGCTCATGCCAGCTGCATTATTGGTTATCTGTTTCACCCCATAATCTGTTCAAAAAGCCTATTATGGTTTTTTTTTTTAGACTTTTGATATGGGTTTTTGTATTGTAATTGTGGTCAATTACAGGCCTGTGTAAAAGTATACTGCGATACGTTTATCCTTTTTATGATATTTAATATGTATCTGGATATAATTGTATTTGATCTGAAATGGCTTTTTTAATCATTTACATCATAAGAGCCATTGTTATCTATCTGTCTGTCTATCTGTCTATCTATATTCAAAAGTTTTTGAACAGTAAGATTTTAAATATTTTTTTTGAACTGTTAGCTGAATTTTCAGCATAATTACTCCAGTCGTCAGTGTCACATGATCCTTCAGAAATCATTCTAACATGCTGATTTGTTGGTTAAGAAACATTTTTATTAGTAGTAGTATCAATATTTAAAAACAGTTGAGTAATTTTTTTTTCAGAATTCTTTGTTGAATAGAAAGATCCAAAGATCAGCATTTATCTGAAATAAAAAGCTTTTGTAACATTATACACTATACCATTTAAAAGCTTGGAGTGAAATTTTTTTTTTTTTTTTGAGAAAGAAATGATAAAAATTAATACTTTTATTTAGCAAGTATGCTTTAAATTGATCAAAGTTATGATAAAGACATTTATATATATATTTTTTAGCAGCAAATCGGAATATTAGAATGATTATGATTATGATTATGCTAAAAATTCAGCTTTCAAAACACAGCAATAAATTACATTTTAAAACATATTTTAATAGAAAACTGATTTTTAAATAGTAAGAATATTTCAAAATTGTACTATTTTTGCTGTACTTTGGCTTAAATAAATGCAGGCTTGGTGAGCAGAAGAAACTTCTATAAAAATCTAAAAATCTTACTGTTAAAAAACGTTTCACTGGTAGTAAATATATATATATATATATATATATATATTGTATGTGTATACATGTATAAAACTTATTTGTAAATTCATATAAGAATAATGGAGTTTTGTATAACTAGTAACATTTAAAAACTGTAAGATTTACATGCATATATTTATCTTGAGACATTCTGCATATTTATGAATCATTGCTTAGGTATAATATAACAGTTCATATGGAAGGGTAAATTAGTTAAGCAAACTGAAAGTAAATTTGAGAGTTCAGCATGTCTGATAATGCTTAAAGGCAGAGAGAAGTGGTTACTGAGAAGTGGATATCATGCTGTCTTAAGGAGTTGGTAACTTCATTGTTTTTTTTATCTCTAAGAAAAAATCTTTGAAGCTCCTAATGAGATTGCTGATTTACGTCTTGCTCAGTGTGTATTTTATGTTCCTAAATCAATGATGTGATTTTCTCCTCAGCTAAATGTGTGCAAAGTTCTCTCTGTAGCAATAACTAGTGCTGTTCATTAAGACGTACTGAATGTCTTCAGTGATTTATTTATTTATACTTTTTTGCTTGTAAAAATCTCGGCCAAATACAAATTTCTTATTCAGCAGATATAAAATTAGCAACATGAAAATTTTTAATTATATGGTCTTCAATGGCTAAGCCATGAATATGAAATGAATCCTGAAAAGTCCCTTTTAATGCTTGTTTTTAATACAGTAATGTTTGCTTTTTGCAAACCTCAGGAGATATAAAAGAAGCCTGTCTTGAAATTGTGTTGAGGCTTTCCCCTGCAGGCATAAGGTGATTTAATAATTATTTTTCATCAGTTACAGATACCTGATTTGTATTCATCCCTCATAGTGGGAAGGAATGCAGATGCATGAGAGGTGTTTTATCAATTGAAATCAAATGTGAAATCAAATCCCTGCAAGGTTTACTCACTTGTCCCATTTTTTCTTTAACCGGAGGGGACAGAACTGACACGCTGCAGCTACAAATCCACAACTTTATCTGCTTTAACTGTAACTGCTAATCTTTATTTAAAACATGACTGGGAGGGCAAGGCACATTTCCCAGCATATAACATTTCATGGCTCACAAAAAAAAATTCTTGGGTTTCTAGTGAGTATCAAAAACTGTTTAACTGGGTCGAGGAATCACCGGGCAGGCGCCATCCACCGTTGAGTCGTAAGAGGCCAAACCACCATAATTGCAGTCTTATATTATAAAATCCTTTAAAATACAGTGTAAGAATTATTGAGAGGGTCCCATGAAATGTGCATTTCTGAAATCTACTGGCAACCTGGACGTCATTCACATTATCGATATTTGCTTGGAACAGATATGACCTTGGAGTAAATTTTGTGGATCTTGAAGCTATGTTGTGCATTATTATAGATCAGATAATAATCTAGAGCCTGTACACCTCTGGGCAGATTGTCAGTGGTTTCTGTTTGGCCTGGAAACCATGAAATTGTTATTCATCCTCTCAGGGGAGCGACATAGGAAGTCATATTTGCAGTATGATGTGTGTGGAGGAAAATACTATTTCTTTTTCCTTCTTTTTTTTTTGTATTGCTGAGATCATTCATTTAAGTTTAAGTCACACTGAGGACAACTAAGGGATTCGTATACAACTATTACAGAAGGTTCAAACGCTCACCGATGCTTCAGAAGGAAAAACGATGTATTAAGAGCCAGGGGTGTAAACTTTTGAATGGAATGAGGATGTGTACATTTGTCTTATTTTGCCTAAATATCACATTTTTTCATTTAGTACTGCCCTTCAGAAGCTACAGAAGATACTAACATGTTTCCCTGAAGACAAAATAATTTACACTGATCTTCAGATTCAAAAAGTTTCACCCCCCTGGCTCTTAATGCATCATGTTTCCTTTTAAAGCATCAGTGAGGGTTTGAACCTTCTGTAATGGACTCATGAACAACTATCACTAAATAACAAAAAAAACACAGCTGTGGATCATTCAGGTAACAGTGCGGTATTAAGAATAAGCGTATGTAAACTTTTACAAATCAACCACTATTTTCTCTTGTGAACTATATGTAAGGTGTATGTAAACTTTTAACTTCAACTGTTTTATTTATAAGTTTACATAGTATTTCTTAAAATTGGCATTTAAATGTACTAGGAAATACTAGGCTTTGTTCTTTTGATTCATTTTCTTTCTTCTGTAGAAAATAAATATTGAAAAATTGTTTCAATTGTTTTACTTCAAAGAATAGAAGTCAATAGGATCTCATTTTCAAAACACTCCAAAACACTTTTTTAAATATCTTCTTTTATGTTCCGCAGAAGAAAGTAAATGATTCTTTTGAGGTCTGACTGACATGAGAGTGTGTAAATGATAACAGCAATTATGAGGACAGGAACTGTCCCTTTAAGGGATCATATCTGCCTATTTTTGCCATTTGAATGGTGATGTGAAAAAAACAAACAATCATATTTTAAAAACACATTTCAGGATTTTGTCAGGATTTTTAAAGGTGATATGATTATGATGATGATATGCCGTCTTTCCTATAATGTGAAGAATGCGCTTACATATTTGCCCTGCCACAGGATTGGGATCTAGTGTTTATGGCCCTGGTCAGTTTCAGGGGCCGGCATCTATCTGGCCTGGCTGTAACTGGCTGCCCGGTCCTTTATGAGGTGGAAGGCCAGGTTACAGCAGAGAAGGTGGCCAAGAAGCCATATATAAGCTTGCATTTGAAAGCTTTAGCTATGACCTGCCTAAACTTACTGCTATTTATATGTCTATATTTGATGCATAACCTAGCTTTGACTTTTTGGTGCAGTTTAAAGAACTTTTATTTCATTGCAAGTCTAAATAGACTTTACGTTGTGCATTAGGTCTGGTGGACTGCTTGCTTTGTTGTTGCAAAAGTTGTTGCCCCTGCGGCAACAGCAAGGAGACCCTTCGTATCCGTACATGGGGCACTAGCCCAGGAATGTGGCGCCGGCCTGCGTATGTCAGACAGCAGTTTGTTTTGGAATCTGAGAGCGTATTAATCTGTGCTGGGCCAGTGCACTTGCTTCCCTGCCCAACATGCTTTCCCGAGCACTTTTGACTGTGAGAGCGCGAGTTGTGGACGATCGACTGCCAGTGTAGGCCAAAGGCGCTCGGCCTGCTGAGAACTTCAGTTCCCCTGTTTACATTTACCTCTCTGCATCCCAGATTCGTATGTGATAAATGAGCTCTTTTTCAGCTGTCTCCGTTTTCTATTCGTTTTTTAAAAAATGCCTTATTTCTTGGATTCTGCATGAAGACAGGTTTTGAAATACGGCATGAAGGACTATAAACTTCACCGTGGAGTCTTTCTTTGTCTGAAACGAAGAGCCTGGAATGAATCCGTGGAGAGGTTCTTTGTGAGCTTTCTTTTTGATTAATACAGTCACCTCTGGTGCACGGAGCTGTGGAGGCTTATGTGTTGGAGGTCTACGGTTGAGTCTTCATTGTGTGCTGTTAGACTGAGGATTAGAGCTCAATGCGTGCTTCCCTAAAACTTCTAGACGTTTATGTAGCTCCTATCCCTTGATCAGTCAAAGTCAGCTTCAAAGCATTTCTCAACCCTCCCCGCGGAGAAAAAGGAAAGGCCTCATGCATCTCGCAGGACCGATGAGGAGATTCTGGTTTGTAGATTAGTCTCCTCGTGGCCCGTGAATGATGTCACCTCAGGAACGTTCCTCCTGGATGCATTCCAGGCCTGCTTGGGTTTGGGCTTGACTTTGATTGGTGTCCACTTCCTGGAGAAGCTCCCTTCTGCTCGTTTTCCTGTTAATTAGTTCCTGATTATGAACCTTAGGAAGGCAATAAAACCCTCAGGCCTAGAAGAAATGAGATAATACCTCTTCTGCTTTTATATGCTTCTTACACACTGCAGCATTTCCTGAGTTAATCACTGCTTGAAAAGCCCCTTTGACTGTTTGATTAACCATATGTGTAACTTCCAGCTCTGTCTTTGTGTTGATGCAGCTTCAGATATCTTTGTGCCAGTCTCACTGTCGCCAAATCTTATCCATTCAGTCCGTTTGATGGTTCACTGTCAATTTGGGTGATAAGTGACAGCAATGATCATGAAAACACAAAATTGTGTTATATTTTATAAAGTATTTTTAATTGAATAATTAGTCAGTGAATGGGGACTTTTTGGACGGAACATTGTGGTTTCTTTGGTTTGAATTTATATAGTGTGTATTTGGGAAGTGTGCACTGTGTACTTCTCTGTATGCTAAACACAGACAATATGTTCTTTGAGTTGATAGAATAGAAACACTGTGGCCTGGCTTGGCCTGTGACACTGCTAAAAAATAGTGTTTGTGTCTTGTTTTTTCCAAAAAATACATTCTCTGAATGAAAACAAATTAGATCTTAATTGAATTGATAAAATTGCTAAACACTTTTTTTTTTTAAATGCTTGTTTGGATTCTGCATGAAAGATCTTGAAAAATAGCCTAGAATAGCCATTTATTCCCAAAAAATACATTCTCTGAAATCAAGTTAGATTTTAATTGAATTATTACAATTGATCAACTCTTTTTTTTTTTAGCTTTCGCAGTGGCAGCTGTCTCTGTTTTCTGTTCCTTTTTTAAAAAATGCTTTATTTTTTGGATTATGAAAAATAGCTAAATATAGCTAAAATCGTGTTTGTGTCTTTTTTTTCTACAAAATAATACAATCTCTGAAAACAAGTTAGATTTTAATTCAATTGATAATATTGATAAGTTCTGTTTTAACTTTTGCAGCGGCAACTGTCTCTATGTCTGTTTTCTATTCGTTTTTTTAAAAAACGATTAATTTTTTTAATTCTGCAAGATAGGCCTTGAAAAATAGCCCAAAATAGCCATTTATTTCCAAAAATACATTATCTGAAATCAGGTTAGATTTTAATAGAATTAATAACATTGGTAAACTCTTTTTCAGCTTTTGCAGTGGCAGCTGTCTCCGTTTTCCTGTTCCTTTTTTAAAAACTGCTTTATTTTTTTAGATTATGCATAAAGACAAGCCTTGAAAAATAGTCAAATATATCCAATTTTTTTTTTTTTTTTCAAAATAATCATAAATAAATAATTCTCTGAAATCAAGAATTTAATTGATAAAATTGATCTTAAAAAATTGATTTAAAAAAAAAAGCTTTATTTTTTGTAATATGCATTAAGACAGGCCTTGAAAAATAGCCAAAAAATAGTTTCTTTTTTTTTTTTCCTAAAAAAACTGAAAATATAAATGTATAAAAAATACTTTTTGATATGTATGTTTAAATGTTATCTTAATTATGGTCGTTTTAGCTTTTTTAAAAATGTATAATGAAGTAAAATTCTAAGAATATACCTTGCTTACTACATTGGCAAATTGGTATTTTTTTTTTCTTGTTTAAAGCTTAACTGTTACTAAATTGCTACCATTCAAAAGTTTACAGTCGGTATGATATGCATATATTTATTTTTAAGAGATTCATAGTTTTATTTATTAAGGATGCATTAAATTGATCAAAAGTGAGAGTAAAGATTTTTACATTAAAAAAGGATACTATATCAAATATGTAAATGGTTTCCTGCAAAAATATTAAGTAGCATAACTGTTTTCAACATTGGTAAGAATAACATATTTCTTAAATGGCAAATCAGCAAATTAGAATGATTTCTGATGGATCATTTGATACTGAATCCTGGAGTAATGATGCTGGAAATTCATCTTTTCCATCACAGGAATAAACTATGTTAAGAAAACAGTTATTTTAAATTGTATTAATATTTCACAATATTAGTTATTTTCTGTATTTTTAATCAAATAAGTGCAGCCTTGTTAAGCATGAGACTTCAAAAACATTTAACAAATCTTATCGACCCAAAACGTTTGAAAGGTAGTGTATGCTTAAAGCAAAATAGTTAAACTTACCAAAAAAAAGTAGAACTTTTCTAACACAGAAAGTGTTACTTGGCTGATTTATCTCTCAAGTATTCGAGCGGTCAAAATAAACATTTCTAATCTCCATTACAGATATTGCTTCATTACTCTCTTTGAGCCGTGACTTGAGAGTTGTTGCCAACCAGTCGTGATTAATCCTCAGACTTCCTTATAAACGCACCCTGACTGCTGCACTAGACTTCAGTATTGATTGTGGTGTACATCTGTTCCTCGATGTTTTTTTTAATACAGGCTTCATCACATTTGAGGGTGTAAAAGTAACAAAGTACAGTCCAAAATGTTTTTACCATAAGGTATCAGTGTACTGACAGAGTATCTGTCTGTATAGTATAGTATATGAAAGCATGCACACACAAACCCAGACACTCTTTTTGAGATGTATGCATCATCCTCAGTTCTTGAGAATAGCAAATTCTGCTAACGTGCAATGGGGGACAGCCGAACCAAATAAAGCTCTGCCACGTTTGTCCTTCTCTCCATTTCCCCTGCCTGCTTTAACAATGACATGGCTTAAAGCGTATGTCAGACAGTGGGAGCCTTTCTTGCCTTTCAGAGGTTGCTAGGCATAGATGTGCAGTTTGACAGGCTTTTAGCGATGTAACCTGAAGGCAGCAGATTGTCCTTAGCAGCGGTAATCTACGTCCCCGTCCCCTCCCTCCATCATATTTTTTTTCGTTTATCGTCACTGTCCTCTCGCTCGTCCCTCCCTGGTTTCTCCATCTCTGTTTTTCACACCCAGGCTCACTATGGAAACAGAGCAGCCTCCTGCTGGTTGCCTGTTCATTAGAGACTCACAAAAGTAAATGCTGTGACTGTTTCATAACGGGGGCCACAAACTGCTGGCCCCTTCATTACTGCTGATTCCCTGCCTGACTAGGCCGCTCTCCAGTGCTCGTTACTGCCCCTCAGTCACTGTCCTCGCTGATGAACTTATTTCCACTCGGTACATGACAACATTTCCTCGGCAGGACTAAGTCACCGACAAGAAATGTGTGTCAGGTAGGGATGTGTAAAATGCATATTAGGGACAAACGGCTAGTCGACTAATCAGTCTTAAGGATGTCCCGTGTAATCAGGTCAGTTCATGTGACTGCAATCATTCTTGCATTCTTGTTCTTAAAGGCGCAGTATGTAATATTGAAAGCTAGTGGTTGAAATGTGTACTGGAGTCCAAACTAGAGAGCGTTGTTTGTCCTTCTCCCTCCTCCTCAAGCACAGAGTATACTTTTTAGGTGTACGTGAGGGACAGTGTATTGTGTCAGAATAGTATGCGTGTACTGTATGTGCACCACTCGAATTTTGTAACCTTTGTACGTGCAGGTCGCACATGCGCAATGAAGTATTTTTGCAGGATATAGAGCAGACACTGGACATGGATGAAGCTTTCTATACCACATGTGGACAGTCTGCGTTCACGCACAACATCAAATGGAACATGCTTTGAAAGGCCATGCATTCGACTGTATGCATACTCTAGAGTACACGTACAAAAACAAAGTATACTTTGGGCTTTAGTCTCAATGTTCACATCACCTTTCATTGAAGTATAACAATTAAAAGTGGGGGGAAACTTACGTTATGAAATAAATGTTTTTCTCATATGCATGTTGGGCACAATTATTGGCACCCTTAGAAATTATAATGAGTAAAATATCTCTGAAGTATATTCCCATTCATATTTGCATTTATTTAGCACACTAGAATGACTAGGAGTATGATATTGTCCAGCAATAACTTCCTGTTTCACAGGATAATAAATATGAGGAGCACAAAGGCCAAATTTCCTTAATCATCCATCACAAGGAATAAAACCAAATAATATAGTTCTGATGTGCAGAACAAGATTGTTGAGCTTCACAAAATAGAAAGTGGCTGTAAGAAAAGAGCTAAAGCATTGAAAATCCCAATTTCCATCATTAGGACAATAATTAAGAATTCCAATCAACTAAAGATGTTACAAATCTGCCTGGAAAAGGATGTGTGTCTATATCGTCCTAATGCATGGTGAGGAGGAGAGTTTAAGTGTCCAAAGACTCTCCAAGGATCACAGTAGGAGAACTGCAGAGATAAGTTGAGTCTTGGGGCCAAAAGACTAAAAAAAAAAAATTCAAACAGCCCCTACGGGTTTTAAGAAAAATCCTCCTTGTTCATCCAAAAACAAACTCCAGCATATTCAGTTGTCAGACACAACTTAAATTTCAAATGGGAATGGCTTCTGTGGTCAGATGAAACTAAAAAAAAGCTTTCTGGCAGCAAACACTCAAGATAGGTCTGGTACAAAAAGTACCCCATGCCCACGGTTAAATATACTGCTGGATCTTTAATGTTGTGGGCTTATTTTCCTGCCAGAGGTCCTGGACATCTTGTTCAGATACATGGCATCATGGATTCTAGCAAATACCAACAGATAAAAAATGTAAACCTGACTGCATCTGTTAGAAGTTCTATAATGAGCTGTGGTTGGATCTTCCATCAGGACAGTGATCCAAATCAAACATCAAAATCAACACAAAAATGTGTCACTGAGCATAAAATGAAGCTTCTGCCATGGCCGTCCCAGTTGCCTGACCTGAACCCTATAGAAAATGCATGAGGTGAACTGAAGAGAAGAAGCACCAGCATGGAGCTGGGAAACTAAAGGATCTGGAGAGTTTTTGTATGAGGGAATGGTCTCTGATCTCTTGTCAGGTGTTCTCCAAACTCTTCAGGCATTAAAGAAGAAAACACAGAGCTGTTATCTTGAATAAAGGACATTGCAATAATTGGGTGCCAATAATTGTGGTCAACATGAACTACAGAAAAACATTTATTTCATAAAGAGATTTTCCTCCTGCTTTCCATGGTTTTACTTAAATAATAGGTTAGAATATTGTGATTTTTTTGAATGAAAGATTAAAAGGATAAACAATGCAGATTTATTCTTACAGCCACCTTTGCTCATATTTACCAAGGGTGCCAATATTAGTGGAGGGCACTGTACATACATACATACACACACATATATATATATATATATATATATATTATTTTTTGGGGGGGAGGGGGTTATAGAAATTAATACTTTTATTTACAAGTATGCTTTAAATTGATCAAAAGACATTTATAATGTTACAAAAGATTTCTATTTCAGATAAATGCTTTCTATTCATCAAAGAAACCTGAAAAAAATTTGACTCAGCTGTTTTCATAATAATAATAAAATGGAAAATGGTTATTTTAAATAGTACAAATATTTCAAAATTTGACTGTTTTTGCTGTACTTTGGATCAAATAAATGCAGGCTTGATGAGCAGAAGAAACTGTTCAAAAACTTTTGACTGATAGTGTATATATTTAAACATTTATGTATGATGAGTATGTTTATATATATTTATAGTAAAATATATAAGTATATATAAAAAGACGCTATGTTTACACATAAAATCGGTGCCGATATTAAGCATTTTTATGGTTATTGGTATTGGTCATTTTCAAAACAGATTTGCCAATAAAATAATTTAAAAGCCTTTAAAGAGAGTTTTTGTCAGAACCCTTGTTATTCTTAATTTTGACATTAATTTTAATTTTTACACCAAACATTAATATATCGGTTATCGGCCTACTTGATCTATAATAATCGGTATCGACATTGCCCCCCCCAGTGTCATACCAATGTATGTATTATAAAAAAAATTATATGTAAATAATATATAAAATATCTCACAATTTTGCAAGATGCAAATTATGAAAAAAATTAATTGGTTGTATTTCTAGTGTTTTGCTTTGTGGTTTTCTAAGATGTTGTGGCTGGTAACTAGGGTTGATTTCTAGGTGGTTGTTTACTCGTTCGAAAATAGTCCACCCCCAAATTTGCTTGTTGTCCCTAAATATGGCTTGGGTCGCTTCTTCAGTGTAAGTAAATGCAGCTTTTTTCCTTGACGTATGGTCCACCATCAGTCGAATCACTTTCAAAAATAATAGCAATCTTCTCAACAAACCACATGATTTAGGTATCATTCATGTGCTTGCAACAAATGTTATGGGATGAGTTGTGTGCCAAAGTTTAATAGCCCTAACTTAAAGTGCTCGACTAAGCAATCATCACTAATTGTCTGTTGCACATTTTAATTTTCCATGCTGATCACAGAATATAAATACACAACTCAAGCATGAAAGAATCTCATCGATCGGGTGCAATTTGTTTTAGTTTTTTTTTTACTCTAATCGTTCAAGAGCACTCAAGTAAAATGCATTCCTTCAAACGGTTTTGAAAGCATCTTAAGAGCTCTGTGGGCTGTTTATTGTCTGTAGCTGTCTGTAGACATAAAGACACATTAGACACCTCATTGCAGAACTTTGACTAGAATCCCATTGACAAAAAGAATTGACTCAAGATATCGAGCAGAGCTGATGCTCCCGTGTGTGTGGCCCAGATAATTGTGTCCTTTGTACTTTGCATTTCAATCAGGGGAGAAAGAATTTGACCAAATCAACAGCAGTGTCTTGTGGGCCGGCCAAATGAATTGTCTACCGAGAGAATAGCAATGCTGGGTTAGAAAGGTTAAGATAAAGTTGCTTTGAACAAATTCCTCCTTTGATCAGGACTTGGGCTTGAATGCTTTACTGTGGGAAGTCACTGCTGCTTTTGAATGAGCTGCTTATTGTTGTGTTTCATCATTGTGTTCATTCACCATCCTCTGTACAGCTCTAACTCTTTGTGAGAGACGGCTTAGGCTCTTTTTAAGGAAGGTACTAGGTCTCAGAAACATTTTAATAAACAAATATACTGTCTTTGTCAAATATATTGTCTTTGTCTTTTTCTTCTGTCCCCCTACACATGAAAAAATAAATCAATATACACGTTATTTGGCTATATCAGCTGAGAACACGGACAGCTCTTAAAACAAAGATACCAGTATGTGTGCCACAGGCTCCCTGAGTTTCATTCCCGGGCCCTTCGCTGTGATTTATGGTGACCACATTATGGGCCTTTTTCTAGGCTGCATCAGTATGGAGAGATGGTCACAGGCAGGGTTGGACTGACGCTCAATGCTGGTTGCCATGGGGCTGGTAAACCACTCCACAAAGACCAAATGACACAAAGGAACATGATTAGCACTACCACAAAAACCTCTTGATAGTTAACACACAGTCATCCGGATTGTATCATCATTTGGTAGTGTGTCCCAATCTGTGCTACACTGGAAAAGTCTGATTCAAACTTGGCAGAGACATTTAAATATAGTGTATTATTTTTAATATTTATTGTGATTGCAGAGGTTAAACTGCACAATGTCAAACTGTCCAACTAAGAATGGCAGTGCTAAATCCAGTGGAAACCAGGAGGTTTCTGGCTTATTTTATTTTTCAAAAAAAAAAAGAGAGAAAAATTCATGACGTAATTTTCAAGTAATATGTTATATTTTCATTTTATTACATGTATTATTTTATTTTATTCATAATCACAATTATTTAGTATGTTGGAAATTTAATAGTATTCTTATAGTGGGTAGAAAAACAATCAGCTTAAAGTAATTAATTTTCAGGTAATATATTTTTATTTGATTACATTTTCTTATTTATAATCAGTTATTTTCATATTTATATGTTTTTGTTTTTTTTCACTTTTATACATCTAATAGACCATTTCGCTAGATGTAAACAACACTGGTCCAGAAGCACCCTGTTTTTTTATTATTTTTTTTTTTTTATTTCACATATACAAATACATCTTAAAGGTGCTAATGTAACATTTTCATCCAGTCAAATGTTATGTTGGATGTATTTTTTTGTGATGTTTGTGTAAAGTTTAAAAAAAAAAAACAGGAAGTGTATGGGGACCAGTATGTTTACATCTGACGAAATGGTCTATAGTAGGTTATACATCTAGCAGTATATCTAATAATCACAATTATTTTTAAAGTTTTAGTTTAAATAGTTCTTATGGCGGGTAGAAAAACAATCAACTTCAAGTATTTAATTTTCAGGAAATATTTTTAATTTTATTACATTTTATGTTATTTATAATAATGTTTTGTATAGTTTTATGTTTTTCTTCAGGTTTATACATCTAATAGTATTGTTATGGTTGGTAGAAAAAATAATAAAGTCATTTTCAGGTAATATTTTATATTTTCATTTGATTACATTTATTATCTTATTTTATTAATAATCACAATTATTTTTTTAAAGTTTTAGCTTATAAATCTAATCATATTCTTGTGATTGTTTAGAAAAATAATCAAAAGTAATTCAAGTAATTAGAGTAATTAACTTAATTAGTAATTAACTTAAAGTAATTAATTTTCAGGTAATATGTTTTTGCTTTATTCGATTTAATGTTATTTTTAATCTGTATATATATTTTTTTAGTTTTATGTTTTTCTTCAGGTTTATACATTTAATAGTACTCATGGTTGGTAGAAAAAAATATAAAATTAATGAATTTTCAAGTGATAAAGTGATATTTTATATTTTCATTATATTGCATGTATTATTTTATTTTATTCATAATCACAATTATTTTTAAAGTTTTACGTTAGGTAGAAAAACAACTTAAAGTGATTCGTTTTCAGGTAATATATTTTTACTTTATTACATTTTATATTATAATCAATATTTTTTTGTAATTTTCAGGTAATATTTTTTTGTTACATTTTATTATCTTATTGCATTTTATTTACAATGACTATATATATATATATATATATATATAGGTTTTATGTTTTTCTTTAGGTTTAAGTGGTTTGTGGCATACTTGGGACTATCTCTGTCTATCACTGTGAACCAGACACCTGAATATGCTCTTTAAAATGCATAAACTGCGCTTCATTACACCTTGTGTCTGGAAATACACCCGATTCTGCTCTATCATGTGCTCATTATTTGATGAATAACTGCTGCCATGATTGCTAGATTATGCACACAAATGCCACTCTTAGTAAAATCCTGTTTAATAGTGCAATGTTAATTGCAGGCAAATGAGTGAGTTTAGTGAATGGGGAACAATTTATAATAAACCTAATTGGCATAAGAGTGTTTCCACTGAAATGACAAGTAGCACTGCATTTATTTGATTTATCACATTCGCATGAACGGTTAATGTTTCTTGCACTTAAATACTCCCAAAACCGTTTAGTAAGTTTGCTCCTTTGGAGGTGAAGGTGCTGGGCTCCTGAGAATGAACCTGCTGTTGGAAAGTTTCTGCAGTGCTTTAAAATGTCATAATGTGGCTCTATAGAAACGGCTGAGTTTGCAGTTCTTTCTGAATGCTCGGTTATGGAGCAAATTTTACTTGTAGCTGCTGGGCTTGTGTCTGCGCCGAGTCTTTGATGAGAAGGTTAGGCTGTGTATAATACATGTTAAGGCAGAAAATATTGACTTTCAAATTTCAGCAGTAAGCAGGGCAGACAGGGAATACTCATTCATCGTATGGCAAGATGGGCAGTTTACTAGTTTCAAACACATTACTGAAAAAAATCGATTTTATAGCCTCTGGTCCTCCGAGTCGAGGGGTTTGAGCAATAAGAGACAGACAATGAAAGCTGAAAAGCACTCTTTTCTGTCTTAATCTCCATTTTTATGACTTTTGTTAAATTTTACCTCTGCAGATAGCAGTCTCTGCGGCCAAATCCACCTCTTCGACCGATGACTTATACCTTGAGGAGGCCGGGTCAGGAGGTTACCCTGAAGATGATGACGACTTCACGTCTGGATCAGGATCGGGTAAGAAGTGCCTCATCGATTCCAGGTGCACAATCTGATCCCTTCATGTTGGATATCGCAGCTGAAGCACAGCATGTGTTTGTCTTTCAGGAGTTGGAGAAGTTATTGAGGAAACTGTCACAATAAAAGCATTGTTCATTGAGCCTAAAGCAGAGCCCACACAGGACTCCACCAAAGACTTCACACCGAAAGTGGAGATGACTACGTCACGCGATGTCCCCAAAGACACAAATAAACGAGTCAGGATAGAGGTAGGTACCAGCTGTATGGTCAATTATGGTGGTATTAACATCCATCTCAGGTGATCTGATCACAAATGGTAGTGACAGGGGAGTATCACCCAAAACCGATCTTCAAACCAGGTGTGAATGAGATCTTGTGCTCACAAGTGGATTTGTGAGTGGAAAGGCCATTAATGTGCAGTCATGCAGCCAGCAAAGAGCCTACTGCTGTCAGAAAATCATCCATCACTCTGAACTAAGTGTAACACATCCTGTTCTTCATTCTCTTTAGGCTCCAGCTGCTGCCACAGAAGAATCGCGTAGAAACCTAGTCACAAGCACCACCAGCCTCCCTCGATCGCCCATGGATGTCCAGTCGGAAAATCTCTTCCAGAGGACAGAGGTTTTGGCAGGTCTGTAAATAATAATTCATAAACACAATCAAGACACTTTTCAGTATTTTAGGAAATGGCATAATGTATATACACTACCAGTCAAAAGTAAATGTTTTTTTAAAGAAGTCTCTTCTGCTCACCAAGTCTGCATTTATTTGATCCAAAGTACAGCAAAATCAGTAAAAAAGTCAATATTTGTACTGTTTAAAATAACTGTTTTCTATTTGAATGTATTTTAAAATGTAATTTATTCTTGTGATTTCAAAGCTGAATTTTTAGCATCATTGCTCCAATCACATGATCCTTCAGAAATCATTGTAATATTCTGATTTGCTGCTCAAAAGACGTTTATTATTATTATTATGTTGAAAACAGCCAAGTAGAATTTTTTTCAGGTTTCTTTGATGAATAGAAGGTTCAGAAGAACAGCATTTATAAATGTCTTTACAATCACTTTTGATCAATTTAAAGCATCCTTACTAAATAAAAGTATTAATTTCTGTATTGTTATAAATACTGACTCCAAGCAATAATGTTACAAAAGCTTTTTATTTTAAATAAATGCTGATCTTTCGATCGAATCCTGAAAGAAAGTACTCTAACTGTTCTAAATATTGATAATAATAATAATAAATGATTCTTGAACAGCAAATCAGCATATTGAAATGATTTCTGAAGGATCATGTGGCACTAAAGATTGGAGTAATGATGCTGAGAATTTAGCTTTGATCACAGAAATAAATTACGTTTTTAAATATATTCAAATAGAAAGCAGTTATTGTAAATGTTAAAAATATTTCACAATATTACTGCTTTTGCTGTATTTTGGATCAAATAAATGCAGGCTTGGTGAGCAGAAGAGACTTCTTTAAAAAAAAATTAAAAATCTGGTAACCCTTTACAATAATGTGTCACTTGTTAACATTAGTTAATGTATTAACTAACATGAACTAACAATGAACACTACATTTATTACAGTATTTATTAAACTTTGTTAATATTAGTTAACATAAAAATACAGTCGTTCATTGTTTGTTTGTGTTAGTTACAGTGCATTAACTAATGTTAACAAACACAACTTGTGATTTTAATAATGTATTAGTAAATTCTAAAATTAACATTAACTTAGCTTAATAAATGCTGTATAAGTATTGTTCATTCTTAGTACATGTTAACTAATGTAGTTAACTAATGTTAACTAATGAACCTTATTAAGGTGTTACCAAAAATCTTACTTTCTTTCAAAACCTTTTGACTGGTAGTGAATGTTTAATCAAAGTCAAAAATACAATAAAAACAGTAATATTGTAAAGTATATTACAATTTAGATAACCCTTTTCTGTTTTAATATATTTTCAATATTTTGTGATGGCAAAAATGAATTTTTCCAGTCTCAAGTTTCACATGATCCTAGGGCCCTATGAAATCAGTTTTATGTGTTTCTAAATACAGTTTTTTCCATTTTAACTTTTTTTGGATTCCGTTTTTTTTCCATTTTAATTTTTTCTAGAGTCCATTTTAATGGTTATATTAAAAAGCAACAATCAAGTTTATTTTTTACTTTTTTAACTTTAAATTTGTTTATTTATTTATTTATTTATTTTTACCAAATTATGTGTTTTCCATTAATTTTCTAGATTCCACTTTAATGGTTTCATTAAATTTTAATAATTAAAAGCATGCTTAATTGAATTTATCAAAAATAATTTATTATTACTTTTTTATTCAGAAATACTATGTTGTGTATTTACATTTTTCTGGTAAATAGTTTTTCTGGTAAATATTCCTTAAAAATAACGTAATAATTATTATTAGTAGTAGTAGTGGTAGTAGTAGTAGTACTATCATTACATTAAGTAATATATTTCTGTCAGTTTCTTCAAGTTAAACTTTTATTTTGACGGGTTGCTGTGAAGACCTTTAAGTTTCTGCTTGTATATGATTTGACAGTTTTTCTCAAAAGAAGTGGTAAAGAAGTGACTCTCAAAGCAGCTCTAGAGATTATTTACGTGCTCGTGTACTCGTATATTGAGGTGGCAGAGCCTGAAAACGCAACAAACGTCACACGTGCTTCAGTATGAGTGTAGTAAACAAAACCGAGCGTCTGCGTCATTCATTCACACAGAGACACACAGAACATGGAGGATACATATTTAAATTATATTTTTTGCTGGTTAATATGGACAGATAATAGTCCATAACGAGTTTACTACTTTTAATTTATTCATCAAAAATTTGGCAAATTCTGTGACATTCCACGTTATACAGTAAATTCCATTTTATTACTAGATTCCATATATGTTTATAATAAATTTGCTACTATATTAGAAGGAAATTCTAAGAACTACAATTCATTCTTGCTTAGAATTCATAGTGCTACAGTGTGCACTTTCTTAAACTTAAATCCCTGTCCTCAGTGGGAGTTTTAAGAGTTCACTGCACATTTCATCCAGAACGTCCACTTTATCTTTTGTCTTAGGAGAGATGCACATAAAAGCATAAAGAGCGTGTTACCATACAACTCCCTCAAAATAACAGATCAATTTCTCAACGAACAAAGGTCAAATTCTTAAGTTAAGCACACTTAGCTTTAATATCCTGTTGAATAAAGACAACACCTTCCTGTTTTGGGTCGTCACACTTCCTCTCGCTCCATCGCTCGACCCTCCAGCGGCGTTGAGGGGTTCTTTATTTAATTATTTGATTACTGGACATAATCTGGATCTGCTTTATATGAGCCACACACTCCCAGATGGCACTTCAGTCACGTAGTCGGACAGGAATGAGATTTTACGTATACCGTATGAAAGCAGCAACTCAACTATGCTTATCTTAATTGAAATAAAGTGACTCATTAGGCTTTCTTAAATCCTCTGTTCCAGCTGTCATTGCGGGTGGAGTTATCGGCTTCCTCTTTGCCATCTTCCTCATCCTCCTTTTGGTGTACCGCATGAGAAAGAAGGACGAAGGCAGCTACGACCTCGGGGAGAGGAAGCCGTCTGGAGCGGCCTATCAGAAAGCTCCCACCAAGGAGTTTTACGCATAGACTCACTACGCATAGTACAACCGAGCTTCACCAATCAGAGTGACGATATCAGTGACTACGACAAGCTCGTTCTGCATAAAATATAAATCATACGACATGATTGAGGAAAAAAAATAAATAACATAAAGGAAAGCTTTTGCATAGAGTATTGTAATTAAGACCTTTTCTTTCCTCTTTTTTTATGAAAAAAAAGCAAGCGTTGCTTATTTTATGGCAAATCTCTCTGTATTTAAACATTATTTTCTGTGTATTTGAAAAGGCTGACAAGAAAACAAGAAACACAATCTGTAAAGGTGAGGATATTCGCATCCGTCTTCTGTCAAAGGAGCTGTTTTTAGTCGCTGACTACTTTTTAACTGTAGCAGTATGTATTTGTAAAGAAAATTTTAAAGTGGAATAATTGCATATAATTGTTCTGTATCAGTCCTTCATTTTTCATCTTTTCTTTTTCTTTTTTTTTTGTCCTAGCATGTCTGATGTTGATCATAAGTGTTTCATTAATTTATCATTTTCTCGGATGTTGAAAAATGCCTTTCTGTAGTTTTCAGAACTCTTCTGTCTAATAACTCTTTAATGAGTCAATGTAAATGTTTCCCTGCAGGTTGCAATGTTCATTTTATTATTTCACAACACGCAGTTCAGCGTTTTTCTTTCCTTTCTTTGGTGCTTAGAACTGAAAACACGTCAAAAGACCCATGTCTTGCGAAATGATTTGATTTGAGTTTCATCACGCTTGAGTGTTTGTAGGTTAAGAAAAACGACCAGTGCCATTTGAACCCTCGCGTTCATTCGTTCTCGTCACGGCGGCTCTAAGGCTTGAAAAGAGGCTGATTTATCGAACTGATGAGCCCAGAGCCTGTCCTCTGTGATGAGAGCTTGAGGTAGCTCATACTGGGGATCTGACACAGCCTGCCCACCTCCAGACATGTATTTCCCTTTGATCAGAGCGCCGTTCTGATGTTTCAGTGATGAAAAGCTCGCATTTATTCTCACGTCACACTGCGGTGATCTGTTTTATTAGTTCGTGGAGAGAGCAGACCTGATTTTCTTACTATTACAGGCTTTGCTTTCCTACTGGGCCCTAAACAAACAGGCAACTTGGAATCACCACTGGGGAATCGTTCATTTTTAAACAGTTTCCACTAGTCTGGGGTTGTTTGAAATGAAGTTCATTCACCCAGTTAATGTGTATCATCCAAAACCATTACGGAGGCCTGTAATGCTCCAGACAGATCAGTGTGATTAAACCCACGCTCTCTAGATCCATATAAAGGTTGTGAGGTTGCTTTGAGAAGCGTGACTCCCTGTGTATCTTTCCTTTTCTTGCCCTCTTGATGTACCCAACTGTGACCAACAACACCCCAAAGTGACTGTACTGACCCTTACCTAATCTAAGCTGGAGCTGAACGAAGCAAGGTACTGAGAAAACATAGGCAAACCCAAAGACTCATTTGATTTTCACATTGCTGTGTATTCTTTTGGCCACATTTGAGTTTTGTTTTGGTTTCATTGTTAGTTGTTAGTTTTTTGTTTTTGAGTAGACATCTGACCTTTGCATCCAATTACTTATTCATGTATGGGAAAAATCTATATAGAATTATATATAAATGTATATTCACAAATGTTTTAAACCTTGCCTTAAAAGTGCCTACCATTTGGAAACGTGCAAATGTCTGTGGTTTAGACGCGATGTGTACGCCAGAATGGCTAGAGTGATCGGTATTGTGTTAGCACAGCAGAATGAAATGGTAACTTTTTTTTTTTTAGTTGTACAAAAAGCAGACAGTATTGTACCTATAAGTTAAAACAACACTACTGAATAAACATTGTGGCCTAAATATGCTGGTTTTCTTTTCATTTTTTAAAAACTGTCCATCAGTCTGTACAGCTATTTACCCATCCATTCATCTATTTGTCATCTGTCCAACCTTTGTTTTATCTATCTGTCTGTCTGTCTAACATTTGTTCATTTTATCGTTCTGTCTTTCATTGTTTTTGTTCAATCTATCTATCTGTTAGTTCTGTCTATCTATCTATCTATCGTTTGTTCATTTAATCATTCTGTCTTTCATTGTTCAATCATTCTACCTATCTCTCGATCGTTCATTCGTTAGATCTATCCATGTATCTATCTATCATTTTTTCATTTAATCATTCTGTCTTTCATTGTTTGTTCAGTCGTTCTACCTATCTATCTCTCAATCGTTCATTCATTAGATCTATCTATCTATCTATCTATCTATCGATTGTTTATTTAATCGTTCTGTCTTTCATTGTTCAATCGTTCTACCTATCTATCTCTCGATCGTTCATTCGTTAGATCTATCTATCTTGTTTGTTCATTCGTTAGTTCTATCTTTCATTTGTTTGTTCATTCGTAGTTCTATCTGTTGTTCATTTGTTTGTTCATTTAATCATTCTCTTTCGTTTGTTAGTTCAAGCGTTCTATCTATCTATCTATCTATCTATCGATTGTTTGTTTATTTAATCGTTCTGTCTTTCATTGTTCAGTCGTTCTACCTATCCATCTCTCGATCGTTCATTCGTTAGATCTATCTATCTTTCATTGTTTGTTCATTCTATCTATCTTTCATTGTTTGTTCATTCGTTAGTTCTATCTGTTGTTCATTTGTTTGTTCATTTAATCATTCTCTTTCGTTTGTTAGTTCAAGCGTTCTATCTATCTATATTTTCTATCATTTGTTCATTCTGTCGTTCATTCTATCTAAAGTTTGATCTATCTGTCTGTCTATCCTCTATCATTCATTCTATCTAAAATTAGTTTTTTTTATTGTCTATCTAAACTGTTTTCTAACTACCTACCTATCTATCTATCTATCTATCTGTCCATTTATCTATCGTTCATTTGTTTTCATTTAATCAGTCTATCTTTTGTTTTGTACGTGCAAGCGTTCTATCGATCGATCGTTTGTTCAATCACTCACAATCTGTTACTTGTTCTATCTTTTGTCTATTTATCTTTCTGTCACTCTCTCTATCATTCTGTGTATCAATCATTCTTTCCATTTTATCTGTCTGTCTGTCCATCCATTTATTTAATTATCCCAGTGTGTTGAAAGCAATCAGTTGGAGTGGCATGTGTGAATAAATGCGTGTCCAGAATGTCTTGCAGGGACTGTAAAATGGGAACTGAAGGGATTTCTCCTCAGAGTGTTTACACATGGGCTCAGCAGTGCAGATTACCTCTGTATTTATTAATCTTTATTGGTTCTCTTCTGGGATTACTGTAACACTGCTTGATCGCAGTGCTCCTCTAATTTAGATCAGTGTCATGGTCTGATGGAATATAAAGTACTGATACTGGAAATATAAATCTGAATGTTACTCTATAAGATCATGGCAGTATTTGGATTCACAGCAACCAAATTGCTATATCTTTTTTATTATTTTCTGCGAGGGTATTGAAGTGCAAGTACAATCCTTAAGAGAGAAACTCTGATTGAAAAATTGAATAAGATTATTTGAAGCCAGTCTCTGATTTTACCTCCCTTTGCTCATGTAAACACTAGTCTGCTCCTACACTCCCCGTTCTCTCGGTTTGCTTTCAATGACGTTGTTTTCCCATATAATCGCGGGGTCAAACCTGGCCTTAGCCTTGGCAGATGTACATGGCTTACTCTCCAGACTGTGATGTGTAGCATCTGCCATCAAAACATTTCAGCCTTCTTTCTCATCCATTCAGCTGTGCTGATTATGAGTCCTGAATTTATGGCTCCCTGATCAGTGCCCAGTGTTTGTGTGTGTCCATGTCACAGTGTCCCTTTAATTTATTAGGGCCTTTCTCAATAGGGGCAGGGATAGGGGAGGGAGAAAAGGGGAGCGCATATGGAGCACAAAAGGCCACCGGGGCTTCTCTTTGAGAAACAGGACTATTTCAGTAAAGAGGCCAACCATGGATGCCAAACCATGCAGAAACTTCAAGGAAATGCCATCCAAAGTAAACATACTTTCAGGCTTCATAAGAGCTTATGACCGAAGGGCAAAAGAAAAACTAGCTTAAATCCTTGAGTCAAAAGCTGGTGTACCTCAAAAGTACAGTTTCTTTTGATTAAGTGTTTACATTCTGATGCCCTAATGTTGAGGCTTTATTCCTCTGTACACTATATTTAAACAAAAATGCCCTTGAGTGTATATTTAGGAGGCAGGTGTGGTTTCTCGGGTGAAATCTTTCAGTGAACTCTAAGTTGCTTGGAGTATAATTCACGGTCTTAAAAGAACCAAATTAAATGGCATGATGATCAACAACCAGTTTTTCTCATTTTTTTAAAATCATGAGTGGAACTGGAAAGTAAATTTTGGCAAGAATGGTTGGTTTTTCAACGTTCTTTTTAAAACGTATCCACTCGTGATAATGAATGGAAAAAAGATGGTCTCAGTCAATGGTCACTTACAAAAGTACCAAAAAATTCAGTGGTACACCACTGATTTTCGGGACTAGGGCTGGGGGAAAAAAACATGCATTTTCCAATTAATTGTGATCTTCATTTGAACCATCTCAACATCAGTTATTAAATCCCAATACCAAGACTGATCTTTTACTCAGTGCCAGTGTTTCCTGCTCCACTTTTCAGCCTCGTCTGCAGAATCTATAGCCATAATGCAAAAAAATCATATTTTAACTGCTTTTATTGCTATCATTAAAGACTGTGTAATAACATGCAGTGTGACAAGAGCAAGTCTAATTCACATTAAAACCAGTTCTACATGGTAAATCAAAAACAAACAGCGTAATCAGTGCAGTCCGATTTATGAACAAATTACACTTTTAAACTGCAGCTTTTTAGTATGAAAAACATTATACCCAGTGTTGCCAAGTCTGCAGTTTCCTGGTAGAATTGGTTGCCGCGGGTTGTTTTTATGTCTACATGATATTTATCCCCTGGAATATGAATTTTTACCTAATGTAAAAATGGGCTAGTTTTGAGTAACAATTGGGTGGGTTTTATTGGGAAAACCTGGCAACCCTGATTATACAGTGCAACCAATTCATGAACAAATGACTCTTATGAACCATTCTTTTAATTAACAATCAAAAACACCATTTAACCATTTCAATTTGATCAAATCTGATGGACTTTTCATTGTTTGAACTACATTTATCAAAACAATTACTGAATAAACATCACATTGTCAGTACAGTTTCATTTCTATTAGGAGTTCAAGCACGTAGTGCTGAAACCCTACTGTAATTGTTAGAATGGCCAAGAATCAGCAGTCTCCATGTAAAACTGATTGGGCAGACCTCACATCGCCAACAACGTCACGAAGGCTCACCCCAATCAGCCTAACAGGGGCCCTACAGCGTTCAAATTATGAAATTGTATGGATTTGACCGTCACCCTGACAAAATTCTGGATTTTTTGAAAAATTTACTTTTGCGAACTAGTCCTAGGTTTTTTCACCTGGTCTGAAACAAACCAGTGCACAAAGATTCTTCAAAAAGTGAATATTAAATATTATCATAAAAAAGTTAAACTGTTGACTCACCATGGCAAAGAGGCGCCAAAACATTTAAAAGCAGCAGGGCCACTTTTACTAAAATGGAATGAGATATCTTCACCAAACTCAGAACACATGTAAGAGCTAAATCTTTGGTCAAATTTAAAAAAAATGTGGAGCTTGACCACTCGGTGGGCTATAAGAGAAAAAACCCATAAAAGTGACCATAACTATGTAACAATTAGTCCAATCAACTTGAAAATCGGTATGCATTGTCTTTGTCCAAAGTGCCACAAGGGTCTATGAGGATATTTGCGTATCTCAAATATTTGCCTGTCTCAATAAAGTTTAAGCACCAATTAGACAAGGTTAACAGAGACCGATCGGGACGAAACTCGATGGGCATGTTCAGCTCATGGCCCTAAAGGTCTGTAAGATTTTTGAAAGAAATCAACCACTAGATGGCATTAACAAAGTTTACGCCTCTGTAATCATATGGCATTTCGTATATTTATACAATATTCATATCATTAGATAGAGCTCCTCATACTGAGCAACTCTGCCTCAAGAACCACTGCTGTCAATGAAATTGTTTGATAAATATTTGAGATCGTAGGTTTTTCGCTCCACCTCAATAAAACCACTGCAGCACAATTCTCCGGACTCTCTGATGAATAATTATCAAAAAATGTTGAATTTGACCCTTTGGGTAGCTATAAGGGGGTCATTATATAAAAGCCTATAAAACCTAAACAAAAACTCAAAACTTTACAAAACGAAGTGAGAACATGTGTCAAATGATTCTTCACAGGCATGCAAAGTTTCATGGAGATTGGAACATAAGTGGCGCTATAACCGCCATAAAAGTTAATAAACATCATATTTCTATGGAGGTTTACCACCTTGGAATTACCAAAAATGCTCTTTTAATCACTGATTTAGCTGATTACAGGCTTGCTAAATATTATGTAATGTCTTTTTACTTCTGTCCTTAAATGCCCTTAAGTGCTTGAACCCCGTAATCACTGCGTGCAGCTATATAACATTTAATGTTTTGAACGAAGCCTCTTATGCGCACCAAAGCTGCCTATTTGATTAATTTAAAATACTATTTTATTATGTAATTTATTCCTGTGATGACAATTCATAGCAGCTTTTAATATCTTGGTCCTTAACCAAGTTAGGGTTCAAATCTTTGTCCAATGTGTCCAAATTAATTGGAAATGATTCAAAATCGAATTGAATTGGGAAATCTTTTATCAGTACCCAGCCCAATCCAGGTTCGTGGCATGTATATCACTGTACTGTTGTATCACCGTCTGATTCCATCAATGTACTATGACACCACCTACGTTTTTAAAAGGGTTATAAATGCAATTACTTAAACGACATTCATTGTGTCTCTCACTCTGCCCCGAGCTCACATCCGCCGGGAGTCCAGATGTGCTGTTCGCGATGCACACTGGCTCAGTCTGAAAGCCATCGCGTTGGGATAATTCCACACAGTGCTCAGCTGTGGAAGGATCCACTCTCCTGGATTAAAGTTTTGACAGGTTGAGAAGAAAACACACTCCCCCGCAAAATGGCTTGATGCCAGAGTAATTGGTCCCTGTGGGTGGGACGTGTGCTTGTGCTCTCTCTTGGCTGGTAGGGCATGGCGGATCGCAAGCGGAAGTTCGGGGGGTGCGAACGTTTCCAATGCGTTTTAATCAAATAGCTGACATTTATTTCTATGAGAGGTCGTTCATTATTATGTTAAACCGAAGCTTATCTCAGTGGAGAACCAATGTCAGGACCTATTAAAGGTACGTGACTGAAGTTACCTGTAAGGAGGCCGATATTTTAATGTAATTATGGTAAAGACTCGGTACAGATGTTTAAAAGAAAAGTGCTTAAACTATTTATGAATTCTACTCAGCCCTTGAGGGCTTTTTAAATTGGGTGTTAAAACGAGAGGTCAGGTATGTCAGCGAAACTTCAAACAACAAATACCTGCCTGGTTTTTATTGGAGGAAGGGTCGAATTTAAGCCTTTTCTAATCTGCGGCACAGGTGCTATTCACTCAAGATTATTACCAAACCCTGCATAATCCTCCACTCTCAAGTGCAGGGTTTAAACTTTGAAAGTGAAATTACTTGGTGAAGAAGATGAATCATATTCCAATCCCTGACAACAAACTCAATTTATAGAAATGACAAGCTTCTCAGTTTGCCACTTAATCATTCCCGCTCTTGATTAAACACTGACTGGTAATGAATGCCAATATGGCACCTTGGTTCCTCTTGATAGGATTTGGAAAATTCATTTCTTATGAACTCAGGCTCTCTGGCGTTTTGAGCCCCGTCTACGCGGCAACATGATAGCGTAGTTTAATTTTAATACGCAAAGCCTTGTTGCAAATTAAAGTTTGTTGTGATTAAGACCCTCTGATGGGTCCGTTTATGATGATTATGTTTTAATTAAAAGCAAAGCTCTAGAGCAAAAATAATACAAATTTATTGAGTGCTCTTGAGATGGCTGCGCTGAAGTTTGAGCGGATGAATTTGGGAACCGCTGAACTCAAAGCCATTTGCGTTGATGACATATGGTACCAGATCTGTTGCAAATGAGCCCTGCACAGCACGCTAGTAAATGAGCCGCTAATTAGGGGTCTAGGCGACGTCATGTTTAGCTCTGTTTTGTTAACCTTTACGGTGAGGGTGCTCGATCTGGCTCCTGGAGATTTACCTTTCTCTTCCTCATGCACGACACACCTTCCTGTAATTTTCAGCTTGATTAGCTGCTTCAAGGTGTTCAGCATTAATTTTCAGGCTGTTATGTTGGTCAAAAATTGAGGGTACGTTTACATGACATGATTTTTCTTCGCATTTTTGAGAAATTTTTCATACAGACGACAACACTGTCAAAACAATTGCCATCTACATAAACGACTAAAAACGTTGTATTATACATACCATGTCAGTAGTTGCAGGTGACAACCGCATTCACACATACCACACATAATCACACATCCTGAAAAGTAAAACCAAAACATTTTAATCGCCATCTGGTGGCTGGCTGCAGTATATGTCATAAACCCCACGCTCTCCATGTGAACAAATGGGACGTGAACCAAACTATAAAAAAATCTAACTATACAAAAAAATGTTTTTCTTTAAGATTTTAGGTAGTACTTGTCACGCTGATGTATGTTCAAGTGTTCGTTTTTCTAATAAGTTTGCTTTTAGCCTAATTAGTTATTTGATGCTATAAAATGGGGTGCCGTGATTGTGAGCTTGCCATTGGGTGTGCAAGAGTTTGGGTGGGACTTTGATACCGTGGCTCCAACTCACAATCACTACTGCGCAGACTGATGTAATTTTGATGATGTAATTTTTGCAAGATGGCAGGCCATACTGGGAAGTTTTGGCTTCACTTTTCTATAGACAGTTTCATCAGACACACACGCCGCGCCAGACGTTAACTTCCGGTCTGGAAGTTTGTTTATTGGTCTGGCTAGTTACCGGGGAAGCTGCTCCAAAAGCACCTCCTGCTGGCAGAGAATGAATTTGCATTGAATCAGCCCATCTGATTTACGCAGCAAACACGCAGAGCAGAGTTGAAAATATGAACCGGTACACGTATATATTTCGCGGGAAAGTGCCGACACACATACAGTGTAATAAGTCTGCGAGAAAAACGAGGGAAGACGGCGATGGATCACATGCTGTGCGAAGAGAGGCTTGGCAAGACATAGGTTTAACTCGCTAATGTAACTTACTTATTATATATTTTGCTTGTTATCAGAAATAATCTACTCTAGAGGGACTCCGTTGTTATTGATTCTAAGTCTACCGGAAGTTGAGTTTGGGCCACAAAAGTGCACATGCGCAGTAATGTTTGTTTATGTTCTTTAAACCGTAGAAGGAAGGAAGTAGTAGAAGGAAGTGGAGATATACCATCCACTTTTTTATAGAGTCTTATCCGGACTGATCATGTAATAATTCATTTACACAAATACGCCAACAGTATTGTTTTCAAAAACTTGGTGTTTGAAACACGTTTTCAAAAGTTTGATTTTCAGGCCGTCAAAACAGCGTTGTCATGTAAGTGAATGGCCAAAATGCATAAAATTTTTTAATTGAAATGGTGTTGTGTGAATAACCTCTAAAACTAATTAAAGAAAAAATTTAATTAGCACTATATTATGTAATTTAGACTAAACAAAAGGCTAAAAACCAAACGATCATGAAAACTAAAAAAAAAAATTGAAAAAAAATTGAAAAAAAATTTTTTTTTGTCAGGTTAAGCAGTTTCCATTTAAAATTTAACTAAAAAAATGACTGTTAACTTGGTGACATCAGATGGATGAACCAGGGTTATTATAGTTAGCTAAAATATATATATATATATATATATATATATACAGAGTGTAAAACCAGCTAAAAGCCATCTCGGTCAAAAATGAGATAATGATACTGAGTGAATGCTCTCGACACTCGTACTTGCATAGAAACCTATACATCAGAGCCTGATAAAAATGCAAGATGTCAGATGGATTTAGCTGGTTTTGAATCTGAACTCTTCATATATATATATATATCAGAGGTTGCATAAGACAGGGTCTTAAAAATTCCATCAAAATCTATTATTACCCGTCATATTAATTAATCAATTCATTCATTCATATTATAATTATATTTTAATTGCTTTATTTTTGTTTACATTTTCACTTTTAATCAGATTTAATCAATCTAAAAATTAAAATGAATTTGAAATATGAAAAATATAATGTATGTAGTATGAATACATCAGCACATGATTGCACATTATATACCTGCGTGTTCAGAGACATGGTCAATTTAGTCACACTTAGGTTTTAAGAGGAAAACTAGGATGGAGCACTTAAAATAATTAGCAGCAAAATTATTTAAACATTGTAAGTGCACCTCAAGGGCAAACATTAAATAATAAATTGGTTCTTTAGATGGAATTGTCTGGAAACAGAAAAAAACAGCACAAAACCTCAATCTGTGAAAGAAGCTCTCCACAATCAAACCCATGCACAGCTTGATCTTTTATATTCTGTCACCACAAATCAATGACTGCTGACAGAAACTAGCTTTAACTCTCTCATCCGTTTTATTTTCATGTCAGATACGCTGACAAATTAAGCAATCAGCTGGAGATTTGCTCCTTGGTGTCTTCGATTCTTATTTTCAAGGCTTTTCAAGAGTATATTTACAGTAATTTGTCATATTTGCTGTTGTAAGATGTCTGGTGGCTTTATTCTCTTCTGTGCCTCCGAGTTAATGATGACAATGTTCTTTTTCTAATACTATAATTTGGCCATTCCAGTGTTTATACAAGGACAGATATGAAAATCCACTTATCTGCTGTGTCGTACTGATAAAAAACGACAGGAAGATTACACATCGCCTTATGGATTGCAGTGTCTGAGCATAAAGCTGCAGTATATGAAGTGCTGAGTAGGCAAAAAAGTCCAACCAACTGTTTTCACTGACTGTGGCTAGCTAAACACAATACCAGGCAAAACACCCTGTGGTCATAATTCTCAAAGGGCTTTAGGAACTTCAGCCCTTCTCTCACAACAGCCTCTCTTCATGCATTCCTCTCCTCTTCAAAAGCATTCCTGAGACCGTCCTTCAGCCATTCACACTGCTCCAGTCTAATCAAACCTGCTTCTGGTGTGTGGCCCTTTTGGCAAACACAAAAACTCAGAGACAGAGAAGGAGGTTTGATGGACGGTGTTGCCATGTTGGTTACAATAAACCACTTAAGCAACTCTGAGTGAGAATAAAGGATAAGGGAAGATGTTATCCAACCCATAGCTCTTCTTTTTGGGGCAAACTGATCTTTCTTTTTTCTTTCCCATTCTCTGTGGAAAGATCATCCAACAAAATGGCTGCCTCTTCCATTTTAAAAAGGTGATTCTGTAAGATTTTAAACATTATATCAGACAAACAAAGTCCTGAAGTGTTCGCTGCTCAATTGCGAGTTACTGTCATTACTATTAGTTAATACATCCTGTAAAAAATAAAAAACACAATTTGTTGAGTCTGCTTAAAATAATTTGTTACCCTGCTGCCTTAAAATTTTAAGTTAAGCCAACTAAAATAAGTTTATTCAACTTGAAATGTTAAGTTGTACTAAGTAACAACTTAGATATTTGTGTTTGCTAAACTTAACAGATGGGTAACCCAGCTGCCTTAAAATTTTAAGTTGATTCAACTCAAATATCTAAGTTGTCACTTAGTATAATTTAACATTTCAAGTTGAATAAACTTTTTTTGAGTTGACTGAACTTAAAATTTTGAGGCAGCCAGGTTACAAATTATTTTAAGTTGACTCAACAAATTGTTTTTTTACAGTGTATAGTTTGCTAGCTAGCTATGCCTTCAAGTAAATGCATATTACCTGGTTGCGATAATTTACAAAACAGCTCCTTCATCCATTCATGTTCTAGCGGTATTTGACACAGAGGTGTCAGCTTTCCAGTTAGTGGGTGTGGTTTCAGCGCAGATAGCGGAGACACCCCCAGCATTTGAAAGCAGAGAATACTACTTATTTTTTCAGGTAGTCCAGGCAGAGTAAGACAAGACAAGCGTTTGACATTTCACAAGAAAATCCGCCCAATTGCTACTTAAAACTAGCCCTCCACGTTCCGGAGTGTAAATTACATGTTTTTGTCGGGGTTCCCCTGGCAAATTCTCATTTCAGAGGCTAAATACGACATTATTGGGGTTGCTTCAACCACGGACATCAAAAACAACTGCAGACTTGGCAACACAGATGGTAGCGCTCTCTAACTTGCTGGAATACTCCTCTTTATGTCAGTCACAACAGACTTGGCCAGCTGACCAATCAGAGCAGAGTAGGCTTATGGAAGCGAGGGGTTTACGCTCCGAACTGATCGAAGGAATCATTTCGAAATCTTTGAGAAATGACTATGTATAAATATATATTCTGACAAAGTTTTCTGACATTAGATTCATTTAAACCTGTTGTAGGGGACTCCAACACAATATTAGGACACTTTAAAATACCATCCCCCAGTTTCACAGACAAGGCTTAAGACTAGTCCCAGACTAAGGCTAAGTTTACACGACAGCGATGTAGTCAAAAACAGAAAAGTTTTTGCGTTTTTATGTATACATGACAACGCTTTCAAAATGATTTGCGTATATAAGTTAGACAAGAATATCTCGACTGAACGATTGAGGTGTTGTGTTGCTGGATGTAACAGTGAACATAGTGGTCGTCATTTACTCCCGACATCTGAGCCGCTGAAGATGCACTGGATTACATTTGTTTGTGAAGGAAATGTGGCTCCCAATCTACATATCCACCTATGTTCGCGCAAATCATTCGTGATCCAGCTTCACTTACAGCAGAAGTGAGTATGAGAGGTTTTTTTTATTAATCTAATTAAGCGATCGCCTTTCCTAATAATGTGCTAATTAGCAAGTTTAGCGGGTAAACGCGGCTAAATGCGGCTAAAGTAAACAGGCTCGTCACTCCACAGAGAAAAGAGAGGGGCGGGCTGAGCAGAGCTCATTTGCATTTAAAGGAGCAATCCCCTCGGAATGGGATGATTTTTGCAGAGCTGATTTTGGCAAGGTAAAAAGGGTGTTGTTTTACACAACCATTGAGAATTTTTAACCAAAGTATATTATAGACTTTTCATTAAGACCCTAAAGAATCATATCAACTTGTGGAAAATGGGCATCCGATGACCTCATTAAAATCAACACGTACTAGGGATGCAACAATACAGTTAGTCCACGGTTCAATACGTACCTCTGTTTTTAGCCACGGTTTTCGGTTCGGTTCGGTTCTGATATCTTGCCACTTCAATGTGTTTTTTTTTTTTTTTGGAACAAATGAACAAAATACTCCCTTAAACCTCTGTACATTGAAAAAAGCGTGGTTTAGTATATGTCTGCTTATTTTTCTTTTGAGAGAGGTTTTATTTTTTCGACTTTTAAGCAAAATAGAATGGGTTTCATTCGTACTGGACGCTAGAGGGCGCACTCGTGCAGTAAATCCAAATATGCGTCAAAGAAGTAGCAGCACTGATTACGTTCCGTTCCAGCTTCTCTAATGTGGATAAAGGCATCGCTATTGCTGTGAGTCTGTGACTGGATAAAAAGATATAACGTTAAACGTTTTAAATGATGAAATGTAAGGACAATAAACACTCGTCTACAATAATATATGGTTTATTTGTGTTCTTCAGGCCATCTCGGGTATTTTCATAAGCTATTGCTAATCGACATACATTGAATATGAGTATAGAATTTATCGTCTGCCTCATTCTGTGGTAAGAATCCACATCGGATCACATAAGGAAGTTATTTTAAACACTCGACTGGTGTTGAGAATTAAAAACAAGTTCTAATGTTTTTTTATAACTTTTGTTTTTATAACTCTTGTTGGACAACAGGTTTAGAAAGCATTGTCATTGCATGTCATTAGAATAGAAGATGCTCTGCGTGTGTTGCTTTTTCAAATATAAGCGGGGAAGCGTTTGCTCATTTCAGCACGTGAAATCGCGGGCACACATACAGCAAATTCCGAGAGAAATAAAACAAGAAAGATATTTAAATGCAAAACCGAAAAACCGCAATTCACAAGCGCTTATTGAACCGTGGAGGTCGTACCGAACAGTTCAACATTATATTGAGAATTGCGACATCTCTAACACGTACTACGCACACGCACGACGTCAATATCATCAAAAATTCCTGTATTAGGTGTTTACGGAAACAATAACAGTCGCGTTTTCAAAAACATGCACTTTAAAACCCGTTTTCAAAATTATGCATTTTCAGTCCCCCAAACCCTGTTGTCATGTAAACAAATAGGCAAAACGCATAATTTTTTTTTCCCGTTTTTGGCTGAAAACTTTTTTGTGTAAACAGCCTCTAAAATGTAAGTCTGCGCTTTTTCAGCTGAATCTATATCAGTGCCTTTGTTTTGTCTCAAGACGAACACCAGTAATGTTTTTTTCCAAGGCACCTTTATAAAAATTACTTATGTCCTAATTAAACTTGTTGAATTGAAATGTCCTAATCCTGGCTTAGTCAGAACCCTGTCTGTGAAACCAGGGCCATGACCATATTAAAAAAAAAAACATTAATAAAACAATATCTGATAGGTAGCAAATTTAATTTAATCTTATATAATCAAGATTTTGCGTCACTTACTGCCGTAGCCACAACCGCGTAAAACCACACTCAATTCCCGGTTCTCAATCTAAATATGGTCCTCGCGAGTCGGGTACAATTTGACTGGCCAGCATAACAAGGCTGATTCCACACAGATGCATCTTTGTTCCTTCACCTGCTGTCTGAGAGGTAAGGGTGGAGAAATCAGTTCGGGTGTTTTCATTTGAGATTTGATATCACTTTAAAGTGTACTTTGATTGTGTAGCGCGCGTCCTCTTAAGACGCACAGCATCTTCGGCGCTGCTGTCTGCAATATGAATCGTGCCTTGATTTAACTAAGCACGATGGTCTCATCTGGTTACCAGAGCGTGTTTGTTGCCTGTGGCACAGATTGCGGATGAGCAGGGGAACCGGGAATTCGCCATGCGCACATGCAAACACCTCACTCACAATGAACACTGTAATACGACTTACGTGGCCGTCGTTGCCCCCGGTGACAGCATTATGTTATCTCAACAAAGTGAGCCTGTGGGCAATTCTCAGAGTCCACGGACCCTGTCAGGCTCCTCTCTTCATTGCATTTCTTTTAACTTTTTCGATTGGCATGCGATGTGCTTATGCAACATTAAAGATGTATCTCTGGAAAACCACACTCTAAAAAGTGCTGGGTTATCTCTGTGAACACATTGTTGGGTTAATTGTACTGGGTCAAAATTCTGGGTTGTCTGAGGTCCTGTAAACACACAGTTGGGTTGATCATGCTGGGTCAAATGGACTCTAGGGGTTCTTTCACCACTGATCACCCGGGTTGGGTTATTTTAACCCAACCGGTTTGTTTATTTTTCCACTTCATCGAACATTCTGGATTCTTAACTCGTCTCCTCGTCAGATGGGAAGCTTCGAAAAGACTGGTTTCTCCCAAGGGGTACAACTCCGACCGGAAACTAACAATGAAATGAATTGTTCTAGCTATTAGACTGTGTTTTATAACGTCTACACCTACCCCAACCCTAAACGTAGCCCTTACTATAATAATAAAAAAAGTATTATTGTTGTACAGTGTGACAAAAATAACCTTAGATTTATGTGCGCATGCCCAGTAGCAGGAGCTGTATTTACACGAGGTCACGCGGTGACGTATCGATCTGCTATTGGTCACACGGTTTCACGTGATACGAATTGGCAGGGTCAGAATGCAGGAAGGTTTAACTGTGTAGTGCAGCCAAACGCCAGACTTTTGCACGCGTTTGCGTTTCTGAATGGAAGTCCATAGGACGAAAAGTGGTATGGACTGGGAGAATCTCCTCTCCATCGCACGCTACACGATGATTATAGAGAAGAGAAGAAATACGCCCGAATCAAAGCTGCAAACGAGCGATTAAGCGATGCGGCTACTACCATGACAAAGCCATGTGCGATGAGTGTCTACTAGAGGCCAGCAACTCACGGATTCGCGGATTTGATGGAAGAAGAAGAGTCAGCCGCTCCTGTCTTGTGGTGAGTGAGAACATGTAACGTTAAATAACGACCGCAACAAAAGTAGTAACATCAGTAGTGGTAACCTCAATTAAATTGCTGCATGACCAAATACCGACGTAACCTGAAGGTCTAAACTAGGTTTAAAATACCGCTGTTTGACAATTTTCAAATAAAAAAACTAGTATGATGCAAAATAAAAAAAAATAAATGTAAGTTACGCTGTTTAGGGGATAATGAGTGTCGCAACTGACTGCACTCTCTGTCGTACAACACAGTTTAGAGCAGAACTGGGCAAGGTCTATCCTGGAGGGCCGGTGTCCCTGCAGAGTTTAACTCCAACCCTGATAAAACTCACCATTTTGTAGCTTTCTAGTAAACCTGAAGACACTGATTAGCTTGTTCAGGCGAGTTTTATCAGGGTTGGAGCTAAACTCTGCAGGGACACCGGCCCTCCAGGATAGAGCTTGCCCATTTCTTCCCTAAATGATGTTGTACGACGGAGAGCGCAGTCAGTTGCAGCACTCATTATCCTCTAAACGGTGTAACTTAAATGAATTTTCTTTCTTCCAGGACCGAGTTTGCCCAGGTTTGGTTTAGGGGATAATGAGTGCTGCAACTGATGTCGCTTTCTGTCGTTTAAAATGCCGTAAGTAATGCAGTTTGACCATTTTTAAATAAAACAAGTAAAATGCAAAATAAAAAAAATTAATTTAAGTTGCGCCGTTTAGGGGAAAATGAGTGCTGCAACTGACTGCGCTCTCCGTCATACGGCATCGTTTAGGGCAGACCTGGGCAAGCTCTGTCCTGGAGGGCCGGTGTCCCTGCAGAGTTTAACTCCAACCCTGATAAAACTCACCATTTTGTAGCTTTCTAGTAAACCTGAAGACACTGATTAGCTTGTTCAGGTGAGTTTTATCAGGGTTGGAGCTAAACTCTGCAGAGACACGACCCTCCAGGATAGAACTTGCCCAGTTCTGCCCTAAACGGTGTTGTACGACAGAGAGCGCGGTCAGTTGCGGCACTCATTATCCTCTAAACGGCATAACTTAAATGAATTT